>OX456524.1:65920388-66011748 GCA_949748255.1 Eustalomyia histrio | reverse complement strand
AATGAAATACTGTTGAAATAAATACAATTACTAATGTGGAAAGTATATTGTATTTTAGCGTTTAAAAAATGTTGGGTCATTTTCACTTCAAGTACATAAAGGAATAACTTTGTAATGAAAATAAAAATTTGAGTAAAACTGAGTATTTTAAGGTTTCATTTTTGCACCCAAGTGCATAAATGAGTTAATTTTGTTTTTTTCTTTTTAAATATTAATTATCAGTTACAGAAAATATTTTAGTCAACTTTCATCAAAACAGAAAAATATTCACGATATTAAATTATCAATTAATTGAAATATTCAAAATTTCAAAAAAATAATATTTGACCTTATCACTTGACCTTTGGCGTGGTTAAATTTTGATGAAATTTTCACAATATAGAATTAAGTGGAACTTAATAAAATTGGATGAATTTTAACCTATTAATCAATTTTAAAAAAAGCATTTTCCTCGAAATCCGCTGAAATAAAATTGCTGCTCTCACTTAATTTAACGAGGGCTATATACAATTTTTGTTTTTTTTTATTTCTTCTGATGTAGTTAATGAAACCTTAGTACTCGTAACTTAACTTTGTTGAACAAAATTTTAAAATATTTTAAATTAGAGATTTAAAAATTTTTTAAAAAACATTTTGCGGACCAAAACTTAGGATTTGAGAATTTTCTAGTGGCCTGGTGCATTTGTTATAACTTGGATAATTTTCATCCGAATTATATTTTTTATACGTTGTCTTTCTTAAAAATAATTAGGTATAAATTTCGATTACTTTATCAGTTGTCGTTAAGAAGATAATTTTGGTAACAAATTTTTCTAAAAAGAAATTAAAATGGGATTTTTTTCTTGTATTCACTTTTAAAATTAATCGACTTCCGCCTTAACTCTTCTTTATCCAAACAACACCAAAATTCATTTTAAGTGTTTTTATATATAAGGGAACCAAATTAACCCTTTCGTGGAATTTAGAAATCACTAATTTTTTTGCACCCTCTAATGATTATACATGGGCATTCATATGATCATACATGGCTATACATGACCACATACGCCCAAGCATAGCTTAATATATGATCACTCATGATTAAATATATGGCCCTTTATCTTTTGATCTGAAATTTGAGGTTATATATACGGTCATATGATTATATATGATATATATGATTATATATATGATATGATTATATATGATCCTACATAAGCATATATGAATCACATATAATTGTATAGTATCACATACCGTTGATAAAGAAGTAATTTAAATTTCCTAATATTGCATAAAGCGATTTAAAGTAATCTTTGTTAAAAACAATTTTTTTTTGCAATGCTTTGTTTAATATAAATAAATACATGGGATCCGCCATGTTAGATTTTTTTTTATTCTTATTTTATATTCGAAATCAGAAACTTTGAAGCGGCGCAATATTGAAACCGTCATGTTGAATGATCAATTCTTAATTTTTTATTTTTGATAAACGACTTGAATTATGCATGAATATAATAAATTAAATATATTTAAAAAAATTCAATACTATATTTCCTTCATACTATAGCCGCCATGGTGAATTTTTAACATGTGACTTCACATTCGAAATGAAAAACCATGTAAACTTTCAAACATTTAACAATTTTTTCTTTCAAATTCGTTATCCATAATATATTTTTTTTTTTTTTAATTCAAAATATAAACTTTTGAAAGTTCAGGGGCGGCATATTGTATTTTTAAGTATCGGTTTACGCAACAATTTTTTCCAGCAATTTTCTTAAATTCTCTTTTGAACTTGAATTCGTGTCCACAGAGTGAAAGTCTCTTTTTGCAATTTTAGAATCATACAAAAAAAAAGTACGAATTGGAAAATACTAGAGAATTGCGAATACAAGCAAGTCTGTACCCCTTTTTATTCTTCTTTCCTCCCTCTCGCATAAAGTCAGTATTGCTGCAATTAAAATTGCGGTGTGACTAAATTTTTAATTCTGATTTCAGATTCCTTCGTCATCAAAACTTTTCAAGCGTAAATTTTTTTCTCATATAACCTTTTCTCGATTCTTCAGGTATTTTTCCTATGTGCTCGATTCACTATGCGACATAAATATTTTGTATTTGCTTGCATAGCGAAAACTAGTTGTATACCGAATAGTGACCAAAATATCTTAACTAATGTGCAATTTAATCTATATTTTTTAAGTATTGCTTTCCACACATTGACACTATAAAGAATATATATTAAGTCGCAAGACTTAATAAATGAAAAAAAGTAATAAATTCTGACAGAAGGTTCAAAAATGAAACACCTGTGTATTTAAATTTGTCTAGATAAATTCGAGTCAATATTTTGTCAATATTTTGGTAAGTACAAATTTTTGGATATTGAAATTTGTCTTTGCTTTTACTTTTAAAGTATTTAAAGTATTGTCCATGTTTGGGTACCAGAGTTTCTGAAATTTTAGGAGGCACCTTAATTTTATCGAAGGTCAACGATAATGTATGTAACATACAATATATAGATAAATATATAGATCAAAATTCATATTTTTAAGAGTACATTAAAATAAAAACTTCGATTTGATCCAATTCAAAGATTTTAATAAAATATAAATTCGCGACTTACGCGTCGTAACAAAATGATCCAGAAAAACTCAAAAGATATTAGTATTTTATATCTGCCCATTCATTCAGTTTAAATAACAGAAAATATCATTTAAAAGAAATGATATTTCATTTAAAAACCGGTCTACTTAACTTTCATTTAAATTAAATGCCATTTGTTATTTATTGTTAAATGTTGATTAATCAACTGACACTACCGTAAGAAAAAAATGATATAATCAGTTAAAATAAATGTCAAAATTTTACCTACCAAAAAAAATCTTTTTTTTCATTTATTTGAAATTATTTCCGTATTTGTATTTTTTGTTTTTTTTTAATATACTCGTACAATACAAAATGTATGTATGCATAGCTATAGACACTTTTTGTGTGAATGTGTTTGTGTATGTATGTGTGTTTATGAAGTTCTTGTAATTTGTATTGAAAAATTTTGTATATATACAACCAATTTAAATAAAAAACAAATTGAAATTTTTTGAATATTTTTTTTTTAAACAGAAAGCAAACAAAATTTAAATTTATAATAACTGTTACGGACACAAATAAGCCACAAATTTCCGTTTTGTGGGTAAATTTTTATTAAATTTCAAACAAATGAAGAAATTAAATGAAACTGTGAAAAATGGTAAATCATACTAAATTATTTCGAATAAATGTATAAAAAAGTTAATATAGACATTTCTTTGAAAAATAAATGTATGTTCCTTTATTTTTAAATGGAACGGAAAACTTTTTTATTAAACTTTAAACAGTTAACTACATAATATTCAGAGTGTACCAACTTGTGTCAGACGGTGTTTTTTATTTTCGTTATACAAGATCATCTAGCGTCTATTGAAATAGGGATTGCCCACCAATATTAAAATGCAAATATTCATTTTCCCCAAAACTTTTGTTATTAGCCTGAGCAGTTCGGTATCAAATAGCAGAGATTTAAAAGATATGGAAGAAATTTTAAAGAGGCCTCTAAAACTTGCATATGTATTGATTCATAATTACACTTTAGAACGTATAAAAAATCGTAGTTAAATCAATTGTCATATCATATTTGAATTAAAATGTTTAATTTTTACAAATAATAATACCCTAAACGAGTACTAGCCACGAAGGCTATTGGCTCGTTGTAGCGTAAACATGGCAGAGCCTGTGGTGGGAATCGAACCCACGACCCCCGCAACGATAAGCTAGCACGCTACTAACTGCTCTACTGGGGCGCTCAGCAACCAAAATTTTTAATTTAACTATGAATCTTATAAAAGTAAATATGACCTTAGTTAAAATAAACTTCTTCGTATTTAAATTAATATGCCAAAATTTTAGATTTTGTAAGCGCATTTTTAAAATAAGTAGATAAATATATTTGAATTAATAACAACAAAAAAACTTAGTTTTTTTTCCAAAGCAGTTTCTATTTAATTAAATGAGGTTTCTGCTTCATTTTAAAAGTTTTCTGTGTGCAAAAGCGTTTGGAGAAATGTATCGCTTTTGCTTGAACTTATGTTAAAATGATTTGTTTAGGCTAACAAATTAGCAGAATTTTCCGTTAAATTCAATAATTTTTTTATTATTTCTACAGATGTATTATATAAACTTTAGTAGTATTATCAATATTCTAAATATATATGTATTTATTGGTTTAAATACAACATTCACTTTTAGCCCACAAACTATTTTGTACGGATAACTGCCCGGAAATTTGTTTGTTTCTTCTCAAAACGACAATCTCTAAGCAACTTTACACCTTAACAAGCTTGTTTAATTTTTTTTAATTGCATGCAAATTATGTTATTTAAATAATTTTTTTATAAATGTAAATTACACAGTGCAACAAGAAATTTCAACCTTGATGATTTCATGCAAAACAAGTAAAATAGGCTTAAATTCGGCTGTGTCAAATCTTTGAATACCCTCCACCAATGTAAAAAAAAAAAATCTATACTGTTTTTTGCTTATGGAGGTGAAAAAAAAATTGATGTGGAAAACTTTTTTGAATGTGAAAACAATTTTTGCGGCGGAAAAAAATTTTGAGGGGAAAAAATGTTTTAGAGTTAAAAACTTTTTGTGGTGAAAAAAAATTTTGTGGTAAAAAAATTTTTTGAGGTAAAAAATATTTATAAATATTATTTCACTTTAAGCGACTTGTGAAAAAACTAAAGAAAATATTTTACTTGACAGTCCCTACTATGAATTTATTTATTTATTGAAAAACTATATAATAATAAATTATTACATAATTTGAGAGGGTAGAGCACTAGCTTCTATGGCCATCAGCTCTCCCTACTATGAAATTGTAATGAAATATACCAATTTGTATTGAAAGTTTAGAGGTACCTTCACATTTTCATTTCTAACTTTTTAACCGCTGGATTAATTTTGCCCATTTTCAATATCAAACTGCTCGGGAGGATGTCCATTAATCTAGGTAAAATTAAGCAACTTTGCTTACGTCTTCGTGTCGTGATAGCCATTTCAACAGACAGCCGAATATCGTTGAATCGACTTAAAATCGCATATGAATCAGAAATATGTATACTTTATGGGGTCTTAGACCTTCATTTCGATATGTTACAAAAGGAATGACAAATTGATATGTATATATTACTTTGCCAAGTAAAATTTAATTTTTATTTTATTTTTAAATGTTTCTCAGATATTGGTAAATCTTAGAAAAATACTAGATTGTAGAATTTTGTATGGAACATTTGGAAATTTCACTTCTAAATATTGAAACTCTTAAATGATTTTGATATACATAGCAATTAATGTGGGATAAAAAAAACAACTTCCTGAGATAACTTATCTGAGATAACTTTGCACATTTCTTTGGGGTGTTCTTTTTTGCAATAGTCTACAGTCATTTCGTATTGAAATCATTGAGGCTGGAGACAAATTGCCAATATTTGTTGCACAGTGTTTTACATACTTTTTCAATTTCGCTTAATAGTTAAACCGTTATTGATGGCGGGTGTATGTATGTGTAAAAATAATGACCAATTATATGGAAATATGAACGAATGAAATGAGTAAGAATAAATAAAATAAATAACAGGGTCGTATGTAAGAAGGAAAGGAGAGCAGGGTAAATACATTAAAATTATAATATTTTAAAATAAACATATGTACGAATGTAATAAGTAAGAATAAATAAAATAAATAACAGGGTCGTATGTAAGAAGGGAATGAGAGCAGGGTAAATACATTAAAATTATAATATTTTAAAATAAACATTAAAAAATTCTTAAAAGTACAGAAAAACAGTGTGTAGGAAAAACTAAATAGAATGAGTAGAATTTATAAATTTTTAAATACACTTTGTTACATAACAAAATTCATTATGATAAAACCCTCAAAAGGTTTTTAAAAGCTAGCTTGTCTTAAATTTGTATGTGGTCTTGAATTTGGTGTATATTTGAGCAAAATTTTTCAATATGCTTCAATTTTTTTACTGGGAAAAATCTCAAAAAGCCAATTATAAGCCAATTCAATATTAGAATTCAATTTTTTGAGAATGTCAAGGTTTTCATATTTTCTTATAATTTTTTTTTTAACTCAAATTTCACTATATTGAAATACTGTATACCAACCACTTGCCAGAAAGCCATTGGCACCTTCCGAAACAAATTTCAACATACGGCACTAATTAGTTTTTATCAAGAACAACTTTATTCTTTTAAATGGCAATTAAAATAACAATGAAAATGTCAAATGTCTGCAGAAAAGAATACAGAAAATTGAAGCAATCGAATGAAACAAATAGTAAAATTCAACTTTAACAAGGCCACTTGCAATAAATAACAAAATTATAATCTTTGCAGGCAGCGAAATACAATGTGGGACATCTAAATATATGTCGCGGGCCATACACCATAATTTCAATATTGAAATGTATTAGATTATTTTTTAGTTTTAAAAATTTACTGATAAAAATTTTATATTCAGTTTTACTGAAATTTCCCTTTAGAATAATTACATAAAAAGGTAGGCACACTCTAAAAATAAGTTAGTTGAAATGTAATTTCAACAATTTATTTTGTTGATCTACACAATAGGAATATGTCGCAGCTTATAACTTATTGAGATTTTGTTTCCATTTTGTTTATAATAATTTTTATAGTTTTTCAATAAAATTATACCGACAATGCGAAAATCTAGTAAATTATTTTCCCAATCGCAAAAAAAAACAATGCCTAAATTTTAAGCAAACAAATACATCATTTGTCTACAAATTTTTTGAGTTTTTTTTTCAGTCTACTAATATTCAGCAAAAAATTTTTTTGATTTTACCAAGAATTTTTTTATTTAAGATCCACTAAGTTGTTGAATTTACAATTTTTTTTTTATAAAAATTAGCTCGCTAATTTTCACTATATTGCTATGATAAGCAAATTTTATTGCAAGCACCCTCTGAATAATAATTTGCTGACTTTACTTTTTTTAGTGTAATATCCATAAAACCAAATGCAAAGGAAACGACACAACAAGTAAATTAGGAAGGAACAACAAAAAGAAGTTGAGAAACAAGAATTGTAGAACACAAAACGGACATAAAAAAATAGACACAACAGCACTGGCGCAACACATATTGGAACCATGCTACTCAGCTGATTTCGAAAATGTAAAAATATAAGACATAGATAACTTGGAAAAGAAGAGATACACCATTGAAGCTCTTGAAATACAACAACAAATACAAAAAAAACAATGAATTTGTAAGAGGATACTTTAAATATAAGCGTTATAGGGTTTCCTTAAAATAAGCTAAAGTTTTTAAGATGTTAATTTTTGTGATATATTTTTATGTTAAATGTGAAAATATTATAAAGGGTGTCCCAAGAAGAACGCAATTTTTAAATCTGGCAACATTCGAAGTGTCATTGTTTGACATTTGAACAATTGTTATTGTTTGCTAGTAGCAGGTACGAGGTTAGTAAAAATGGAGCGCTACACGAATGAACAACGCATTCTCATTGTGAAATTGTTTTACCAAAATGGTGAAAGTTTTGCGGCTACAGTTAGCAAATTGCGATTAATTTGGGGTCACAATAATGCTCCAAAAGAGTCAACTGTAAAGAGATTAATGGATAAATTTGCCGAAACTGGGTCTGTTAGTGATGTAAAGACAACAACACGCCATCGACCAGGTCGATCGACCGAAAATGTCGCAGCTGTACGTGATGATGTCGCTCAAACTCCATCCACCTCAATTCGACACCGAGCTCAGCAAATTGGTGTCTCCAAATCCACTTTGCAGCGAATTTTGACAAAAGATTTGCATCCTCATGCATACAAAGTTCAATTGACTCAGGAACTGAAGCCAGCTGACCATGGACAGCGAAGGGAGTTCGTTAATTGGGTATTGGAGAGACAACATGAAAATGCTGATTTTGCCGATAAAATCATCTTCAGTGACGAGGCCCATTTTCATCTTGATGGCTTCGTCAATAGGCAGAATTGTCGCATTTGGGGTGAGGAAAATCCTCGAGTGATTCACGAGAAGCAAATGCATCCTCAACGTGGCGTGCATGCCAGCAAAGCCGCGGCGGCCATCTGCACGATATATTGTTCCATACATAACCTCATTCTGTCTACTTTACGATATAAAAAAGTTTCACGATTTTTTTTTAAATATCTGTGTTTTATTAAAAATTTAAAAATTGCGTTCTTCTTGGGACACCCTTTATTAATGCGGGAAAGAAAATATTAATATTCAAAGTCACTTGTTGGTTTTAATGTATTTTTATTGTATCAATTGTATGTTTTTATAATATTAAATGACGATCCCTTGAAAAAGTAGACAAAAAATCTACGAAGCGCCGGCAAAAAATATTGGTTTTTAATTATATTAAATTCTTCAGGCCCTATTAGCTTGAATGGAACAGAAATAAACAACACAAAACTGGCCAAATAAATCATAATAACAAATGAGATTTCCTTTATTTATTTTTTTAACTGTCAACTTATTAGCTATAAAATCCGCAAAACGTAATGATTTATTTATTTTTTTGTTACTCTCACCAAGTTAACTACAAAATCTTTAAAAATCTAATTTCTTTCGGTTAATTTAAATGTCATAAAAATTTACTACAAAGTCTGTAAAAATAAACGACTTATCATTTATTTAGTTTATTTTTAACTAGCAGACAATTAGCTATAAAAATACAAACAATTTTTTTAACAAATCATTTTAAATAAAAATATTAACAGTAACAGAAAAAATGTTATTTATTCTTTAAATAAATATAAAAAAGGGTTCAAAAATATATTTCTTTGTGTTTTAATTATTTAATCACTTAAAAATAAATGTTAAAATAATTTTTAAATAAACTACAGTTACTGTAAAAATATTTTGACTGTGGGGCTTTGCCAATAGCATCCGAAAAATTCAATTAGCAGTATTATCTTTTTAAAATATTTAGTTCATACCCAGCAAAAACATGGTAATGACATATCATTATTTTATACATTACTTTGAAATGAGTACTCCTTACGTTCGGCATTATTTTCAAAATAAAAATACTGTATTACTTATAATATGTGACTTATTTTATTATTTGAATTAAATAATAATAAATTACCTGTAATGGCTTACCTTTTCTATTATTTAAATATAAATAATAATGAGTCATTATTAATAGTTTAAATAACTTTATTTATTAGAGTAAAATGTATTAAATTATGAATTAAAAGTATTTAATAAAACAAATTATCATGTAAGTAAAAAGGAACTAGTGAAAACTAGTTCAGAGTAGTGTCGAATTAATTTATTTTAACTTATTTGTGTTATGACACATCTTATATAATAACTTTTTGTATTCAGATCACGAATATGATAAAAATTTTAAAATATCTTGGGGCAAAAATTGAGTTTTAATTGTAGTTCCGAAATATCCTTTTTATAAAATTTTTCAAAATTGTAAAAAGATTGAAAATTTTGGAGACTAAATTTGGAATTAGGAGAAAAAATCTATAAAAATCAAATAAAAATTACTTGAATTTCAATTCGCACAAAAAATGTTTAAAACTGAGCAAAAACTTTATCTTTTTTGACATTTGACGATCCAGGGAATAGATATGTATGTCCCAAATTATATCGGTATCCTTTAATAAATAAAGCGCACCAATTTCAAATATATCGATGTTTCTAAAAATTAAAGGGATGGACCAATAGAATTCGAGAAAATGTGTTCTAAAAATTATGCAAAAATATATACTTTTTATGAATTTGTGGTGATCCTATTGGCTCTGAGGCCATATTCATCCAAACAGTAATTTTTGTGTAAAAGCAACAAATATCATCTGTCGATACACATTTAAGAAAATTGGTTAAAAATTTTCCAAATACGACAAAACCTAAAAATGGGACATTTATCAAGCATTGGCCGTCAAAGGGTTAATTTATATACTTCCTTTTGGAAGAAAAGCGGATAAGGAAATACGATTCACAACACAGCATCGCATTACCTTGTCGCTTACTCAAAATTTAATTATAATTGGTTACCAGGAGTTAAAAATAATGCGTTACGCAATTTCTTACAGAAAAATAAATAGTAATTGGCTATTAGTCACCAATTATTAATATACATACATACATATGGGACATCCCATATAAAAAAAGTTAGAATTATAATATAAAGGGTAATACGTGAAAACCTTGTAGTTTAGATTACTATGTAGACTCAATATTTGGTAAGGTGTGTTTTTGCTGGGTATTTAAGGTGTAAAACATACACCAGTTTTGTTTTTCTTTTTTTTTACCGGCATTATGCCAACGATTTTGAGTTTTCTGTAAGCAACGAATTAGTCAGTATTATCAATCGGTTAATTGGACAACACTGTTAAGATTGTTTTTCCCTTTTATAACCGACTGTCGCCGACGCCTTCCCATTACTGTACCGATCGTATTTTTCTACCTGGGAATAATATATTTTTATGACTTGTCAAGAAAATTTTTATGACTTGTCAAGAAAGAAACGGATTACAAAAGTAACAAGCTAGTGATCTAAAATGAGTGGTAGAAAAATTTATCTAAACCACTTTCACAAACAAAAAGGTATATTTTAGAAAAATTTTGTCCTCCTATTTTAAAATTTCAAAATTTTACAAAGTAGTAGTCATCAGTATCATTTAATCATTTGAGGTTATACAAACAAACCATTCACAATATTATTTCAAAAAAACAACCTAAAATATATATTAATTTAAACGAAAATACAATCAAAAAGAGGTTTACTGATCATCATCAATTTTTAACTGATAAAACGGGAGAAAAAAAAAACGAATTTTGTATAAAGTATTTTAAATTGAAAGTTTTTTTATTTGTATGTAATTACAAAACACAACACACACAGAGGTATATATTTTTATTTTCTATGTTTCTATAAATATTTGAGCAATTTGTTGTAATTTGTATTGAAATAATTTTGTTTTTAAACAAACCATTTTGATAAAAAAAAAAAACAAAAAGGAATTATTTGAATTTCTACTTTAAAAATCTTACATTTAACTGAAAATATCAACATCTACTGAAAGTCTGTATTTTGTATAGTATTTTTGAATAACTGATTAAAATAGATAAAAAATATATTTCCATGAATTTCAATTGATTGTTCGTTAAAAAAAACCCTTCAAATGTTATTACTTTTTAAATAAAGTACAGTCGGTAACGGGAAACATATTGTGAGTGCACCATTAAAAATATTCTAAAGATGACATCCATCGCCGAGTCATCTCTCAATGATATTGCCGAGCCATCTATCAGTGGTATCGCCGAGGCAACTGTAAGTGATATCGCCGAGACATCTCCCAGTGACATTGCTGAGCCATCTCTCAGTAAAATCGCCGAGCCATCTCTCAGTGACATAGCCGAACCATCCATCAGTGACATCGCCGAGCCATCTCTCAGTGACATCCCCGAGCCAACTCTTAGTGATATCATTGAGCCATCCATCAAAGACATAGCCAAGCCATCTCCCAGTGACATCGCCGAGCCATTTCTCAGTGACATCGCCGAGCTATTTCTCAGTGAAATCGCCGATCCATCTCCCAGTGACATCGACAAGCCATATCCTAGTGACATCGCCGAGAGATCTCTCAGTGATATCGCCGAGCAATATTCCAATGACATCGCCGAGCCATCTCTCAGTAACATCGCAGAGCCATGTCTCATTGACATGGCCGTACCTTCCATCAGTGACATCGTTGGGCCATATCTCAGTGACATCGCCGAGCCATCTCTCAGTGACATCGCCGAGACATGCATCAGTGGCATTGCCCAGCTTTCTCTCAGTGACATCGACGAGCCATCTCCCAGTGACATCGCCGAGCAACCTACCAGTGACATTGCCAAACCAACTCTCAGTGAAATCGTCGAAATATCTATCAGTAATATCGCCCAGCTTTCTCTCAGTGACATTACCGGACCATCTACCAGTCACATTGCCGATCAAACTTTCAGTAACATCGCCGAGCCATCTGAGAGTGACGTCGCCCAGCTATCTCCCAGTGACATCGCCGAGCCTTCAACCAGTGACAATGCCGAGACCTCTCTCAGTAACATCGCCGAGCCATCTGTCAGTTACGCTTTATTTAAATACCATGGAGAACTGAGTCGCACTAAACCAAATCATAAGTCGTTAATTAATTACAAGCTTCTCGTAACCGAAACATTAATTTCAGAATTTAATAAAGTAAATTCAGAAAACACGACTAACGATGATATAAGAGCCTTTAACAGAATGGTTTCTATTAAAGAAAAACTTGATAAGCGATTTATTCGTATAATGAAATTGAAAAGAAAGGGTGTAGAAAATCCGGACCCAAAAATACGTTACATAGTTGTAAAGAAAAAATGGGTTGATAAACATCCCAATTATATGGAACTAGTAAAAGAACGATCGGGTTATACAAATTTCGACCCAAACGTAGTTCGTATACATATAGAAAAAAAGTAATATTTTAAGTAATTATGGTAATACAGGCCATTTAAAAAAACTCTGGTATCAAAATTTTAAGCTCTTATAAAAACCACAAAAAATTGGAAAGTAACAAGTAAAGTAGCGTATCTAGCCATTAATTTTCATTAAATATCTTTTATTTTTGTCCCTAAAATTTTTCTATATTTGCAAATACAAAACAAGCTCAGTAGTGCGATTTCGTAACTTTTTCACGACAAAATTCGATAGTTACATTGTCAAAATTTGATAATTAACATTAAAATTTGTTAGATGTTATTCTGAAAGTTTTTTTTACCAATACTTGTAGTTAAAAAATTCGTTAACTTATCTATATAAAATTTTTTTAACATCAGATTATTGATCTTTGGCCTTACTTTATAAAATTTTAAAGCAAATAAATTTTGAATTAACAACTTTTGTCGGTATCTCTTGTCAATAATTTCAAAAGATACAGAATACTTTTTGCGGGAACTCAACCGAATATTATCGTTAGTTAACGAAATCGAAAAAAATCGTTAAGAAAGTTCGAGTATTGCACTACTGGCTTCATTTTGGTTGGCCTAGTAATATATCTATATTTTAAGAATAAACTAGCATATACAATCAAAATATTAAATATATTTTGATAAATATTATTTTGATAAAAATAATCTTACTCGTAAATACACAGACTCTAAATCAAGCATAAAAATAAGAAAAATTGTCAATATAATCAAATTTTTTGTAAAATATATGAAAAATGATTTGTTTTTATTAAAGTTTTCTTTGTTTTAGCAATATTTTCGTATTTTTATAGATTATAATACTAAATTAATTAATAACAGTACAACTGTATTTTTTATTAAATGTTAACTATTTTATTATACATTTCCAAACATTGCTTAAATAATTAATAAAATATGTAACTAATAAAACGTTGGAAAAAAGCCTATTTTTTAAGATTCAAATGTTTTTTTAATTGTAATCGCAACACACAATACACACATACAGCACATAGAAAAGAAATATGAAATAGAAGACAAAATTAATGAACTAGGAATCTAGAATGTGTGGTAGAAAAATTTACCTGAATCACGTACAGAAATATTTCTCATTCCTTTGGGTAACGTTCACAAACAAAAAGGTCTATCAGTCTTCAGTATCATTTAATCTTTTGAGGTTTTACAAACAAAGTACTCGCAATATTATTTCGAAAAAAAAACAACCAAAAATATGTACACATTTATTTAATTGAAAACTAAATCAAAAAGAGGACTTCAAATTTTTCATTATATTCATCCAATTTTGATGTTTATTTTCAATCATTATTTAATACTCGACAAAAGCACTAAAAATAATCAAAAGTCATTTAAAATAATCATCAATTTTTAACAGACAAAACGTAAGAAAAAAACCATTTTTGTAAATCGTTTTTCAAATTAAAAGTTTCTTTATTTGTATGTAGTTACAAAACACAACATATACTGAGGCATTTAATGTTATTTTCTATGTATGTATGTATATTTCAATATTTTTTTTTTTTTTTTTTGTAATTTGTATTGAAATAATTTTGTTTTTAAACAAAATATTTTGATAAAATAAAAAACAAAAAGGAATTATTTAAATTTACAATAACATAAAACAACATAAAATTTTACATTTAGCTGATAATATCAACTTCTACTGAAAGTCTGTATTTTGTATAGATTTTTTGAATAACTGATTCAAATAGTTAAAAAATTATTTTTTTTAGGAATTTCAATTGATTGTTCGTTTTAAACAAACTTTAAACAAAGTTCAGTCGGTAAAGGAAAATATATTGTAAGTTCACCATTAAAAATATTCTAAAGATGTCATCCATCGCCGAGCCAACTCTCAGTGACATCGCCGAGCGATCTCCCAGTGACATCGTCGAGCCATCTCCCAGTGATATCGCCGAACCATCTCTCAGTGACATCGCCAAGCCATCTCCCAGTGACATCGCCGAGCCATCTATCAGAAGCATTGCTCAGCTATCTCACAGTGACATCGCCGAGCCATTGGACAGTGTCATCACCGAGCTATCTCCCAGTGACATCGCGGAGCCATCTATCAGTGCCATCGCCGGGCTTTCTCTCATTGACAGCACCGAGCCATCTATCAATGACATCGCCCAGCTTTCTCTCAGTGACATCGAAGAGCCATCTACCAGTGACTTTGCCGGGCCATCTATCAGTGGCATCACTCAGCCATCTCTCAGTGACATCACCGAGCCATCTCTCAGTGACATCGCCGAGCCATCTCCCAGTGATATCGCCGAACCATCTATCAGTGACATCGCCGAACCATCTCTCAGTGACATCGCCAAGCCATCTCCCAGTGACATCGCCGAGCCATCTCCCAGTGACATCGCCGAGCCATCTATCAGTAGCATTGCTCAGCTAGCTCACAGTGACATTGCCGAGCCATTAGACAGTGTCATCACCGAGCTATCTCCCAGTGACATCGCGGAGCCATCTATCAGTAGCATCGCCGAGCTTTCTCTCATTGACAGCACCGAGCCATCTATCAGTGACATCGCCCAGATTTCTCTCAGTGACATCGAAGAGCCATCTACCAGTGACTTTGCCGGGCCATCTATCAGTGGCATCACTCAGCCATCTCTCAGTGACATCACCGAGCCATCTCCCAGTGACTTCACCGAACCATCTCCCAGTGACATAGCCGAGCCATCCCCCAGTAACATCGCCGATCCATCTAAGATTGCCTTAGCACATCTTTTTCTCAATACCTTAACCGAGTCATCTATCAAAGTTCTCACCAAGCCAACGCTCAGATACGCTTTATTTAAATATAACATAGAACTGAAACGAACTAAGAAAAATCATATGGCGTTATGTGATAGCAAGGTTCTCGTAACAGAAAAATTAATTTCAAAATTTTCATTACATTTAGATATAAATAAGAAGACTAGCGATGAGATAAAAACCGCATACAAAATGTATGTTATTAAGGACAAACTTGACGATCGTTGGTTAGAATTGAATGCAGAACTTAAAAAAAATAAAAAACTTCGTTATTAAAAAAAAAAATTGTTACATGATACTTGTAAAAAAAGAATTTCGTATTGAAAATTTCGACCCAAAAGTAAATCGTATTCATATACAAAAAAAAGTAATATTTAAAGTAATTATGGTATACAGGCCATTAAAAAAAACTCTTTTAAGCTTTTATAAAAACCACAAAAAATAGTAAAACAACAATTAAAGTAGCGTATCTAGCCATTGATTTTCATTAAATGTCTTTGAATGTCTAAAATTGTTCTATCTTTGTAAATACGAAACAAGCTCTGGTTTCTGGTCCTAGTAATATATTTATATTTTAAGAATTAGTATATACAATAAAAATATTAAATACACTCACAATATTATCTTGTAAACAATTAACTTAAATATACTGACTCTGGTTTAAGCATAAAAATAAAAAAAAATATAATCAAATTTTTTTGTAAAATATATGGAAAATTTAATTTAATTTGCCTAAAGTTTTCGTATTTTAACAATATTTTCGTATTTTTGGGGATTATTATACTAAATTTTAACCATTTTGTTTTACATTTCCTACCATTTTCTTAATAATTAATGATATATGTAACTAACAAAATGATGGAAAAAAAACTCTTTTTTAAAATTTTTATTTATAACACATAGTTTAATATTTTAATTTTCTATGTGTGTATCAATAATTTCTTGTAATTTTTATTGAAACGATTTTATATTTAAACCAGCTAATTTGATAAGAAAAACGAAATAGAATTATTTTATTTTTGTTTCTAGAAAAGTTTAACAGAAAATATTACTTATTTTTAAAATAAATTATACATAAAGTTAAAATATATATGTATTTCTATCAATTTTAATTGATTTTTTATTTAAAAACAAACCTTACCTTATTACTTTTTTGACTTTTTTACACGCGTTTTTAGTGTTTTACCATTAATTTTATGAGATTGTAAAACATCCAGTTAAAATTATTTAAGATTAAATTTTGAGCCAGATTTTGAATTGTAATTATTGTAATTATTATTGCAGTTCAAAACTTCCTGCACTCGGAACGAACAATAAAACCTCAAAACTTGTTTTTGAATTTCTTAAATAAGCTTTAATACAATAAATTACATAAATGAAAGTGATGAATGTTACATAGTTTTTTAAGCAGAAAACGAATCAGATTTTAGAAATTTAAAAACTGAAACTAGGGGTTAAATATCGTTAATATTTTGCCCTACACCACTTCGTACTCTTGGATATAATGTCATTGTGCTGATGTATGTAATTACTAAAAATATCAGACTTGGGCAAAACTTATAGAATACCAAGGGAGCCCAGGAGGACCAATTAGTGTTTAAGCCTCATATACTTATTTTAGAACTTTTGGTTGATTGTGGACCAGTTGTTTAAAATTGTTATTTGGATCTATTTGCTTCAAAAATTCTACAACTATGACTGCGAAAAGTTTTCATATTGTTACGATTTTCGTTTTTAAAACCGTCGATATATCGAAAGTATTAGAAACATTCTAGACGATTCTGGTTTTGGGTATGTGCTAGCGTTCTCTTGTGTCCACTAGAAATATCCAGAAGATGATGTTACTATCATATGTCTCTAGAGTTGTCTGAAAGACTCTGGTCTTTGAGATTTCGAGATTTTTTGGCGGAATTTGAGAAAAAAATCTATGTGTCTCGATAACTGTTGATGCAATTTAATTTATATTCATGTTTAGCATTCTGAATTTGTTAAGAAACTAAGTAGCGTAGGAAAAATATAATTTCTTAGATTATAAGAAAATTAGAGTATAAACTTTGAGCTCGTGGGTCAAATTTAAGACTAAATGCCACAATAATCTGCTAGGGTTTCGTAAAAATTCAGAAAACAATATTTTCTCATATAATTTATTGCTACCCTAATGAACGAATTTTATTTTTCTGTAACAGGCGATATTGATAAATGTGTTTGCATTATTTTATGTATATTTTCACATTTTTCATTATACGAGGGCGGTTTAATAAGTTTGTAACCTTTGAATTTCCCGTCTCCTAACTGAAAGGGCAACACTGCTCTTGGCAACAGGTATCTATCTGTCAGTTTATTCCTGTCAAAATTTGAACAAGCTGCATCATTTTGTTTGTGTTTGACAGCCTTTGATACCAGACTTCCGTGTGCTCATTAAGCATTATTTTTTGCGTAAAAAAACCTTCACTCAAACAAAGGCTAAGCTTGATAAATACTGTGGGAACTCTGTACCATAAAATATGATTTACTGAATTTCGCTGTGGCCGTACCCATCAAAAAAGAGTACCAATATAAGAGAAAAGAAGCAGTGATTTTGATTCTGGTGTTGTGAAAATTTGGCTCAAAACCAATGTTTTTTACATCCTTTTTCATTGCACTTAAAGCCCTTCTTATGGTTTAGTGAAAAATTTGTTATTTTGATGTTCCCAAATAATTTTAACGCAAAAACATTTTTGTAGGATCAATATAAAATTGTCGATATCAGTGGTCATAAAAATTAAAAATTTAGTTAATCATACTTCATAATTTCTCCATGTTATAAAAGTCATTTGGCATCTTTTAACCATCGGGATTTAACTGAATATATTTATAGACAAATAAAGGTGCAAAGTACAAAAAGTGCATTCAGTAATCGAGACTTATTTTTTAATTTCATTTATTCGAACATCAATGTTAAAATTCATAGAAATAACTTAAACCTGATAACTTGTTTCAAAATAACCAAAGTTTAGTACTTAATCATAGTTATGAATATCAAATTTATATGAAAACATTTATTGTTAACGTTTAACTTTCATTATTTTTGAAATAAGTTACCCATCATAGATTTGAAAAGAACTAAATTTCGTTAAAATCACATTTGTGGAAGTTGTGAAAAAGAACTGCTTTAGAATCGAAAAATCAGAAGTAAATGATACATTGGAGTCAATGAAAAATTGTTTCCCTAAGAATCACCAACATTTATTGTTATGCTGGTATGTAGCATGGAAGATGCCGAAAATTCTGGATGCCCAGTTGAGGTCTCTACACCCGAAATAATTGAATAAATTCACGATATGGTGTTTTGGCCGATCGGAGATTGAAGTGCGAGAGGTTGTGGAAGCCATAGGCATCTCACATGGTGCTGTGGTTTCAATCTTAAATAAATACTTAAATTTGAGAAAGCTTTCCACAATAGAAAGTTTTTCCATGGAAAAAATCTATAATTCAGACTACGAATTGCTGCCTTTTCTTCCGATTCAGTCCCGAGTACATTAAGAAAGAGATTTGACTTCAACAATGAAATTTATCTCATAAACAAATACCTATTTTGATGACCTCCCTTCCAAAAAATAAGATTTTTTTGAAGAAACGTTTATACACTTTGTATAGAGCTCAAAGGAGAATATGTTGAAAAATAAAATGATGTTTTACCCAAAAAATCTGTGTTTCATTTATAAAGTCACGGACTTATTGACCCGCCCTCGCATTATTTTTATTTTATTGTATTTCTGAAAAGAAAAAAAATTGTCTTGGAATTTAGTACTGGGCTACACATGCAGGTAAGTTATGCGTTATATATTTAACGCCACGCTGTAAAGTGTCAGGTACCGTTTAGCAATAATTAACACCTTATTATAATTTTCAAAGTTTGAGTACCTAACACAGTTCTCTTTGGCAGTTGAATTTTATAATCTTTTAATCCCATTTACAGAAAATAGTTACTATTTTTTTAATCCTCTTATTTGTGTAGCTAAAAATTTAATAGAGATGTTTGTGAAAAACAAGGATACATCTTATTTTTGTTTTTCAATTCCCAAAAATATTTTTAATAATACTTGAAAATTGTATAAAGAAAAGGTTTAACGTAGGTAAATCTCTGCGTCTGTGTGTGTGTATGGCAGCTGTGTAAGAAGAAGTTTGCATTTGCAAATGTTTGTCAGGTAAGCTAATTAGTCAACAAATATTTTTTAAATATTGAGTGGATGCTAAGATTTGCATATTCGAATTGAGGTAGAATATACAGAAAAAACAAGTAAAAAAAAAACTAAATTCGGCTGTGCCGAATCTTTGAATACCCTCCACCAATGTCATAAAAAGAAGTTCTATACTGTTTTTGATACAAATAATGTAAGAAAACTTTTGAAGTAAAATTATGTAGGTGAAAAAATTTTTTGAGGTGAAAAACTTTTTAGATGTGAAAAGAAATTTTTTGGTGGAAAAAAAAATTTAGAGGTGAAAAAAATTTTTGAGTTGAAAAAATTTTTTGTGGTGAAAAAAAATGTAGTGGTGAAAAAATGTTTGAGGGGAATACAAAATATTTACTGCTAAGCGACTGGTGAAAAAAATATGAGAAAATATGTTATGTACTATGTATTACTATGAAATTGTACGGGCAATTTAGAGGCACCTTTACATTTTCACTAGTTTTTTTAACCATGGACTGCACAAAAAACACATTTTAAAGCATATTTTGTGTCAAATACTCAATTTTGTTCCGGCCAATGGGGACTAGCTCTGCAGCTGAATATGCCTAATGGAGAGAATGCACTTTCTGATGCGCCACGTATTGATAAATAGTTGCAACGAATGTTCTTTCTTTAAAAAATTGAAGTGTGTTTGTCTAATGGAGAGAATACAGCAAAGAAATTAATTTGTTAAATAAAGAACATGAGTTGTAACTATTTGTCAATATATGGCCCATCAGAAGGTGCATTCTCTCCATTTGCTGCAGACCTAGTATCCATTCGCCATATTATGCTACAATATGCAGTAGAGTATTATTGATTTTCTATTTTCTTCGTAACATAAATGAATATTTGCCAAAAACTATGGAAAATATATGTTTTATGTGCATATTATACATTAATAGCCTGTTCCTCTATTTCGAAAGAACACGTTCGTTCGCTTTCTAATCGAAAGAAAACTGATTTGGGTTTCACTAACTCTATTTCTATGCAAACGATGACTCGAACGACAAGTCGATTGAAAACGTAACTGTTTTCATACAAAATTTGGTTTCTCTATTTCGAACAGCTCGAACGCAAATGTCAAAATCAGTCACTTGCTATTTTTTTGTCGAGTAAATATATATTTGATATTTTTAATAGCAAAATGAAGTAAAAAAAGCAATGGATAACAAAAGGTAAGTACAAAATAATATAATTATTTATAGCTTACTAAGAATTTTAAATTTTAGTTAAAAAAATCAACGATGGACCAGCCGAAGACGCATGTATTTTATATGGAAGAAAGGCCTGATTTTGCCAGAGGGACTCTGGTGTTCGGAGCAAACAAATTTTCTGCAGAGGAGGAAAATTTGACCAGAAAACTAAACTCCGTTTCACCCCCTATTACGCTGTTGCTGAGTGGTAAAAGATAAGTGAGTATTGTTTGTGACTTACGTTTGCCCCAAGCAGCTCATATTTACATTTTTTTATTTTACAAGAGCAGTGACCGCACCGAACACACAACAGCAACAGCAACAGAAAAGCTTTCCGATTATCAATCTTACTCACAACCAATCGATAACAAACATTTTCAAAAATAAACACATTCTCAAATAAAAATTGATTTGTTTATTGTTATTTTTTTATTTTATTTGTCATATACAGCTGATCACTGTTAAACAGGGTTGTTTTTGTCTTTAAGCAGTTTAGTAGTATTTTTGCTACTTTTGAAGAAAATTGTAACAATACTCAAAATATATGATCTGGCATCTCTGTGATTTGTAAATGCGTAAGAAACGAAAATTGACACACGTAAGTCAAGTCGATCGAAGGCTTTCAAAATAGAGAAACCCAAATTGATTCGAATTCGAGTGACTTGCTTTCGTTCGACTATTTTTTCGTTCGAGATCGAGGAACAGGCTATAATTTTTTAAATCAATATTCATTTAGATGTTTAAGAGCACAATATTGCACTTTATTCATGTGTATTTTTTTATATAAAAAAAATTAACATAAATATACATTTGCCAATCCCTTAATTCTCAAAAATACAAATGGAATAAAAAAATACTATTTTCCTCCATGAAAATTTCTTTTTTGACATAAAAATGTGAAACAAATGCTTTAATTACGTCAAACATTTGAAAAATTGACTTTAAAATTATGTAATAAGTCTACTAGTAACATCTGAATGCATTATAATTTAAAGTATGTAGTTTATTTAATATTTTTGGTAAATAAATTAATTGAAAGCCTAATCCAAGGCTATATCGCCATGGGGCAGGGTATAATTTTAATGTGATTCTGCGCCACCTATTTAAAAGTAGCGGCACTAAAGCAATTATGCATTATGCTCTTTATATATAAATTTCTTTGGACCTAGCCATGGGGCAGGGTATTGTTTTAGTTAATTCAGCGCCACCTATTCAAAAGTAGCGGAACTAAAGCAATTATGTATTTTGCTCTTTCTTTCGATATAAATGTCTTTGGTTACAAAAACAAAAAATACATTTTATAGAATGAAACGAAAAACCAATAAAGCTAAGCAGAAAAATCCAATCTGGTTTACTATATCTCTGGACCTTACCTCATTATATATGAGCCTAGCCTCCGGCAATCATAGGGGCTGAAGATAATATACTGATAATATACTTTTGTTATTTAGTTTTAGTAATGTTATTTATTTAGTTTTAGTAATGTTATTTAGAGACGTCTGCTCTGTTAGCGACTTTAAAGGTCTAAAACAAGCCTTGTCAAACTTTTAATTTTGTACTTTTTTTTTACATATTTTATCTCACTTTAGCAATGTTGCTTTTTACGTTAACTTAGTTATTAGAGTAAGATACATATAGCTCTAAGAATGTTATTATTCTCATAGTATGTAAGACAGTCAATGTAATCGAAAAAGAAGAAGACTTAATCAAATTTTTACTTACTTACTTAACAGAAAAAAAAATATATACAGACAAATTGTATGGAAAATTTAGAGGTACCTTCACATTTTCACCCATAACTTTTGAACCGCTGAACCGATTTTGCTCATTTTCAATACCAAACTGCTTGGGAGGATGTTCAATAATCTGGATAAAAATAGGCACTACCGCTTGCGTCTTCGCGTCGTGATCGACATTTCAACAGACAGACAGGCAGACGGACATCGCTAAATCGACTTAAAATTGCATAAGGATCACGAATATATATACTTTATGGGGTCTTAAACCTATATTTCGACCTGTTACAAACGGAATGACAAACTGATATATACCCTCACCATATATGGTGGAGGGTATAATAACATCTGCAATAGATGCTAATGTAACTTAGGATAACTTCAGTTGAATGTAATTGAGTGTATGTTGAAGTACATATAAAATTTAAACCATTTTAAAGAAAAGACGGTAGATTTCTGTTGAAACTCATGGCAATTAAATGTAAACCAAGGATTATGAAACAATATGATGTATGTATATAAGCCAATTATCCAGCCACCAAGTCACCCAGTAACTTCAACAGATTTGAAAGCCAAGTCCGATGCTTTTAACTCTCTACATAGTGAACGTTTGATAGTTCTTGCTAAAGTCACTGTATTAGAAGTTGATAAGCTCTTGGTGTCGAAAGTTGGCTGGCTGGCTGTCTTGTTGGCTCGGTGGCATTGATGCGGGATAATTGGCTGTATGATTTTAACTCTGTCCATCCTATTGTTTCATAGTCCTTAGTTTTACATACATATGATAAATTATTATATTAAATAGTACGAATTTTAAAACTATATTTTCCACTAAGGTCATTAGTAGGAATCGATTGAAAGAACCGCATACTTTTAAAAAAAAAATAGGTCGAGACAAGAAAAACATATAAAGTTAGGGGCAATAATAAATCCAAAATCAATCAATTTCTTAGCTTAATAGTCTAAATTAGTTGTGTGCTCCCAAATTTATTTATATTCATTCCTTTTGTTTTCAAACATCTCCACTGACAAACAAAACAAAACCAAATACGTAAATTTACTAACAATAAAAAACAAAAACTTACAATAAGCGTCTTAACATTAACTAATAACATCATACAATAATGATCAAACAATTTAAATGACATGACCAGACAAAAATATGAGAAGTTTAAATTTCAAACAATAATAATTTAAATAAAGCATATTCTTAAAAGTTTATTGTTATTTCAAAATTATTTAAAAAAAGCTACCAAAATGATTAAAGCTAGTCTTGCCGACTATATGAAACCCAGCCACCAAATATAATTTGGGTTAAATATCGGGAAGCCTTCCAAATTGCGGCAAGGCTCCTAATCCTTTTTTTATGATCAGCATCTTGATGCCCTGTATAAAGTAGGGTGACCATACATTTCTCAGATACAAGAACGGGGTGCAGGTTGGCAAATATAGAACGAAATTGACCAAAAATTCATTTTAATATATATATTATATTCAAATATATTCTGATTTTCTTAAAATTCTCAGACTATAATAATTATAACTTCAATTTTAATAACAATTATAACCTCAATCTTAATAATGTCTAAATACTAGTCACAAAGCAACTTTCTATGGGAGGTAGGTCTGTATATTAACCGATTCTAACCAAATGCAACAGGATTTGTTTCTGCGCTAATAAAAACTTTTATACCAGATTTCATTGAAATATCTTTGCAGTTGCAAAGGAGGGACACAAGGAGGGACGGGCGGGCATCGTTTAATCAAATCAGAAAGTAATTCTCAGACAATTGTTTTATTATAAGGTTGATCTAAGACTGATATTTTTGGTAAATAGAAATATCAGCACAAACTGATCAGGAGGCCACATAGTAGTGTAGGGTATAACAAAAATAAATAAAAAATTAAGAATAAGAAGTCAAAGAAAAAAAAGAAGAAGATTAAAAATAAACAAATAAGTATTTATTAGTGAAAGCTACATAAGAAATGTTTATTTTTGAAGTATCAAAGAGTGTACACGAAATAAATTGGATGAACCCAACATACAGGTGATGCAAAAGTAACTATTTGTCATAATGTGAATCAGATATAATTCTCAGAAATAATGTCATGTATAAATCAGCTTTAACATTTATGTTGTAAGACATATGATCATTTGCCGACAATAAGCCATGGAGTTATTCTCATTTGTAGATCGCGGTATTATTCAGCTGTTTTTTTCCAATTTCCTGGTCTGTTGGATCAATTTCTGATCAATTTTCGCATTTACCTCAACAAAACGCAAAACTTTTAAGTCTTGAAAGCAAACTTTAAACAAGAAATCACCAAGTTGGAAATTTTGCAAACAATAATAACTAAAAATGCGGTAAAACGATCACAAATATTCAATAACTTGGTAGGAAGTCATTTACAGATATCGTTGTTTCGACTTAATGTCGGTAATTTAAAATCTTAAAAACATTTTTTTTTAAATTGCAATAAAACACATTATGACCTAATATTACCTTTGACATGGATACTATGACAATTGGTTCGATATGTTCTTAATTAATTTCGTATATGTGATAGATGACAAAAATTATAAAATTTTGTTGTTTAATTTTTTTCTTAAAATTTCAAAATAAAACTTCAAACGAATTGAGTACCTATCGGTATAGAAACAAAACATTCTGACTTCGTATTCGGATGCTAAGTGCAAAAGGGGATTCAAAAAGTATGATCTGGTTTAAGGATCATGAGTGTTTTTTTTTCAAATTTTGTCTTTTTATGTATATAATTATTAATTTAACCTTTCTAAAAAAATAATATTCATGACCATACAATTTATAAGCCTGCGATTAATTTTTTTTAATTATATTATTAGTTTGTTCTCTAAATTCTATTTTGTGTAAAATATTAAATTAAAAAAAATCCGGCATTTAGAGTTTTAAATCTTTGTGTGGCATCCCTGATTGCAGAAAAACTTTAATGCAATTTATCAATTACCGATCTAAATATATGGCTTCTTGAAATGGAGCCGCGATATGTCGTCCTGAGCCATCCCTAAGAGAGAGTAAAAATTTTATGATTATTGGCAAACATCTCGTGGCCAACGACAGGCCAAGAGATTTATATCTATACCCAGTGGTGGGTCTGGGTAACTATTGGCTCTTGGTCGAAGGGACCTAAGGACACTGACTGTATACTTTACTGGGCATTGTGACCTAAAGTACCATAGGCACAAGAAGGGTCAATCGGACACTGAGTTGTGCAGGTTTTGCGGGTTAAAATCGGAGCATGTCCTCTATGATTGTTCTGGGCTTTGTGTCAGGAGGATCAGATTTTCGGGTGACCGTTTCTTGTCGCCTTTCGATATTTGGAACACTTCACCCGGAAAAGTTCTTGGCTTCATCAATAGCTTTAGGGTGGTCCTGGGCAGCAAAAAGAAATATTATGGTCGCAGTGCGCAGTGCCATTTGAAATAATAAATGTCGTCATATGATGACGCTTCAATAATATGTCTTAAAGAAAATTTCAAATCGACATTTACAAAATATCGGCTCAGTGGCCTCTATTTTTATTTGTGAAATCGTCTGGATATAAAGAAAAAATATTATTAAAAAAAAAAACGACTACAACAACATTGAGGTTACAATTAACACCGTGCTGCCAGAAAAAGTCATCTGAACGAGTAATTGGGATCAGTTTCAATCGTCTGTCGAACATATTTTTTTCACATTTAATCACTCAACAAAATTCAGCGTTGAATAAACTTAGCATCATGTTGTTGAACATTTAGTCGGCTGATCGAACATTTGAACTTTACGTTTTTAAGATACCGTACGTTGAATAATACATGACAATGCTTTATATTTATACATTTCATGTATAAACCAAAGCCTTAGTAAGATTTTATTTATTTATAAATATACTTATAATGAAATATGAATAGCAATTTTTTTCATTATTTTTTTTTTTTTTTTTTGTTAAATAAAAAAAATATCTATGAAAATACAAAAATTATTTGTTTTTATTCTTTTATAATGGAAATAATTTTCTAAAAAATTTAATAGTTTATATGGTAACCCTTTTTATTGTAAAGAAATTATGTTGCTTTATTTGGTTTTATTCATGCTGATTTATTCTACATTAAAGTAATCACTGTTGAACCGAACGAATATGAATGAAATGAATAGTATGAAAACGACCGATGATTAAATCAGAGACGCAACAAGAAGCAAGTGGTTTGATTTAAATTCAGCAACGAATATTTGTATTTGAATATACAGGTTGGTTAAAAAGTTACTGCGCTCACCAAGAGATGGCACTGCTAGCTCCAAACTTTTTTTTTCAAGTTGGTATAACTGTCCTGAGAACACATGCAAAGTTGCAAGTCATTCTGTCAATTCTTTCTTTGGTTACAAGCCATTTTAAGTTGACGTGTCATTGATTTTTTTTTTAATATGGAAAAATTGAATACGTGTAGTCATTAGATTCTTTGTTTTGAAGGGTTTAAAAGCAAAGGAAATTTATGAACAATTGTTAGAAGTGTATAAGGGGTCCTTACCTTCAAAACACACCATTGAATTTTGGGCTGGTGAATTTAAACGTGGTCGTACCAGCCTTAAAGACGATCCACGCGAAGGACAACCAAAAACTGCAACCACAGCAGAAATCATTGAGCAGGTACATAATATGGTTAGTGAAGATCCAAGTATGACTAAGCGTGAAATTGCTAATGCCATAGGCATTTCAGACGAACAAGTACTCCATACTTTACATGAAGAATCACGTATGAAAAAACTGTTTGAAAAGTTAGTGCCGCACTTATTAACAATTCAACAAAAACTGGATCGAAAACAAATTTCTTAACGTAATTTGGAGCGTTTTAAGCCGAATAAAACCAAGAAGTCGGTTTATAACTATGGATGAGACTTGGATCTACCACCATGATTCTAAATTGAAACAAAAAAGTTTACAGTGCACTAAAGCTGGTTGTTCAGCTCCACAACGATCAGCAAAGAAGGTTATGGCATCAGTTTTTTGGGTTGCAAAAGGAATTTCGTTGATTGATTATCTTCAGAAAGGTAAAACAATCAACTCTGAATATTATTGCAGCCTTTTGGATCAGCTGGATGAAAAAATTCGTGAGAAAAGACCTGGTTTTAAGAAGAAAAAAAACATTTTTCATCAAGACAATGCACCTGCTCACAAAATTGTTTTGACGATGGCTAAATTCAAAGAATTAAAGTACGAATTGCTTGAACATCCACCGTATTCACCAGATTTGGCTCCCAGTGACTACTATCTCTTCAGAAATCTCAAACAATTCCTTCGTGAAAAGCATTTTTCGTCGAATGAAGAGGCCATAGCAGCCGTAGACGGTTATTTTGCAGAGCTTCCGGAAAACCATTATAAGGATGGGATAAAATTATTGGAAGAAGTGTATTGAGCTTCTAGAAGATTATATTGAATAAAGAAAATATATTTCGTAACAAAAACAGTATTCTTTCATTTCGAGCGCAGGAACTTTTCAACAAACCTGTATATATAGAGCTTGAACGCAAACTAATGTTTATTTCGGTGTTGATTACCTATGAACGCAAGCAGCAATTGCAGTTCTTTGGTGTACACCCAGAAAGAAATATCTTGTTCCAAACGAGTTTAATGCCAACCGATTCCTTCGGTAGCTGAAATTAAAAAACTCCGTTGTCACAATCCCTTTTCGATTATTCCCTATTTTGATTCCTGACACCCTATTTCAATTGGGACCGCGGAAATACAAACCTGTTTCTGCTGTTCCAACCGAACGATTTAGACGATGGGAAACAAACCTTTTT
The DNA here is from genome assembly GCA_949748255.1 of Eustalomyia histrio. Classification (NCBI taxonomy): domain Eukaryota; kingdom Metazoa; phylum Arthropoda; class Insecta; order Diptera; family Anthomyiidae; genus Eustalomyia; species Eustalomyia histrio. The sequence continues at coordinate 65,983,467 of OX456524.1, read as the reverse complement.
CCTAGGTGGTCTTGCCATTTAATACATAAACTAAATGATTTGTGAAACTAAACAACATTCTCAGATAAGATAGCAAAGCATCTAATAAATTACAAACACTAACATCATCTGCCTCATCATAATTATCAGCTTAAGAAAACAAAAGATAGAGAAGTAAGGAAAAATATTTAAATTATGGAAACTAAACTCTCTATCAGTTATACTGTGTATTTATATCGTGAGAACTTACGATGCACGCAAACACATTATAAGCATTTAACGATGACAATACTAACACTGGAAGGTATGATCAAGAAAAGTGTGCGTAATCTATAATATTGTACAGCGGAAGATTTAGCAGCAGATTTCAAGGCAAATTTTATTTAAAGATTAGAGTTAAGAACGCAACTGCATCGTATATGTAAACTGGAGAAATGGGATATCAGCAATGTTAATCGAAGTGGTCAAAGTACTGAATTGTAAATCATATAAATTATGACTACTAAAACAAAATTTATGATTTGCAAAACCCTATGTGCGGAGCTATGGAAAATTACCAGAGAAAAATAGTTTACTAGAAATGTAAACTTGGTGCTGGAGTATATAAATATTGCAAATAAAAAAATCTTTGAAATTTATTTATAAAATATTTTAACAGAATTTTTATTACTACACACAGAGAAAAAACATGGTTGCAACATGATCACTGCTACTATATTAAGTTTGCTACAATCAGGTATGGTTGTCACAGTTTTTTAACCATTAAGATGGTCGCTACCATCATTATTTAGTAAATATTTTACTATTTTGTGATTGTCACCTTCTATTCTATAACATGATTAGCTGTAACCATAATGTGGTAACAAAAATTCTGACTTTGAAAAAAATGTGATAATTATGCAACGATAAAATGCTGGCAAAAAAACAATAAATAATTATACATCAAATAAAACATAATTTTAACATTTACAGTCATAATATCGTCTTGTTTTCATAAAAACCAAAATTTTATCATTTCAGTCAGTTTGTTTTTACTACAAAATGTCTTGGAAAAACAATCATATATTGTTTACTAAAACTGGACAAATGTCAGATGGGTAGAAAATACCTTTCACATGTCATTAAAACATCATTTTATCAATTGACCCATTAAGATCAATCTATTTTTTTTTTTAACTTTAGAAGATTTTTTAAATAATATTATTTTCACTAATCAATTTACTGTCAAAAAGATTCCATACAAAGATTTTTTTATTTTTTAAATCGTTTCAATAAAAGCAATAAGAAATAATTCTTAAAAAAATATATTTATTAATTCATTTCTTGTAAGAACTTCTAATAATATTAATAAAATATTTTTTTTTTATAAGAAAAAGTCTGTAGAACCCAAGATTTTTTTTTTGTACGAAAAGGTTTCTAACATAAAATACTAGATATTTAAAAATTTATCTGATAAAAACATTTTTAGACTCTATGGAGTTTTCCTTAAACAAAAATTCTCAGAGTCTGCATACTGTTTCTTAGATAAAAGTTTATACATTCCTAAAAAACTTAGACTCTAAGGCCTTTCTTTGAAAGAAAAATTAATAGATTAGAATGAAGACTTTTCATCATCAAAAATAATAAGGACTTTTTCTAGTAGAAATATTCGAAGATTTTACGGACTTTTTCTAAAAGAAAAATTTCTAAAAACTTTCTAAAGAAAATTTTAAAAATGTCGTTGGAAGCTAAGGTTTTTTTTATTAAAAAATCCTTAGAATTTAAAAAAAAAAATTAAGTATTTTTTTTTTAAGTCCACAGAATCAAAACTTTCCTGAAAGAAAAGTTCTTAGAATATATGATTTTTTGTCTTAATAATTTTTCTTCAAAAAGTCCTTAACATCAATTTTTTTTGGAAAAATTCTTAAATTTAAAGAACTTTTTCATAGTTTCTAAGAACTTTTCCTTTTTGAAACTTTCTTAGATTTTAAAAAGTTTCATGTCAATGATATTAATATGATAGTCGTATTATGTATATTAATAATCATAATATAATAAGAATGATCATATATATAGTTTTGTAGGGATCATATAATGATAATTCAGGAAACATAATATTGTTATGGGAACCATAATATGATAAAATTTTAAGAATACTATGATTATATGCGATCATATTATGATAAATTAAACATCATAATATGTTTATTTAGTAATTTTTGAATCATTATATAACCATATTATAATAAAATTATAGTTATTTTATTATCATAATATGATAACCATATTATAGTATGACTATGGTTGGCACAATCATAAACCCAAAAATATATGATGCTCTTCGAATATGATTGTCTCAACCATATTTTTTCTCTGCGTGTAATAAAACAATTTTATAAGAATTTTAGTTTTATTAAACCAAAATCTTAAAGCCGTTTGACTCGTTTAATTTTCCAGCAATAAATAAACTACATCATTTGGAATTTTTATTTTTAAAATGCCAAATTAAACACTACAATTATTTTGGCCTTTTGCAGACAAAAAATTAAAATATTGAAATGTAAAAATAAGTATAAATAAAAAAATACTTTCAAATAAAAAACAAAAATTTCTGACTTAAAGATTTCAACGTTATTTCAAAATGTAGGAGTGGAAATTCCTGTTTAAGATAATTTTCAAATGCCTCTAAAAAAAAAAAACAGATTCATACACACTCACACAGATCTTTAGAGCCACAAACTAGAAAAACGTCATGCCAGTCAGTCAACAATAACAACAACTAGGCGAAAATTTATAACGCTTACAGTAAGGCCTAGTTGAAAATTTAAAAAAAAAAAAAATAAAAAATACTCGTACTACCAAGAACATTAAGCAAGAAAAAATTAACTTACCTTTATAGATAAAACCAGAGTTTAAGTCAAGATTTTTAAGACAGCAACGAATAAATATCCACAGCATATAAACAGCACAAAAAGGCTAAAAACAAACTTTAGCAAAAAAAAAAAAAAACTTAAATTAATGCTTAAAGTTTGAAATGTTAATGCAATTGTATGAAGTTAAAAAAAACAGAGCTTTAAAGAATTTAATTAATAAAGATTTAAACTTTGTTATAGATCCAACGTTGGGCACCATAGCAAAAAATTTGCCATTAAAGGAAAAAATATAATGAGTACTTCACAAAGCATAATTATTTTATCTTCATTAAATAAAAAAAAAGTAAAAATAAAATAAAAAAATAAAGTAAAGTAAAATAAAATAAAATTAAATTAAATAAATACCAAATCATATAAAAACTTGACGCACCAGCATAGATTTCTACTGCATTTTTTATTTAATAATTATCATTTAATTATTTTATTTTCATTAAATAAAAAAAAAGTAAAAATAAAATAAAAAATATAAAGTAAAGTAAAATTAAATTAAATAAATACCAAATCATATAAAAACTTGACGCACCAGCATAGATTTCTACTGCGTTTTTTATTTAAATTTACATCGCATCGTTTCTTTCCTAAATTTCAATCAATTAATTTAGCATATGCATGTCAGAGGAATGAACCGATACCGCTGTAAAATAAACAAATTTTCAGCATAAAACTATGCTTTTGCGTCAAGATTCTATTTGTTGTTGTATTTGGTTTTTTAATTTTTGCATTTTTTTATTGTGAATTTAGGGAAAAAAGTGGATTTTTTTTTCTTGCAGGATTGTATGTTGTCCTCAAAAGTAACAATCATATCTTTTTTAGTCTTTTACAAAATTTAGTTAAAGATTTAAGAGTTTTTCGGAAACTCTTATTCGGATTTGCAAATTTCTATGAAATTTAAAAATTATTTCAAAGCAAATTTAAACCAAATTGTAACTTCAGATTTATTGTACAATGACAAAAAATGCAGATAAATTCTTAAGTTGTTATACTATCAAGCATATATTAGTTTATAATTCCGCCGAACAATTTTTAGATGATCTAGCGATATCCGTCTGTGTGTCGGTATGTTGAAATGGCGATCACAGTGCGAATACCAAAGGGGGTTTCTCATTTTCACTCAAATTCACCTTTCGAACAATTTGCCATTGAAGGTGATCAAAATCGGTTCAGAGATTTAAAAGTTATGAGTAAAAATGTAAAGGTACCTTAATAATTTTCACACAAATTGATATATTTGATTCCAAATTCATTGTAATGAAACTATTTTTTATTCATCTGAAACATATTTTATATTCATCTCACCACAAAAATTTTAACGTTTCATAGCATTAATGAAATAATTCGTTTAAAGTCAAAAATACTTCATAATATTTGTAAAGTTTTTCATCACATTTATAAAGTTTAAATTAAATATATATGTGAGGATTTTGTTCTTCTTATAAAGAATGACGGTCACAGAGACAGTTTTATGGTCGAAAAAGCCCGCACGTTGCTAGCATGCACTCTAATTAATTTCTGTTGAAATTTACCCAACTTATTGTAGGAAACTGTACTCCTACTATAAGTTGGGTAAATTTACTCTGTGTGCGTAAATGAAAAAAAAATACACACATTATGCGTAAGTTGATGAACCCAAAATAGGTAAAATTACATTAAAAGTGCGTAATAATTCATAGAAATTTTAAAATTAAATAGTAAATTCACCAAATTTGTGTGTAAAGAAACACGATTTGTGTGTAAAGAAACACGATTTGATAATAAAAATTATAAAGCAAAAAAAATTTTGTTTTGTAATAAAAGAAACACGATTTGTGTGTAAAGAAACACGATTTGATAATAAAAATTATAAAGCAAAAAAAATTTTGTTTTGTAATAAAAAACAATAAATTTATTATTTAGTAAGTCACAATAAAAACCATAATTTTATTGATTGTTTAATCACAGCAAGAATAAAAACAATAAATTTATTATTTAGAAATTCCAAATAATTGATAAATTTAAAAAACTAATGCATATATTTTTTTGGTTTGAAAATTTTATCGATTTTTTTTTCAATTTCAAAATATCATATTTTTCTTACTACTATAAGTTAGTATATTTACAATCTTTGTGCGTAAAATTTTTATTTAACAAAACAATACTAATTTTAGGCATAATGTGTTCAATTGTAAACAAATAGTGTCTACAAATACTGCATGTGTGTGTTATTGTATATAAAAGTGTGCACAAAAAACTTTTACGCATTTGGTGTTTATATTTACTGATTTTTCGTAATATTACATAAAACTTTGCCCATTTAATAGTAGTAATTTTACAAGCATTTTTTAGAGTGTGGGAAAAATGCTGCCCAGGCCAAATGTTGCCTTTTGCTCCTTACCGATGGATGTAATTCCGTCTTTTCAGTTTGAGTATGTATGGCCTAACTATAGCAAGTATGTATTTCAAGTTTCCTGGCAAAGGGGTTGGGGTACACTGTCAAGGGACATATTTCCCCTTTTTCCCCTCCCTTAAGAATTTGCAAAAATTTCATCTGAGCAGATGTTTACACGGGAAAGGAATCTACAACACATGCAAAATTTCAACTTCATAGTTCCAGCAGTTTTGGCAGGACGTCAGGGGGAATTTTTCCCTTTTTGCCGCTCTCAGAAGATTTTTTTGGAAAATCCCGTAGTAGGTATTGTCTATGCCGGAGGGGGAATCTTTATACCAAATTTAACTTTCTAAAGGGTGTCCCAAGAAGAACGCAATTTTTAAATTTTAAATAAAACACAGATATTTAAAAAAAAATCGTGAAACTTTATTATATCGTAAAGTAGACAGAATGAGGTTATGTATGGAACAATATATCGTGCAGATGGCCGCCGCGGCTTTGGTGGCATGCACGCGATCTTTTAATGAAATTTTCAATGACCGTTTTGCATGAATGCTGCGGTATTTCATTAATGCAGCGTCCAATTTCTTCTTTTAAGGCTTGAGTCGTCGTCGGCTTATTCGCGCAAACCATCGACTTCAAAAAACACCAAAGAAAAAAATCTAATGGTGTTAAATCGCACGATCTAGGCGGCCAATTCTGATCTCCAAAACGCGAAATAACACGACCGGGAAATGACTGATGCAGCAATTGAATTGTTTCTCTGGCTGTATGACATGTGGCGCCGTCTTGTTGGAACCACATGCCCTCCACATTCATTTCTTCAATTCTAGGCAAGAAAAAACTGGTTATCATTTCACGATACCGAACACCATTGACTGTTTGCGCTTGACCTGCCTCATTTTCATAAAAAAAAGGTCCAATGATTCCTCCAGCCCAAAAACCACACCACACAGTGACGCGTTAACGATGCATTTGCTTCTCGTGAATCACTCGAGGATTTTCCTCACCCCAAATGCGACAATTCTGCCTATTGACGAAGCCATCAAGATGAAAATGGGCCTCGTCACTGAAGATGATTTTATCGGCAAAATCAGCTTGTCTCTCCAATACCCAATTAACGAACTCCCTTCGCTGTGTATGGTCAGCTGGCTTCAGTTCCTGAGTCAATTGAACTTTGTATGCATGAAGATGCAAATCTTTCGTCAAAATTCGCTGCAAAGTGGATTTGGAGAAACCAATTTGCTGAGCTCGGTGTCGAATTGAGGTGGATGGAGTTTGAGCGACATCATCACGTACAGCTGCGACATTTTCGGTCGATCGACCTGGTCGATGGCGCGTTGTTGTCTTTACATCACTAACAGACCCAGTTTCGGCAAATTTATCCATTAATCTCTTTACAGTTGACTCTTTTGGAGCATTATTGTGACCCCGAATTGATCGCAATTTGCGAACTGTAGCCGCAAAACTTTCACCATTTTGGTAAAACAATTTCACAATGAGAATGCGTTGTTCATTCGTGTAGCGCTCCATTTTTACTAACCTCGTACCTTCTACTAGCAAACAATAACAATTGTTCAAATGTCAAACAATGACACTTCGAATGTTGCCAGATTTAAAAATTGCGTTCTTATTGGGACACCCTTTAAATCGATAAGAGATTTTCCCTTTTTTGATTTCGAAAAGTTTTGAGATTTCCTATACATTTGATACTTTATATTTTTTTGTGAAATTAAAAAATCTCTTTAGGATGCTTTATAAAATAGGCGACTTATTATTATTAAAATTTTTTAGTTATTTTGTTTTACAAAATTATTACCATTTTAATATTTTCAACAGATTTATTAATAAAAAGATTTGTTTAATTTCACAGCGCTATAATAATAGAAACGTATGTTATATGTCAATGATGCACTAAATACTGGCTAACCACTGGATGATCCCAGCATTTGCAAAAACCGTTTTGCCAGTACTTGTGATACAAAAAATTCAGTGTTAGTGTATACCAATCTCACGGTTAGAAGTTTATTAGTGAAGTAAAAAGTAAAAGGGTTTTTGTATGGAAACATATCTTAAATATGTATATGAAGCATCCATTTTGTGTGTAGACCGTTATAATACACAAGAAAAGAAAAATTTTGACACCCGTATTTGCCATAGAATGGCAACATATAAGAAAGTTTAAAAATATGAAAGATAAAAATTCAACTGCCCAGTATTGGGTTTAAAATCAGCAAAACAACAAAATAATAAAACCGTTAAAAAATATATGTAGTTTATTGTTTTTAAATATTGTACTTTGTGTGGGTGCGAGCTGGCTAAATAAAATCTTAACTAAATTGATGTTACCAAATTTCTATAAAATTTTTAAAATTGTTCAAATATTGTGTCAAAGAAATTTTAAAATATTTTGTCAATTTGTATTCAGTTTAGAATTTATCTAGCCACCTCGCACAGGTCCTAAGTGGAATTATTTAATTTGTATATTTTCTTTTAAAACAAAAAATTCGTGATTGCAATTGTATAATTTTTTTTAATTAAAAATCTTCGATTCAAATACCACATTAAGTTTTAACTGTAATCCCCAAAATTTCAGAATTATTATTTAAAGTTGAAAAAATTTAATTTACAACTTAACTTATATAGACTATAGTAGTTTCAAAGTAAGAATTTATAAAAATACCGACAAGTGTTGGAAATTCTTGGCTTTTGTCTTTTAAATGTAAACAAAAATATTTGTCATAAAAATATTTTTTTTTAATTTTTGTATTTGTAATTTGATAAAATAATTAAAACAAGAAAAGCTAACAAATAAATTATCCCAACATATGCTTTAAATATTGCTTGAATCATAATACCATTAATACCGATTTTTAAAGTCAAAATCAAGTTCAGTTATGTTTAATAGTATTTGGAATAATTGTGATTTTGTCAATAATAAAAATTATTTATTTATTTATTTTATTTATTAATCATATAATTACAAATTATATGTTAATACCCTAACCGAGCACTAGCAACAAAAGCCTTCGGCTCGTTGTAGCGAAAACAGACCAGAGCCTCTGGTGGGAATTGAACCCACGACCCCCGCACTGATAAGCTAGCACGCTACCAACTAGCCTACGGGGGCGCTCAATAAAAATTATATTTTTATAATTTGTTTTAAATATCAAACAGAAATACAAATTGGCTATAATATCATGTAATTTAATGTATTTAATAAATAAACATATTTTTATTATCTTAAAGTTACATCAACCTCAGCTACACTAACTTCAAACTTCCTGTTTTCCGTTGATGTATTTCTGTAATGCATGCCATTGGATACTGGAACGTTTTTCAAGTTTGAAATATAATTCATGTGTAATATTTCCATATAGTCCATTCAAAAAATCATTTTAATGGTAGTTTTTATTTTATGTTTTTAAAATCAATAAAACTTTATTTTTTTCTTTTATATTTTTTAAATACACTTTGGCAACAATTTTTAATTGTGGATTTTATTTGGCTTACATTTTAGGCTTGAATTGTACTTTGTAATAATATTAAAATTCAAGTTTTTATACAATGTTTGGCGCTTGAATAAAAGTGAAATTCAAGGCTTGACTTAAAGCATATATACACTGTTATGATCTACTGGAATTCAAGTATCCATTTTACTAGAGTATGGTATTGAATTTTAGTGTAATTAAAGTATAAATCAATGCTTGAAATTGGTAAATATGACTGGAATTACACATAATGTATACTTTAATTCCAGCAAAATTGCTTATTGGGATGTGTTTGTTAGTAAAAGCAGAGCAGGCCATACAATAAATTGCTATCTTTCGAGTTCCGGCGAAGTCCATATATGAAAACAATTTCCATACAAAGGCTGCCCCAAATGTTTAAATTATATTTGTTAAAAAAAATAAGAAAAGTCAGTTGAGTAAGGATAGTCGTTTTCTTTACTCGTAGTTATAGATATAGAGAAATAAAAATAAAGCTTTTTGAACAAAAAAATTGCCCATAAATGTAGATAAAATTGCCCAAAAGTGACAATTGAAACTAAAAAAAAAATAAAAATCCAAAATAAAAGAACACAATTTAAATTCAAAAAATTATAAATAAAATTAAAAAATTCGCAATTGATACTTAAAAAGATCAATTAAAAAATACCAAACGGAATTAAAAAAATTATTAAAATTCAATAAATATTTATTTAATATAATTTGGTGTTTTTGAATTTCAATTGATGCTTTTAAATTTTATATAGAGTCATTCCAAAAGTTTTTGAAATGATCTTTGGATTTGAGTAAAAATTTGCACGTGGCTATTCCACGTTCCCATTATAGCTGTGCTGGTTTTACAAAAATAATATAGTTCACGGAAGACGTGTTTTTTTAAATATTCCCGAATAACGTTTTGCATTTTCGCAATATTTCTGTAATGAAGTAAATAAAAATAATCGCTTAAAAATTTAGTTAAGTTTAAATATGAGAAATCTATCCAACTTTGAGCCGCTAAAAGTATCCAACTTTTAGTATCGATACATCGTAATTTCACAGGACCGTGGAATATCCATATCCAAATTTTTAGTATTCAGCACATGCATAGAATGACTCTTTGGTTTTTAAGGGCACTCCATATTTTTTAAATTCAATTGATATTTTTTTAAATTTCAAAATGGCGTTTTTAATTTTAAATAATATTTTTTAAATTCAAAATGTCACTTTGTTATTTACAATTGCTATTTTTTTGTAATAAAAATACTGTTTTTTATATAAATGTTCTAATTAAAATTATATATTAAATAATTATTAATCTGTCAGTAAATCTTAATCAAATAAAGGCAATCGAACATATTAATTTAGTTATTGATATGTTGAATTCGATGCATACCCAGCAAAAAATAATGGTAGTCATTCTGTGACTATAACTTCTTTCATTGCTTCCTAAACTTCAGTTGACATACTTTTATGATTTTTTGGTGTTATTCTAAGGCACTTCCAAAAGAATTCATGTGTTCATATATCAAATGCAGTGATCTGGATATAAACCCGATGCATATCTTAAAAAATCACTCTTCATTACTTCTAAAGCATATGTTATAGTATATCGTATATTTTTTTTTTTCGAATCTAAAGCATTTATTCAAATTGAAAAAATAGTTCTGAGAAATTTCTTGATTTTTTTATTACATCATTTTTTATATTTTAGTTAAAAATTTTATGAGGGTTAGAATTTATGCAGTTTTGCAATTTTTATAAAAGTTTTGAAATATCAAGAAAAACAGATTTGTTTAACCTTTAATTGAAACTAGCTGGCCTGTCATTTGCATTTTTTCAGCCTTAAATATTTATGATGACGCAATCTGTGCGTTTTTGCATTATGTTTATTATTTAACACTACACCATTTCCAGTTTTAATTCAGAATTTATCAAAATAATTTTAAAATTGTGTAAAAATTATTTCAAATTGCCCAAAAATGTTTTAAAATTGTGCAATAATTATTTAAAATTGTTCAAAAATATTTTAAAATTGTCTAAAAATGTTTCAAAATTGTACAACCAGTTTTTAAGTTATCCAAAAATATTTTAAAATTTGTCTAAACATTCATTTCAATTTTTGAAAAATGTTTCAAAAATGCTTTTTCACTAATGCAGAATCATTTATTTGTTTTGATAAAGAGTATTTGTATATCAATGCATAAATTTCGCTTCTTTACACTTATTTTTCTGCATTCTTATGAACTAAATTTTCATCAAAGCTTAAATATTACAAAGTATATGAACATTTTCCACTCATGCATCAGAATACCTAATCATTGTATTGTCATTGCTTCCTTAGAGTAAAGTATGAGTATACAAGTAGCTACATTTGAATACTTCCATCCTATGACACGCTAATGTTAAATTCATCGATGAAACCATTAGAAAAGAAGTGATGCATTTGCCATAGTAGTGATGCTTTTATTGCTTCTTTGGCAGCTTCATTTTTGCTGGGTACAAATGGAAGTTAATGGGCTGATAACGAAAATTAACGATATAAATAAAAATTCGTTTATTTTAACAAACTTTGTAGTTAAGTTATTGACAGCTAAAAAACGAAATAAAAGAACAATCATTATATTTTTTACGGATTTTCTTAGTCGAAAGAAATAAATAAAGGAAATTTCATGGTTTTACGAATATGTGGTCAGTTTGTTTACAGTCAAAATAAATAAAAAAGTCATTTAGTTTTTTACGGAAATTGTAAATAAGTTTTTTTACATTTAAAAATAAATTATAAGTTTTTTTTATTTAAATGAAAAGTTAGTATACCGGCATATAAGCGATATTTCATTTATTTCAAATTACATTTTAAGTTAATTTAAGCTACAAACCATATTGAGTATAATAGTAAAAGATTTAACAATTATATTGTTTATAGGCTTAGACCGCCTTGAATTTTCAACCCAATTTTTTTTTTTTTTTTTAATCCGATTTTATAAATTTCTGTATAGAAAGATGTTCCAAAATTAAAGATTTTCTAAAAATTTAAAATCTCATAAAATTTTTCAGAATATAATGATTTTTTCATGGAAAATATTTTTTAGATAGAAAAATTCTTTAGCATCGTTAGTTAATTTTCTTGCAAAAACTCTATAAAATTCATGTAAAAATTGTTAAATCGAAGCGTTTTTATATAAAACTGAGAATTTTTTTATGAAACAAAATTTTTTTTGTAAATTTAGATTTCGCTACTAATTGTGTAAATTTTTTATTTTTTTATACTACATTGCTTTACAAATGAAAATTTTACAAATTTTGAAGAAATTCTGATTTTTGCAAAAAAAAGAAAGTAATAATAATTTCGCTTTTTCACCAAAATCTCGCTTTTGGTAATAGACGTATGAGTGTTGCCTTCTAGCACCATTAGAAATCAACACGGATACGCCTTATTTTTTTCATTAAGTGGGTTTGAAAATTCGTACTCGTGACAGGCAAGATAAAAAGAATGACTTTGATTTTGCGATTCCAGCAGGTTCTTGTCTTAGTGGGGTTAAAAGAGTTTAAAAAATTTTTTTTTCTTTTTTTTTTGAAATTTCAATCGTGTTTTCCTCGTGATTTCTACAAAATTACTGTCAAAATTGCGAAAAACTTTTGTAAAATAAAACAAATTTTTATTTATTTTCCGAAAGTTTTTATTATTTTGAAAATTTTTCGTATTTTTAGCATGGAATATTATCAGAGTATGAACGGATCTTTTTAAAATTGTGCACACTATTTTAAAATATAATTATTTAGCGCTTGAATGAATGATCTTGTTGTACCACAACTTATTTTATGAGGCAATGAGACTTTTAGTTCACAACTCCGCCAAAAATTCTAATTAAAATTTTTTTATTGTTCCTTCGTTTATGTAGAAAAATATTTTTTATGAAATTTCTGTTGAACCAGTCATAAGTTATCCTCACTACGCCGAAAGAACTTTTTTTTAAAGGTAAAGAGAAGTGAATTTTTAAATAAAAATTTTACAAAATACTTGCTAAGTATGTGTTTGAATAAAATATTTCATTTGATATATTTAAAAAATCAGAAAAAAAATGCTTTTTTAAGCCTTCGAAACCCACTTAACGCCTTAATTTAGGGAACAGTTTCCATATCTTATTAAATAAAAATGGTCATAACTTTGGAATCTGTCCTGTGATTTTATTAATTTTTTTTATTAATTATCTTGTTTTTTATTATGATATGGGATCAGCGTTCATAATAATAAACTACATATTTTTAAACCTTTTCTAGTCTTACGATGTTTCTAAAGCACGCAAACATTTTTTTTGGCAAATTCAAATTTTAATGAATTGACTTAAGTTTCTTTTTCATTTTATTGTCGTCTATAGTTAGATGATCTGTTAAATCGACTAAATAGTCAAACTGGCCCTGACAAAAACCTAAAAATTTTTTAAAAATTTAAAAAAATTATTCTACACAGAATAAAATTACAAAATTCTGTTTGTAATATTGAACATCTTTTATAGAATATTTTTTGAAATACAAATAAAAAAGTTTTTAAAAGACACCGACAATGAAATTTGTATATACAAAAATGTTTGGTGTTTTAATTTCAAAGAATTTTTATATGAAAAAAATTGTTAGAAATCGAAATCACTTAAAATTTTGTGATACTTTATTCTGTGTAGGCTAATAATACGTATTTAAAAATAACATATTTGCATTTAGTGCGTAAAATAACTGAAAACTAATGAAACTAATCATTGATATTAAATGATAATGCATAATTTTTTGATTTATATAAATAATAATTTTTGATATTAATTCATGTTATATAGATCAGTGTCACTTCAAGATTCATAACTTAAAGGATTAAAAGGAATAAATTATTTTAAAGCTCTGTTTTTTAACCGCAAGTACTATACTTGTGGTGGTAGTTGTATAGGATAAAGTGGTGCTACAAGAAGTCAAAATGCCAATTTTTTTTTTCTTACTTCTTTTTCTAAAAACACTGAGAATTGACTGTGTGTATTAGGGTATTGTGGCAGTTTTGTGTATTGAGTACACTAAGGAAATAATTCCCACGAAACGTGATTTGCGGCAAGATGTTGTTGCTGTTTTCTGGCTGTTTTGTTACTGCGGCTGTTGCTGTTATTATTGTTGAATGTAATGTCGATATTTGTAATGTTGTTAAGAGAGGTTTCGTTGCTAAAGTTTCCACAAAACTTTAAAGGTTTGTATATAAATTTTGTTTTATCTATTACACTATAAGTTGCGGTAAAGGTTTTATTGAATTTTTTTAGATGTTTGTAGATTGTAGTTGTTAATTATAAATGCTAAAAATGGCTTTTAAAGTAGTACACACACTTTGAACACTAACAAAATATAAAATGTCAAAACACAATTTTAATTATGGTTTTTGAATTTATTTTTTTTTTATAATTTTGTAGTTTTTTTTTTGCAAATATTTAATTTTTGGTTTATTTTTAACACAATTTTTTTGTTTTAAATTGCTGACCATATATAAAAATTGGCACAAGTATTTTTGTATATTTTAAATAAATTCTTTTTAAAGCAAATGATTTGATTTTATTTTATCACTTTAAATAATATTTTTTTTTAATTTTAAAATATTTGTATTTTTTAATTTTATTTTTTTTTTTTAGATTCTTCACAGGATTGTATAATTTTTTTTTTTTATAAATCTTAATTTATTATGATATTTTCTTAGTTTTGAAAAATTTTTCCTTTGATTTGTTTAAGAAATCATACATTTTTATAATATGTTTCGTTGTTTCTTTAAATTACACTTTTATTTTTCAAAATACATCTTTATTCTATTTTTCATTTTGCATGATTACATTTTTATTCAAATTTTTGTTCACATCACTTTAAGTATTTTCATTTTCTTAATAATTTCACACGCGCTCCCGTTTTAAATATCTTTTCAAAAAAAAAAACTTTAAAAACAATCTTCATTGTTTTAATATTTGAAAATATTTTGTTCGTTCGTTGTAATACCGTTAATATTATACACCACGTTCGACCGTCACCACAGTTAACTAACGAATGCTAATGCAGTTTACTCTATCTCCAAGTCCATACTTGTTTTTGCTGCTTTTTTTTTTTTTTTGTTTTGCCCAACAAAAGCTTGCTTGCTGGCCAAAAACAAGTTACTTCGTTTAATCGTGTTTTACTTTTTTTAAGTCTGACTCTAAAGAAAGAAATTACCTTAAAAAGAGCGTCAAATGTATTTTAAAACAAAAAAATTGAACAAGGTTAAAATGAGTAAAGTTAGCATCAGCTGGGAGCACACAAATTCTTATTAAACTCACGTTTGTATCTTAAGTCTTTCGTTTCAGCATACGAAGAGCTACCAAGAGAATCACTGAGTAGAAAAGAGTACGTGATTTTATCAAAGTTTTTTGAGAATTTTTAGCATCTTATAACATTAAATAGAAAAACATAATAAAAAACAGTTATATTTATAAAAAAAATTTGATTTTTTATAGATTTTAGTCATAGTCGTTTTAGTAATTTTGTGAAATATTAGGAAAAAAAATTATAATTATTTGGTTTGCATAAAATTAACCTTTACGGTCGTAGATCTTAATATAATAGAATTTGTTTAATTTTTAAATAACCCAAGTAAAAATGATAATATTTGGTAATATATGAACATATATGATTTCATAGCACATGTGGTTACACGTATGAGATGAGATGGACACATATATGAAATCATACATGCGAATAAAAAGTTCATATATGATAATGTATGTTATGACGTCAACTGTTTATGTAAAATTGATTCTAATATTAAAAAAAAAAATTCATCCATTATGGAAAAAGTCCATTTTTAAGAAAGTTTTGCTATACTTTTATTAATTTTACATTATGTATGTAAATAATATATACAAAATTTACCCAGCAAAAACAGACATTACCAAGTAGCACACAAAGGGTTTCACTAGTCACCAGACTATTTACTCGCTTATTTACTTTTGTTCGCGAAGTCCCAAAATTCATGGATGGTCATTACCCTTTCGCTTACAAAAAAAGTAAGAAAAATGAATTACTAGTATGGTTACTAATAGTGATGCAATAAGTGGTTACCTACAATAATAAAGTAAGTAGTTATTCTAATTAAAATAATTGTGTACCTTAATCAAGTAAAATTTTCTTACTCAAAGAAATCGACAAGAATAATTTGTATTTAAATTATAAAAAATCTTTAAAATATCTTCTTTTTGAACTCAAAAATTTATGTTCATAATTCAATGCTATTTCTCAAATAAAGGCTTTAAAATATTATAAATTTTTTTTCAATTTTGTTATAATTTTTAAAAACAGATTAATATATATAATAGTAAAAAAAAAACAACTAACAGTAACTCATTATTTTGCGTATACATGTAAGTAATTCTTTCACCCATTATTAGTAGTTCATTATTTTGTTGTTTAAAGTAATGAAAAAAGTAACTACCTATCACTACATGGTAATCCACGCAGTAACGAGTTGTCACTACCATGTTTTTGCTGGATATGTGTATCCATATAATATTTTATAAAAAATTTTAGTACAAAATAAAACAGTGAATTGAATTCACTTTTTTCACTTTTTATTTTGCATTGTGCTTGCAAAGTAATACACCATAAAAATAACAAAAGTAATGAGTTATTATTGATCAGTTATTATAAAAAATAATAATAAAACGGGATTTTTCCAAGGTAAAGAAGAGAAAGAAATATTTCAGAAAGAAAGTTTTCAAGTACATGTGGACTGTGAAAAATATTATGGTAAAAATACGATTTTGCACTTTTTTGTATGTTCATATATCATTGAGTTAGATCGGCAGATTTCAGGTTTGCTGGTTATTAGCCACATAATTTCAAACTGATTTTGTTTTTAAAGTCTCATCAAAATGAATTGGTTGAAATTACGGGCATAAGCTCATCAGTTAGAACAAAAATCAAAATTAACTTTTTCAATAAAACAGTGTAATATTTATTTCGAAGCTAAATTTTTTTAATATATTAGCACATATGAAAAATATTTAAAATATTAACATATATAATCTTAAATATACGGTCATATATGACCATGTTCTGCTATATACCCAAAATTTTTGGATAAATACATACACTCACAAAAAAAGTTAGTAGAAAAATTTGTAAACAGTTTTCAAGCCCACTTTACTATTTTTGTACTGAGTCTTAGTAAAAAATTATTATTTAGTAAATTTTTACATTTTACAAATTACCGAACTTTTACAAAAAATTTACAAAACTTTGTTGCTAACTTGAGAAATCATTTTACAAATTTTTGTAAGTCGATTTGCTAAAACTAGAAAAAAATTCTACTAATTTGAAAAAAGTGGATATTGAAGAAAATGTTATTTCTAATTATAATAAAAACTTACATATACAAATCTAAATTGCCTTAAAACGTTACTTAGATTGAAAAAAGGGATCGGAAGTGAAGATACTTTTCACAACCGACTCATGTCCCAAAATAGGACATTCATTTAAAAAAACACTAAAAAGTTTTTTAGTTTTAAAAATCAGCCCTTTAAACTATTTAAATTTGACCTTAAAATCCAAAAAAAAAAATACTAAAAATATTTTTCAAAACAAAAATTAGCAAATTAAAACAAAATGATAAATTCGTTTATGTTTTTAGTATTTTTTTTTTTAATATTTTTTGAAAAAAAAAAAAAAACAAAAAAATTCTTTTCGATAAAAAATATAAAATTGATATATTCAAGTTCGTAAGGCAATTTCAAAATAAATTAGCAGCTTCAAAGTGTAAGAAGTGTATTGAGTTAATTTGTGCATTTTAATAATTTTTTTTTAACTAAAATTTTGCTATATTTTACAATTATTAAAAATTAGTAGCGGCTACTGTGTTCCTTTTTTTTCGCAAGTAGTAAAATTAACTAGATTTTAGAAAGGCATTTTTAAATTCAGTTTTTAAGTCTACGACTTTCTAATTTTTAAGAACTGTTTTCTAACAATTAGTTCAGACAATAAAAACAAAAAGTAACAATCTTTTTGCTATATACTATTAAAAATTTATTTGGTTTTAGAAACTGATGAACTACTTATAGGGAAAATGTTCATTTAAATTTTAAAGATTTTAATAAAATTTTATTTTGTTTTTTTCGCAAGTAAAAGTTTTCTAATTTTTGATAAATAATAACCTTAGGATTTTTTCCAAAAAAATTCTTCAGATGAATTAAAAAAAAATAACTTTAGTAATTTTTTCTTAAACCGAGAACAAATTTAGATTTTATGGAAAAATGTTTATTTTTAATATTTTTTTCCAAAAAAAAAAAAATAAGAACAAAGTAGTTTAATTTTAAGGAAAAAATATTATTAAAAGAAACAAATTAAAATATTCATTAAAAAGAATTATAGTGCATGATTGTAATCTATGGTTCGTAAGTCAAAAATCGATTACATGCCCATCTCTAATCTTAACAGCCCATCAAAACTTTGGTAATGGGTGCGATATTCCCATGCGTTACCTTGTAATGAAAGCTCGTTATCTTTTTCATTATTTGCAAGCATAAAATAATAAGTCACTGATTATTGATTACGTAATATATGCATGAATGTAATCATTGAAATATTTTTGAGAATCTATTTTAAGATACATTACTTTGTGTTTTTTTGTAAGCAAAAGGGTAATGTATGTTTGTTTTGAAAACACTAGCGAAAAAACGAAGCGCAACAATTCATTTAAGTTTAAAGCAATCAAATAATATATGCGTCGATAGCTTAATGGGTAGAGTTTTTGGCTGGCAACCAGAGTTACCTGGTTTGATTCACATCATGCCAACATTATTTTCAATAACCATTAACATATTTGTAATAATTTTTTTCCTCTTTTTTAAAAATCTATTTTTAGACACATTACTTTCTCAATTTTCGTAACCATATAAGTAACCCCTTACATTATCACCTCTAAAGTAATGGGTTCATCAGTGAAGTAAGGTTGAAAGTAATCCATGAGCCCCTATGGATACACACTACTTTACACATTATTTGGTAATGTGTGGTTTTGCTGGGAGTCTTAAATATTGAACTTGAAGGTGCTTAAAAATCATTTTATAATTTTTTAAGAAAAGGTTTGCGCTTTCATGTAATAATTTTGTTTGCTAATTACAATATTATATCGCAATCAAATTTTATACATTACGGCTTAATTGCTTTCCTATAATTGACGTTGCGCCTATTAAACAAAGGCACTAAAACTATTTTCACTTAATTTATTATTAAAAAATTAAAATTTGTATATGTCAATTAATGTATAAGCTAAAAATGTCATAAAATAAACTTATGACATTTTTCCATTTTCCAATAATAACAAGAAATGTAACTGTGATATTTAGTATTTTTGCAACAATTTCCTTTAATTTGTTTATTTAAGAAGACAAAGGACCCCCAGTGTTCCTTAGCCATAGATGCCGTGTGTCACATAGGGCGTCCCTTTTTGTAGTTCTCTCAAGCAGAACCGTTAATTAACTACAAAAAGGATCTGACTGTCACAATTTATTACGTCTTAGTACATTTTTTTAATTTGTCTCCCTTTTTGCTAATGAATTCCAATTTATATTTTAAATACATAAGTTTAGTATAATTTAATTTAATTTAAAGACAAAAATGCATAGCAAAAAGTTTATTAAAAGCAGTGTCCTCAGAAAGCGAAAGTCCTTCGAAAATGGAAAAATACTTACACAATAAGTGTAAAATACTTTAATATATATATTTTTAATTTTATCAGGCTTTAGATCGTAATTTAATGTTACTTATGAATAGTAAACACTAATTTTTTTATTAAATGGAAACAAATTGTAAGGATCAGCGTTAGAGGGAGTGCACACTTTCGACCCGAGCGATCAGGTCATCTTCAGCCTCCTTATGAACCACCCAACCCACAAATAACTCATGGTTTTGAACAGGCTTTACTATTCATTAGTAAAATTAAATTATGATCTCGAGCCATATAAAATTAAAAATATGTAATTTAAACAAATAGATCGAATGATATACAAAATTTACTTACTTTAAAATATATGGTAAAATATATTATCTTTGCCATAGAAACAGTTTCATATTTATTAGAATTTTTCTATCAAATTTAAGGATAATTTTCACTTAGAAGAATTGCTATATAAATTGATTTTAGAAAGTATTTTCTTATTTTTAGGGAGTTAATTTCAAGTTTTTAGTAAAGGAAATTATCTAATATACTTAAATAAAATAAAATTTTTCTTAAAACCAAAGAAAAATTTCCTAACTAAAAGCAAATTTTAAGATGATGTATGAACGAATTAAGAGAAAATTTACTGTCTAATAAAAATTTTAGTTCTCAGTAGTAAAATTTTTACACTGTCTCAATCAATTGTCCGTACATCTCTTATTTAAAAACATGTTTCATTATATTTCGAAAAGTAAAAGCCCTATTTAACTAAAGTAAATTTTGTTTAAAAGTCCAATGACTGTTTTAAATAATTACAAAAATATAACTGTAAATATGTCTTACTTTTACAACAAAAAATTATAACAAACAAAACATAATAAAAAACAAACTCAAAAATTTCTCCGTACAGCATCAATAGAGCAAAAAATTGCACTACTCTAATATAACGGTATTTAAATTTCTGTTTTTATTGTAAAAGCCGATTATTGTTCATTCTTTTAAAGTGATTTGTTTGGCCAGTACATTTCAATTTCTATCAAAATGAGTGTAAATGATAAAAATCATACAAAGTTTCCTATTGACATCAAAAAATTGATAATAAAAATGCATAATGATGGCAAAAGTTTACGGGAAATTGCTGATAATGTTTCTAGAGCAAGATCTTCAGTCCAATACGTGATACAAAATTACAAGAAAACTAATTCACTTGAAATTACCCCAGGAAGAGGCCCCCAAAAAATTATTGATGCTCGTTTGGGAAGAAAGATTGACCGCGTGGTGAAGCTAAATCCAAAAACAAGTACTGTGCAAATAGCAGAAGATATTAAAAAAGATGAAAACGTTTCCTTAAGTGCACAAACCATACGAAATTTTCTACATATGAACCAATATAAGGCATGTGTTCCCGTTATATCCAAGAAGAATATAAAACAACGTTTAGACTATGCCAACAAATATATAAATAAGTCAGATGACTATTGGAAAACAGTTATCTTTACGGACGAGAGCAAATTTAATATTTTTGGGTCTGATCGAAGACGATTTGTGTGGCGGAAAGCAAATACAGCGTTGCATTCAAAAAATCTTAAAGCTACAGTAAAACATGGTGGAGGCTCCGTGATGGTATGGGGTGCGATGACAGCTGGAGGTGTTGGAAACCTTGTGTTTGTTGAAACCACAATGGATAAATTTTTTATTATTTAAACATTCTGAAAGAAAATTTGAAAGAAAGTGCGACCAAATTGGGTATACAAAACGATTTTCGGTTCCTTCACGATAATGACCCGAAGCACACTTCCATGGTTGTGCGCGAATGGCTGCTTTACAACGTGAAGGAAGTGATCCCTCATCCTCCTCAAAGCCCCGATTTGAACCCCATAGAACATTTATGGGATATTTTAGAAAAAAAAATTCGCCAGCATACAATTACCAACAAACAAATGCTGAAAGAAGTAATTGCAGCCAAAGGACATCATACTCGTTATTAAAATTACATTTAAAAAACATAATTATCATTTTTTATAGCTGTACGGATAAATTTTTGAGTAAATTTTATGAAGTTTTTTTTTGTTTTTTTTTTTTTTGTGAGAAATAAAAGTAAAACTGTTTTAGAATATTTTTCATTTGCAATTATTTACAACACTTATTGGACTACAATATAAAATTTAGTTGATATGAATCGGGTAAGTATTTTTTGAAATATAGTGAAACAACTTTTCTACTGTCTGGTGTACGGACAATTGTTTGATATAGTGTATATAATTTAGAAATTTTTACCAAATTTTAAGTAAAATTTTTTTTCTTAATTTTATGGAAGAATTTATTTTATATTGGTAGAAATTATTTTGGCGCCGTTTTCCTTTCAATTTTTTCTTCAAATAAGTTAATTTTTCTAAATTCTAGTTTCTTTTTCAAAATGGCCCATTAGGGTGGCCCATTTTAAACTTTGTGTTGAATTTGCTAGGTCTTAATTAAAATTATGGAAAAGGTCGCCATAACAAGTATTCGTTTAAAATTTCAAGGTCCTACGACTATGGGAACCACTAGCCCAATGATCG
The DNA here is from genome assembly GCA_949748255.1 of Eustalomyia histrio. Classification (NCBI taxonomy): domain Eukaryota; kingdom Metazoa; phylum Arthropoda; class Insecta; order Diptera; family Anthomyiidae; genus Eustalomyia; species Eustalomyia histrio. The sequence goes on along the minus strand of OX456524.1, from coordinate 65,961,469 downwards.
TTTATTTTACCGAAATGTACTAAAATCGCCAAAATGTATGTTTCTTTATTGGGATGAAAATTACGTACAATAAAAGCGTTACTAATGACAAAAACTCTTATGAGGCCAGGATGAGCTAAGTTTGCATATAAAGGTCTAAAATGACCTTCAAAAGCATGTAACAAAATGCTGTATAACTCTTGATGTACTCAACTGATTTCAATTATGTTTACACTTTTTTAAAGGCATTTAAAATTTGCAAATACTCGCAAAGTCATATATATTTTAGATAATTTATAGAAAGCTTTTCTTTAAAAATACATTATTAACAAATTTATAAAAAAATATATATATAAAAAATTAAAGAAATTTCGAATTACAACTTCATCAACACACACACACACATAATGCCATCACAAAACATATATTTATAGAGTGTGTGAGTACATATTGCAGATTAAAAAACAAAGAAAATGCAAAAACCCGAAGCAGTTTCAAATAAAAGACTAATCATTTATTTTTACGGAATCGGTAGTTAAAATTTTAACATTTATTTTTAACTGAATAATCATTTGTTTTTACTGATGTGCGAGTTGCTTAAACAACATATAAAAATAAATAACAAATACCCTTTGATTTTAATTGAAAAATAAGTAGACTGGGTTTAAAAGGAAAAATTTGTTCTTTTAAATATATTTTCTGTTGTTTTAACTACAATCTATTTGAAGTGAACATAAGCATTTTGCTTAAATTCGGAAAACACTTCAATTATTTGATTCGGAGCAATATACATTGTTTTGCAAAAGGGGAAATATAAATATTAAGAAAAAAAAAAACAAAACGTTAACAAAAAGCATGACAATATTTATTAACGGCAATCACATGCAAATATGTTTTTTATTTTATTTTTTCAAAGTAAAAGTAGGCCAAAAATATTATAGAGATTATTTCCTTAACGTCAGAGACGAATGAATGAACAGACAAATACTTATTCGCTTATATTGTACATTATATGATAAATAACAAAGCCAACAACAATAACCACATCTTTATAATTATCATTAATAACAACAAATACAACAAACATATCAACTTTATGCCAATAACATAAACTAATACAACAACACAAAAGGCAGATATTCTAAACAAAAATTGACAATTGAATGTCTCGCTTGGATAAGGGCATTAATGACAACTTTTCGAAAATGATAATACGATATTTTAGCAATAACTACGAGTAACTTCACCTGTTAATAAATTCCTCTACACAAGTGAAAATGATCATATGTTATTATGTAGCCTCAAATATGTTCAGATACGACAATTAAAGATATATGGCCATAAAAGGTCATATATGACCATATTTTTTAGATCTTACATGTTCTTATGTTAATATTTTAAATATTTTTCATATATTTGAATAAACATACACAAAAATTAAATGCCAACCAAATTGAAAAGTATATTTTGGTTGCGACAACCAATAAATTCGATTAAATGAGATTGTTGAATATTTTAAATATTTATTGATAACAATTTCCTACGTGTTTCTCGTTTCATGTAAATATTTTGCAAATGGATTTAGGGCCCTTATTCGAGCGAAACATTTAATTGTTAAAAATATGTAGTAATAAATATTTATACAACAAATCAGATCACATCAGCTGCTGCTGCTGCTTTTGCTAACTATCTGTGGAGTGGTTTCATACAAATGCCGGCTCTCTAACTAAAATGTTTGACTGAAACCAAAGCATATCATAGCAGTAACTTACCATACAATATCTAACCATCATATTACTACTCAAATTCAATACATTACCACAAGAAATTAGGTTGAATGGCTTCAACGTTGTCATCATCATCATCATCATCATCACCGCCATCAACATCTTCTTAGAGTAGTAGTAGATAGACAAACAACTAAATAACGTACAAATACATTCAACAACTGATCGTATACTTAATTTTTGAAGAAGAGGTTGAAATAGAAGAAAAAAGCCCTAAACAGTTGCATAAAACTAAATTAACGTTAAGTTAAATGACAGCCACAAAAGGCATTCAACATAACATCATCAACAAAATCACACTGACGATAGAAACGGTAGAGAACGTAAACGATATATTATTTTGTATTAGTAACAGAGTATTTCATAAATGAATTCTTTATTGAATCTTTTCTTTTTATAGCCAAACGGAAATTGGGGTAATGCACTTTTAAAAATATTTAAAACTTTGAAAATTATGCCACTTAAAGTAGGGAAGGTAGTACGCAATTTTGTATACGAAGGGCTTATATTTAATAGGGACCATCTATGGTTTTCAAACAAGCAGAGAAAAAACATGGTTGGAGCAATCATATTCGAAAAGTGTCAAATATTTTTGAGATTATAATTGTAACAACCATAGTCGTACTACATACCCAGCAAAAAAAAAAATGGTAGTCATTCTGTGGCTATAACTTCTTTCATTGCTTCCTAAACTTTAGTTAATATTCTTTTATGATTCTTTGGTGTTATTCTAAGGAACTCCCAAAGGAATTCATATGTTCATATACAAATGTAGCTTAATTTCAGAATTTTCCAAAATAATTTTAAAATTGTGTAAAATGTTTTAAAGTGATCGAAAATAATTTAAAATTGTGTAAAAATTAAAATTGTTCAAAATTTATGAAAAATATTTAAAAATTGTTTAAAAATGTTTCAAAATTGTACAAACAGTTTTTAAATTATCCTAAAATATTTTAAAACTTGTCCAATATTTTAAATTTGCCCAAAAAAGCTTTTTCATTAATGCAGAAATATGTATTTGTTATAATAAAGCGTATTTGTATATCAGTGCATAAAGTTCGCTTCTTTAATCTTATTTTTCTGCATTCTTATGAATTAAATGTTCATCAAAGCATAAATAAAGGGTGTCCCAAGAAGAACGCAATTTTTAAATTTTAAATAAAACACAGATATTTAAAAAAAAACTCGTGAAACTTTATTATATCGTAAAGTAGACAGAATGAGGTTATGTATGGAACAATATATCGTGCAGATGGCCGCCGCGGCCTTGCTGGCATGCACGCGATCTTTTAATGAAATTTTCAATGCCCGTTTTGCATGAATGCTGCGGTATTTCATTAATGCAGCGTCCAATTTCCTCTTTTAAGGCTTGTAAACCATCGACTTCAAAAAACCCCAAAGAAAAAAATCTAATGGTGTTAAATCGCACGATCTAGGCGGCCAATTCTGATCTCCAAAACGCGAAATAACACGACCGGGAAATGACTGATGCAGCAATTGAATTGTTTCTCTGGCTGTATGACATGTGGCGCCGTCTTGTTAGAACCACATGCCCTCCACATTCATTTCTTCAATTCTAGGCAAGAAAAAACTGGTTATCATTTCACGATACCGAACACCATTGACTGTTTGCGCTTGACCTGCCTCATTTTCATAAAAAACCACACCACACAGTGACACGTTGAGGATGCATTTGCTTCTCGTGAATCACTTGAGGATTTTCCTCACCCCAAATGCGACAATTCTGCCTATTGACGAAGCCATCAAGATGAAAATGGGCCTCGTCACTGAAGATGATTTTATCGGCAAAATCAGCATTTTCATGTTATCTCTCCAATACCCAATTAACGAACTCCCTTCGCTGTCCATGGTCAGCTGGCTTCAGTTCCTGAGTCAATTGAACTTTGTATACATGAAGATGCAAATCTTTCGTCAAAATTCGCTGCAAAGTGGATTTGGAGACACCAATTTGCTGAGCTCGGTGTCGAATTGAGGTGGATGGAGTTTAAGCGACATCATCACGTACAGCTGCGACATTTTCGGTCGATCGACCTGGTCGATGGCGCGTTGTTTGTTTTTACATCACTAACAGACCCAGTTTCGGCAAATTTATCCATTAATCTCTTTACAGTTAACTCTTTTGGAGCATTATTGTGACCCCAAATTGATCGCAATTTGCGAACTGTAGCCGCAAAACTTTCACCATTTTGGTAAAACAATTTCACAATGAGAATGCGTTGTTCATTCGTGTAGCGCTCCATTTTTACTAAACTCGTACCTTCTATTAGCAAACAATAACAATTGTTCAAATGTCAAACAATGACACTTCAAATGTTGCCAGATTTAAAAATTGCGTTCTTCTTGTGAACATTTTCCACTCATGCATCAGAATATCTAATCATTGCATTGTCGTTGCTTCCTTATAGTAAAGTATGAGTAATGGTAGTAGCTACATTTGAATACTTCCATCCTATGACACAAAAATGTTTAATTCATCAATGAAACCATCAGAAATAAAGTGATGCCTTTGTTATAGTAGTGATGCTTTTATTGCTTCTTAGGCAGCTTCCTTTTTGCTAGGTAATATAGTTATCAAATTATGACAATAAAGCAACCATAATTTTACCATAACATGGTCCCCACATGTATATTATGATTCGAAGCAATGAAAAAGTCCTTTAACTTTAAAAATATTTCTTTATGAAGGGTTTTTCCTAAAGAACAAATTTGACATTAAGGATATTTTCAAGAAAAATACTTTAAAAAATTTTAAATTCTAAAGACCCTTTTAATAAAAAAAACATATATTCTATAGACATTCTTTAATAAATAATTCTTAAATTCTAAGGACATTTTTAAATTTTTTTAGATAGTCCTTAGAGTCTCAGAATTCTTCTATTAGAAAAAGTCCTTAAAATCTAGAAATACTTCTACTACAAAAAGTCTTTAGAATCTAAGTTTTTTTTTATTATGAAAAGTCCTCAGAATCTAAGAATTTTTTATTCTTAGAATCTAAGTTTTTTAAGAATACAGTCGAAGCCCGGTATAACGAATGATATATTGTAAGGCCCATTCGTTATTTTAAAGTATTCGTTATATCGCAACACATTTTTGTATGATCTAATTTATTAATATTTACTTAATTTTTGGAATTTTGGAAATATTTGAGATTACTAAAAAATTAAAAAAGGACTGCAATTATGGAACACGCTTACACTAAAAGGTTTAGAAACAATATAGTCTCAAATTATTTTCTTATTTAGATTATTTTTTATTTTTTTAACTTTTTTCTATATTTTTTTTTACCAATTGTTCGTTATATCGAGTAAAAATTTTCAGAAATATTCGTTATATAAGGTAGTTAATGACAACAATTACGTCGTACGTTATACCGCGTTTTCGTTATACTGAGTATTCGTTATACCGGGCTTCGACTGTATATGAATTTTTATCTAAGAACAGTATGGAGAATTTTAAAACTTTACGTTAATGAAAATTCCATAGAATCTAAACATGTTTCTATCAGAAAAATTTCTAAAAGCTAATATTTTTTATAGAAAACCTTTTCTATAGATTTTTTCTTATAAAAAAATTATTTTATTAATATAATGATAACTTTTTCCACAAGAATTTCGTTATGTCATAAAAAATAAATTAAACATATTTATATTATTATTAAACATATTTATATATTATTTTATTTATTGAAAAGAATTAAAAATTTAAAATCTTTATATAGAATCTTTTTGTCAATGCATTGTATAAGGCACTAGCAGATCCCGAAGTGCTTCGCTACGCATGAATATAAAAATTGAATCAAATTCATTGGTTTCTCTATCCGCGAGTTCGATAAAAAAGAATGATCACTCACTGACAATTGTCAATGTGTATGCGTGCATGCGCTACAACGTGTATTTACCTTGTGTATGAAGTCAGCGCACAGTATAACATACATAACGCACACGCTCATGGGCGCCTATGCATTTGTTGTTGTTTTTTTTATATAGACAAAATCACATGTTTATATGAAAACTCATAACTCACGAACGTGACGAACAAACCCTTAAAAATTTATCGAATTCGGTTTGACGGTTCGTGAGTTATAAAGTCACAACCTACTTGCAACAATTTTTTATATATATAGAAAGATTTTTGAAAATACAACCACTAAGGTGAAAATAATCATAACATATATTATAATTTTTACATGGTTAGCGATCATATTTATGGTTACAACCTATTTATAAACCAATAACTTGATTGTGACAACCATAACCGAATACAGCAGGCATAATATAGTAGCAGTGATCATAATGCAACCATTTTTTTCTTTGCGTGAGAAGAGAGAGCATTTCAGAAGCCTATTAAGCCAATTGCGAAAAAAACCCAAGTAATTTTTTGGCCGACTAATCAAATAAAATGAAAAGCCGATTAATTTAATACCAAATATCGGACTCAATAAATTTGGTTAGTACTAACTCTTAAAGCTATACTTTTTTTAGGTAATTCTTAAAAAATATTAAAATTTAAAAAATTAATTTAAAAACAGAAATGTATGCAAAAGGGCATAACTTACAAATTTTTCAAATCCAGTTTTATTGATGACTATGATTCATTTAACTAAACTTCATGGATGTTATGATAAAGAGATTCATAAATAAGGGTGTCCCAAGAAGAACGCAATTTTTAAATCTGGCAACATTCGAAGTGTCATTGTTTGACATTTGAACAATTGTTATTGTTTGCTAGTAGAAGGTACGAGGTTAGTAAAAATGGTGCGCTACACGAATGAACAACGCGTTCTCATTGTGAAATTGTTTTACCAAAATGGTGAAAGTTTTGCGGCTACAGTTCGCAAATTGCGATCAATTTGGGGTCACAATAATGCTCCAAAAGAGTCAACTGTAAAGAGATTAATGGATAAATTTGCCGAAACTGGGTCTGTTAGTGATGTAAAGACAACAACGCGCCATCGACCAGGTCGATCGACCGAAAATGTCGCAGCTGTACGTGATGATGTCGCTCAAACTCCATCCACCTCAATTCGACACCGAGCTCAGCAAATTGGTGTCTCCAAATCCACTTTGCAGCGAATTTTGACGAAAGATTTGCTTCTTCATGCATACAAAGTTCAATTGACTCAGGAACTGAAGCCAGCTGACCATGGACAGCGAAGAGAGTTCGTTAATTGGGTATTGGAGAGAAAACATGAAAATGCTGATTTTGCCGATAAAATCATCTTCAGTGACGAGGCCCATTTTCATCTTGATGGCTTCGTCAATAGGCAGAATTGTCGCATTTGGGGTGAGGAAAATCCTCGAGTGATTCACGAGAAGCAAATGCATCCTCAACGTGTCTCTGTGTGGTGTGGTTTTTGGGCTGGAGGAATCATTGGACTTTTTTTTATGAAAATGAGGCAGGTCAAGCGCAAACAGTCAATGGTGTTCGGTATCGTGAAATGATAACCAGTTTTTTCTTGCCTAGAATTGAAGAAATGAATGTGGAGGGCATGTGGTTCCAACAAGACGGCGCCACATGTCATACAGCCAGAGAAACAATTCAATTGCTGCATCAGTCATTTCCCGGTCGTGTTATTTCGCGTTTTGGAGATCAGAATTGGCCGCCTAGATCGTGCGATTTAACACCATTAGATTTTTTTCTTTGGGGTTTTTTGAAGTCGATAGTTTACGCGAATAAGCCGACGACGACTCAAGCCTTAAAAGAGGAAATTGGACGCTGCATTAATGAAATACCGCTGCATTCATGCAAAACGGTCATTGAAAATTTCATTAAAAGATCGCGTGCATGCCAGCAAAGCCGCGGCGGCCATCTGCACGATATATTGTTCCATACATAACCTCATTCTGTCTACTTTACGATATAATAAAGTTCCACGATTTTAAATTTAAAAATTGCGTTTTTCTTGGGACACCCTTTACAAGTACTATAATCCATTTTATTTTGCTGGATAAGAAAAGGAATACCATATTTAGTTTAAAATATTATTTTTTTAGCAAAATGGAATATATTTTTTTTTACCTTCAAACTTTCTTAAATAATATAAATTTAAATAAAATTTTCTTGGCAAGACCTTTTATTTTTTAAGTTAAAATTTGTAGATTAGATGAGCTGGCTGATCAAAAATACCTCGCATAGACCAATTGGGTCCCTAGCGATAACCCAAAAAATTGAATCAGGCAGATGTAATGGCACCCAAGGGGCCTCACACTCTCCTAGCAAATACCAGTAGTATCAGAATTCTGATTCTAGAGATTTCCTCTAGATCGGGGAATAAATAATCTCTCATGCAACTTTCCCTGCAGCGCCCAAGAGCCAGACAGTTGCACATAATATGCTCCTTCTATCTCTCTGTACTATTATCACTCGCAAGCCTTCTCGCTCTCTTGGCAAGAACCGCAGTCCAGCAGTGACCCGTCAATACTCCCACCAGGATTCTACAATCGCTTCTGGTTAAGGATAACAGAAGACCCGTCGCCTTAGGATCGTAAGACTTCCACATAATCTTCGACACCCTACACATTCTGGTATTCCACCAAACCGCCTCAGATCTGCCAATACAATGGAGTCGACATTCCATTTCAAGAATTGGAGTGGCACACGATTGGCCATAACGCCAGACAACTGGACGCCATGCTTCGCCAACTCGTCCCCTGTGCTCCGGTGCTCAATGACAAATATTAATGTAACTTTTAACTATATTTTACCAATTTTTAATTTATAAAAATAATTATTCTGTCCGCAAGTACCTCTAAGAAAAAGCATCTTGCGGTAAGCATAATATCTTTTAACTGGATCATCTAAAATGAAAAAAAAAATCAAAAGTATTTCAGTAATAAATGTGCATGTTCTGGAATTAGTGACTATTTTAAAACGCAAAATTTTTAAAATCTTCTATTTTTAAATACGGTGTTGTTAAATTCGTACGATTGTACAATCACAATATATTTTCCGTTACCGATTGCAATTTACTTAAAAAGTAATACGTAGAAATTGTTTCTAAATGAGGATTAATTCAAATTCAGAGAAATATAGAAATGGGTTGTATATAATAAAAAATCAGAAGTCTTCTTTTTGATTGTATTTTCGATTAATTTAATATGTCTTTTAGATTATTTTTAACGAAGCAATATTGTGTGTGGGCGTACAATAAATTCAATTTTTTAACGAAAAATTAACTTTTCCCTTTTTTACCTAACTCGATTTTTTTTCTTAAAACGAAATGCATACACGCAGAGAAAAAACATGGTTGCAACACGATCACTGCTACTATATTAAGCTTGCTACAATCAGGTATGGTTGTTACAACCATGTTATTGGCTTTTTAACCATCAACATTGTCGCTACCATCATTATTATAGTAAATATTTTACTATTTTATGATTGACACCTTCTATTTTGTAACATGATTGGCTGTAACCATCTGTGGTAACAAAAATTCTGATTATGGAAAAAATATGATAATTATTCAACCATAAAATGCTGGCAACAATCAATAAATAATTATGCATTAAATATAACATGATTCTGATATTTACGGTCATAATATTGTCTTGTTTTCATAAAAACCACAATTTGATCAGTTCAGTCAGTTTGTTTTTACCACCAAATGTATTAAAAAATAATCATATATTGTTTACTAAAACTGGTAAAAAAGGTAGAAAATACCTTTCATGTGGCATTAAAAGAAATTCATCAATTGACCCATTAAGATCCAGATAATTTTTTTTTTTAACTTTAGAAGATTTTTTTAAGGGGTTTCTTATACATATAATATTATTTACACTAATTAATTCATTGTCAAAAAGATTCCATAAAAAGATTTTATATTTTTTAATTCGTTTTAATAAAAACGATAAGAAATATTTTTTAAAAAAACATATTTATTAATTCATTTTTTGTAAAAAGTTCTAATTATATTAATAAATTATTTAAATTATAAGAAAAAGTCTGTAGAACCCAAAATTGTTTTTGTACGAAAAGGTTTCTTACACAAAATAATCATAATATGATAATATGGTAATTTTTGAATTAAAATATAACTGTAGGGACCATATTATGGTAAAATTATGGTTATTATATTATCATAATATGATAACCATATTATAGTACGACTGTGGTTGGCACAATCATAAACCCAAAAATATATGATGCTCTTCGAATATGATTGTGCCAACCATGTTTTTTCTCTGCGTGTATTTAGAATCGAGAGAAAATTTCTTTAATTTGAGATGTTGCATTTAAAATTTTGGGACTGTGTCAGTTTTTTGAACCGAGGGGGTCATATATATATCATGAAAAATACTTAGATTCTAAGGACTTTTTCTAGTAAAAATATTCTTAAATTTAAAGAACTTTTCTTTTAAGAAATTTTCTTAGATTAGGACTCATATAATGATAATCCAGGAATCATAATATAGTTATGAGGGACAATAATATGATAATATTTTGGGCATATTATGATTACGTGCGATCATATTATGATAAATTCAATATAACATGTTTATTTAGGACAATAATATGGTAATTTTCGAATCATTATATAACTGTAGGGACTATATTATGGTAAAAATATGGTTATTTTATGATCATAATATGATAACCATATTATGGTACGACTATGGTTGGCACAACCATAAACCCAAAAATATATGATGCTCTTCGAATATGATTGCCCCAACCATGTTTTTTCTTTGCGTGCAAAGAACCCATTTTAGAATGTACGAGTATTAGAAACTGTTTTGTTATTAAAAAAAAGTTATGACAATTTTCAATCGATCCAAAAATTTTTAATTTGTGTATCGCAAATATTTAATAAGAATTAAAATATATATATGTTTTATAATCAGTTAGTACGTATGGTGCCGTGTAATAAAGCCATAGGCAATAAAGCCATATGGCCTTATTTCACACAGCATTGAGAAATAATGCCATATGGATTTATTTCCAAGGGAGAAGTGAAATAAAGCCACTATGGCATTATTGCACTTTTGATAATTTTCTGTTCAATTTTATTTTAGTGTATTTGATTTCTTTTAATTACAAAAAATGCAATACAATAAGTTTAGTTAACAAGTGAAAATGTGAATCGATTTTTTACAAAATTAACAATATATGAATGTGCGTGTTTTCCTTGATAATGGGTATGACAAATTGAGCACAACGCTTGGGAAGAAAAACGTGCTCATATAAACTAACGGTCCTTCATGCATAGCAAGTCGCCAGAAAAAAATGCTTAAATATGTTGAAGAGCAGCAATCAAAATGTAATACGGCGCGTAATTGACGTGCCGGCGCCGCGCCGGCCCCTTCCAACGCCTGTACGCCATACCTTTTCAACGCTTGACAATAACAACTCATTCTTTTGGCAATACATATGTTACACTATTACAATTAAATGGTATGGCATTATATCCACTTCAATTGACAAACGCATATGACTTTATTTCACTCCCTTTTGTGAATAAGAAGCTATATGGCATTATTTCCCAATGCCTATGGCTTTATTACACGGCATCTGTACATATACCCTATGTCTGCTACTATAAAAGTTTCAAATTTTCCAAAGAAACGTTTAATCCCACAAATGTGAGTTTGGGTCTGATAGAATTATAAATATAAAAAAATTAAACAAGTGAATAATTGACAAATGTAACAAAGACCACACAGGTCTGATTTGGACTATAATATCAAATTTGCAACAATATTAAATTAACTTGATGAATAAATTCTTAAAAATTTCTGTATTTCTGTTGATATTTAGAAAATATTGCTTTATTGTATTGAAAGCCACTAAAATTTATGGTTGAGAGAACTTTAACATCATGATCTCTAAAACAACATCATTATCATCATCTGTTGTTATTTCTTATGAAAACCAAAAAAAAAAAAAAAAAACAATTCAAACAAAACCAACTAGAGGCATAAAATACAGTAGAAGACATCATCAACCACTAAATATTGGCCAAATCAACAAATGATGGCAGCAGCTGCATTCAATTGTTGTGTATGCTAATGAATGAATAGATGGATGGGATGGGATGGTTGGTTGGCTGAATGGATGGATGATGGTTTATGTTGAATAATTGACTGAAAGTCAAAAAGTTAAGAAAAAGTGTTAAGTATACTTAATACCAAATTACTTAAGTGAAATGATTATTTAAGAGAATGAGCTAATGAAACAATTTTAAGTAAAATGAAATGGTTTTGTGAGAAAAATGAGAACTATGGGTAACAGTCTTGAAAGTATTATTTTTACCTTTCGGTTATTAAAAAGCATCTTAGGTCTACATAAATTTAGAAAATTTCATCTAATTTTATTTATTCATCCGCAAAATGTCTTATCATGGCACGCCCAAAAAAGTTAGCTAAAGAGAACATAACGCTCCACTAGTATAAACAAAAACTTTTCAAAAAGTTAAAAAAAATTGTCAGAATTTTAGCACTAAATTCTATCAAAACTAAAAAAATAATGTGAAAAACTCATTCAGATCTGAACCTGAAAGTATAGACAACCAAATATTTTTTAAAATATATTTTCAAGAATTCCCTTTATAACACTTAATCAAAAACAAGTTCAAAAATGGTCTTATTTTAATAATTTTTTTATGAAAAAAAAAATAATTTTAATTAAGTAACTCCTTAATTAATTCGAAAGAAATGCCTTTTAATTTTCGGTTAAAAATGTAGGACACAAATATATAAGTATATTTAATAGAATTTAACTAAAATGTTTACAGAATTTTGATATGCCGAAATTGTAGTTTAAGTAAAAGAAAAATAACAACAAAAATATTAGACGTCTTCAGAAATACCTAAGATTTGGAGTAGAATCCTAGTGTTAGCACCAAGGCGATAAAACGGTTAAGGCATTATTCGAAAAATCACTTTTTTTTTAATATTGCTTGGAGTATTCTGATATTTTCTTAAAGAAATGTTTTTCGCTCAAAAAGCAGACCTGGGTGGTCTTAATTACACTTAATCACTTGTGTGATTTGTTCATATTAATAATCCTATCAGACCGACACTTACATTTGTGGGATTAAATTTTTCCTCAGAAATTATGAAGCAGTTATATTTCATCATATTAATGACATTTTTTATCACATTAATGAAGAAATATTTTTGTGAGCAAACACCGTGGCTATATTATACAAATGTATGAAAAGTGAAGGCCTTTCTAAATTCAAGAGCACTTTAAGAATATTTTTGTTTCACAACTTTAATAAAATTGTTCAATCTTAAGTCATTCTTAAAGCAAAACTATGTCTACACGCAGAGAAAAAACATGGTTGTAATATGATCACTGCTACTATATTGTGCTTGCTGCAATCGGGTATTTTTGTCACAACCAATTTATTGGTTTTCTAACCATCAACATGGTCGCTACCATTATTATTTAGTAAATATTTTACTATTTTATGATTGGCACCTTCTATTTTATAACATGATTAGCTGTAACCATACTGTGGTAACAAAAATTCTGACTATGAAAAAAATATGATAATTATGCAACGATAAAATGTTGGCAACAATCAATAAATAATTATACAATCAAAGAAGGAAAATTTCTTAAACACTGTGATTTTTCCCTTACAATTTTTCTTCAAAAAGTCCTTAATATTATTTTTTTTATAGAAAAAACACTTCTAAAGGAAATAATATTAAATTTAAAAAACTTTTTTATAGTTTCTAAGAACTGTTCCATTAAGATTATCCAGGAATCACAATATAGTTATGAAGAGCCATAATATGATAACATTTTGAGCATACTATGATTACGTGCGATCATATTATGATAAATTCAATATAACATGTTTATTTAGGACCATAATATGGTAATGTTTGAATCATAATATTACTGTAGGGACCATATTATGGTAAAAATATGTTTATTTTATTATCATAATATGATAACTATAATATAGTACGATTATGGTTGGTACAACCATAAACCCAAAAATATATGATACTCTTCGAATATGATTGGCCCAACCATTTTTTTTCTTTGCATGTATATTGTCTGCACAATATTTTAACCCATTGTGAGAAATGGCTTAAAAATACCACAAACGGAACCACACAATACCGTTGCTTTTTCGAATACATAGTCTAAAATACGTTATTAGCATTTTATAGATTTTTTCAAAAATTTTTTTAATTTTTACGAAATTTATCAACTTTTATAAAATTTTTAATTTTTCAAAAGATTTTTCGATGTAAGAAATGTATTTTAATATGGTTCGAGATCATGGAAAATGGTTTCAAATGAAAAAAGATATATATTTATTTAGTAATCATGGAAAACACACAAAAAATGTTATTTAAACACTAGCCGAATGGAATGCATTTTCTTGTCAGATGCGACCTTTATTAACACTCTTTGTGTTCTTAAAAAAATTTACATGAGCATCTGGGCTAAAAATACATTTCATACATATAAGTTTTAGAAAAAAATCGACTGTAAATAAGTACTTGACTATAATATATATAAACATTTAATAATTAACTAATACAAATTTTTAGGTTTCAATTTATAAAGAATTTGATGAAATGATCTAAAATCGTACTAAGTTTCACTTATATACCAAAATAATATATGAACAATACATAAAAACAAATTTATAAAATTTATGGGTTTCTATAAAATTTATAAATTCTTTGATTTTAAAAAATTTTGTAATTTAAAAAAAAAAATTATCAATTTTTAAAAAATTTATCGATTTTTAAAAAATTTTCGATTTTAAAAAATAATTAGAGGTTTTAATAAAATTCATCAATATATTTTTAATTTTTTTTTCAATCTTTAAAAATTATTGTCGGTTTTTATAAAATTTTTAAATTATATTAAATTTTTCTGTTAACAAATTTTTCTATTATTTATAACAAAAGTAAAAATTTCTTAAGACATACCTTTATGTGAAAAGTACTAACCGGGGTCCGGTTGACCGGTTATGGCCGTAGCCTCTACTAGCAAATATTTACCAAGTAAAGATTTCATTATTCTTTTAAAGATACAAACAGACAAATTTTTGACTTTGTCCTTTTTACAATATAAAATAAAAAATATAAATTTTTACAATTTTAATTATGAGTTTGAAATTGAGTGGAACTTTTTCACTATTTAATTTACTACAATTTACTATGCTTTACACTTCAAAAGCTGTGAGACCCGAAATTTTACTAATTTTCGTTTGACAAAAGTATTAGGAGTTCTCACTTTAGGAATTTTTTTCCCTGCAAAATACTAAGCTTAAAAAAAATATTTTTTTTAAATGTAAAGATAATAATTTAATCACGAAACATTAATAGTTTTCATGAAATTTAAAACGCGGTTACAATTATGATGTGACTCTACGGTGCAGCACAGATTGAATTGTTCAAATATATTACATATAATGTAGCTTACTGTTTGCAATTTTATAAACAAGTTTTCAGTTCAGTTAAAAATAAAGGCACATACATTTATTTTTCAAAGAAAATATTTATTTTAACTTTTTATACAATTGTTCAAACAGATTTTTTCAGTTTCATTTATTTTTTATTTGTTTCAAATTTAATAAAAATTTACCCACAAAGCGGGAATTTGTGGCTTATTTGCTTTCGTTACAGTAATTTCAAATTTATATTTCAAAAATAAATATATATAAAGGGTGTCCCAAGAAGAACGCAATTTTTAAATTTTAAATAAAACACAGATATTTAAAAAAAAATCGTGAAACTTTATTATATCGTAAAGTAGACAGAATGAGGTTATGTATGGAACAATATATCGTGCAGATGGCCGCCGCGGCTTTGCTGGCATGCACGCGATCTTTTAATGAAATTTTCAATGACCGTTTTGCATGAATGCTGCGGTATTTCATTAATGCAGCGTCCAATTTCCTCTTTTAAGGCTTGAGTCGTCGTCGGCTTATTCGCGTAAACCATCGACTTCAAAAAACCCCAAAGAAAAAAATCTAATGGTGTTAAATCGCACGATCTAGGCGGCCAATTCTGATCTCCAAAACGCGAAATAACACGACCGGGAAATGACTGATGCAGCAATTGAATTGTTTCTCTGGCTGTATGACATGTGGCGCCGTCTTGTTGGAACCACATACCCTCCACATTCATTTCTACAATTCTAGGCAAGAAAACACTGGTTATCATTTCACGATACCGAACACCATTGACTGTTTGCGCTTGACCTGCCTCATTTTCATAAAAAAAAGGTCCAATGATTCCTCCAGCCCAAAAACCACACCACACAGTGACACGTTGAGGATGCATTTGCTTCTCGTGAATCACTCGAGGATTTTCCTCACCCCAAATGCGACAATTCTGCCTATTGACGAAGTCATCAAGATGAAAATGGGCCTCGTCACTGAAGATGATTTTATCGGCAAAATCAGCATTTTCATGTTGTCTCTCCAATACCCAATTAACGAACTCCCTTCGCTGTCCATGGTCAGCTGGCTTCAGTTCCTGAGTCAATTGAACTTTGTATGCATGAAGATGCAAATCTTTCGTCAAAATTCGCTGCAAAGTGGATTTGGAGACACCAATTTGCTGATCTCGGTGTCGAATTGAGGTGGATGGAGTTTGAGCGACATCATCACGTACAGCTGCGACATTTTCGGTCGATCGACCTGGTCGATGGCGCGTTGTTGTCTTTACATCACTAACAGACCCAGTTTCGGCAAATTTATCCATTAATCTCTTACAGTTGACTCTTTTGGAGCATTATTGTGACCCCAAATTGATCGCAATTTGCGAACTGTAGCCGCAAAACTTTCACCATTTTGGTAAAACAATTTCACAATGAGAATGCGTTGTTCATTCGTGTAGCGCTCCATTTTTACTAACCTCGTACCTTCTACTAGCAAACAATAACAATTGTTCAAATGTCAAACAATGACACTTCGAATGTTGCCAGATTTGAAAATTGCGTTCTTCTTGGGACACGCTTTAAAAAGATTCCTATTTTGTTTTTTATTTAAATTGTTTGTTTATATACAAAATTATTTCAATTAGAATTGCATACACACAAACAATGTGTTTAACATTTTGTATACATTTTGTAGATAAAAATAAACAAAAATACAAAAAAAAAAATAAATAATTTCTAATAAATAAATAATTATTTATTTTTATGGAATTAGAATGTAAAATTTTACTGTTTATTTTTAACTTAATAATCATTTGTTGTATATTATATCATATAAAATTTTGCATAAAAAAGTATTGCATTTTTTATTTTTTATTTCAACTCCTTGCACATGCGCACGACCGCCAAAAACGATAAAAAAAAATAAATAATTTCTAATAAATAAATAATTATTTATTTTTATGGAATTAGAATGTAAAATTTTATTGTTTATTTTTAACTTAATAATCATTTGTTTTTACTAATTTGTCAGTTGTTTAAACAACATTTAAAAATTAATAACAAAAACTATATGATTTAAATAAATAGTAAGTAGACCGGGTTCTTACTGAAATATCATTTCTTTTAAATGGCATTTTTTGTTATGTAACTTACAAACTAGTTTAAGAGTTTAGAGAACTAATAATTCTGCACTCTAGAGTCAAATATTTTCGACTCTCAATTGGTTAAACAAAGATAGTAAAAAACAAAAATGTGAAAAAAGATTAATTTGCTACAGCGTGGAGTACTCCACAATTGTGAACGCACCTTTGATGTTAAAAATTAAAATTCATTATCAACTTTTTGCAAGTAACATTTTTAAAATTTCAGTGAAGTTTGTAGTACAATAACTGGATACAACTATATCTGATTTTTGTAAATGTTCACAAAATAAAATTATAAAATTCTGCTTGTAATATTGAACATCTTTCATAGAATATTTTAGTAAATACAAGTAAAAAATTTTTAAAAAGGCACCAACAATGGAATTTGTAAACACAAAAACTGTTTATTTTTTTTTTTAAATTTCAATTTTTATTTTGAATGAGTTTTTATATGAAAAGTAATAATTTACAAACATTTCTAACAAAAAATTGTTAGAATTTTAAAAGATTTTTTTAATTACTTAAAATTTTGTTATACTTTTTTCTGTGTGAAAACAACAACAATTTCGGAAAAAATGCACTTTGTTGGGCATTGCTAAAAAAGAGTATGACCCCTCTGGCATAAAAAAATAATTTTTTTTCTATCTTACATTTTTGGGGCCAGGGCCTGTGAGGCCCCCAGGGCTCCTAAACTGGTACGCCTAGTAACATGTTAGTCTGGGTACTCAAATGAAAGGAAATGAAAGGATTTTAAACATGCATTTTGTTTCACGATCCATGATGTGTGGCTCCCTCTAGATCCATTAGAGACCCTCTTTGGGGTCCCGAAAAAATGTACTTTATTAAAAAGAAAAAAAGAAAATATATGACCCCCTCCGGAATAAAAAAATTAATTTTTTTGTCTTAAATATTTGGGGCCGGGACTGTGAGGCCCCCAAGACCCAAAAACTGGCACGCGTAGGGTGAATATTCAAATGAAAACAATTTTACTCAGGATCTCAAAAAATATTTTTTCTTACTTCGGCCCACAAGTCCTCAATTCAATTTTTTTGAAAAAATTTTTCATTTTTTTCGAAATCGCCTCAAAGGGGTCCTAAATGGATCGACACGGAGCCACATATCATGGAGCATGCAACAAAATAAATTTTTGATCTAAAAGCGCCACAGGGAAAAATTTTGGAGAAATTGTCCCAAAGGGGGGATAAAAAAAGTTTTCTTTCTTTATATATTTTTTTTAATAAAGTAAACATTTATGGGGGGTCTTAAATGGACCTAGAGGGAGCCACATGCCATGGATCGTGAAACAGAATGCATATTTGAGATCCTAAGGAAATTACCTTTGATTTAAACACCCACACTTATATGTTACTACGCGTACCAGTTTTTGGGCCCTGGCGACACCACAGGCCCCTGCTCCAAAAATGAAAGATATACAAAAATTTCATTTTTTATTGCACAGGGGTCAGGGTATATATTTTTTTAGCAACACCCGTCTAAGTGCATTTCAGACCAATTTTGTATGTATGTTTAGTTTTGGGAGGGAAATCGGTTAATCGATTAATTGGAAACGCAATATTTTAAGAAATTCTCCCTTAACAATTGTGTCCAAAGCTGAAATTGATCGAATCCCCTTGATCTGGCATCACTATATGAAAATAACATCGAAATAGCAAATTAGCCTAAATGTATGCAATGTTTTTATTTAAGAAAACAATATAAAATACGAAATGCTTGCAGTAATGCCAACACTTAATATTTGCAGTATCCGCTAAAATATAATATAGCGATTTTATTAATGTTGAGGTTTTATGCAACTTTTGAATTAAGTAAAAAATAAAAGAAAAATTAACTATTTATATAAAATTTATACAAATTTTTAACTATAAATTTTATATTTATCTTAATCTAATTGTTAAACATTACTAAAATATTTTCCAAATAAAACCAGGAAAAACTAGTATTTGAAAATTTTGCCAATAATCCAAAATAACCACAATTCGGTTTGCGGATTGGCAACAACATCCAGCTGCTACCCATAAACTAAACATCATAAAGAACAAACGCTTGTAGATAACATAAAACAGATATGAAAAAATGGTTTTTACGTGAAAAACTAATTATTGAATTGTCAATTTTGTAAAGCATTTGTGATTTTTACCGCCATTTGAAAATTCACATACAACATGCATTGCACTTATTACCCAGTTATAATATTTAGAATTAATATGTACAACAACAGCAACAAGCAAACTAACCAACATATTACTAGCGCTACTACATATTGCTAACCAACACTACCACATGCCACCCACCGTACTGGCATCATCAAATTTGTGAAGTTTTAATTAGGATCTCATTGCCATTTATGAATGAGAATCAGCACAGCGATGCCTTAATGTAGAAATGTTCTAACTCGATTTTTTATTTCTTAAGAGGTGAAGGAATAAACTTAATAAAATTTGAAATAGTATGAATATAAAAATTCTTTGACTATAGTGCTTAATTAAAGAAACTTTTTATCAAAACTTTTTCCTGATTTCATTGAGTAAGTTGTTTTTCCAGTGATGAACAAATTTCACTCGAACTTTAATGGCCTTAAATTTAAATTGTTAAAATGACTGATTTTTTTATTGTAAAAAAAAAACACAATCTATAAACACAAAATATGACTTTTTTACTGGAATAATTAAAGTCTTGTATATTTAATTTGCGTGAAAACAAATTGTACTAAATTTTTATTTGAAATTTATTATCATGAAAAAAAAAAACATTTTTTTATATTTAGTATAACAGTTTTTTACCTGAAACCCAAACAACTTACTGTGCTTTACTTATACAGAAATAAAAAATCGAGTTAAGGCATTTTTACATTAAGCCATCGATATATGTGCATTCATTTATATGTTTTTTTTTGCACGATGTTTTTTTTTTTTAATAATACATATGAAAACTGACAATACGTTTAAAATTTGCAATGCATTCAAATTATGTCATAAAAATAAGGATTCGGTATGTGTGATGTTGTTTTCATAATGCCAAAGACATAATCAATCGTTTTTATAGAGATTCAATTATGTTAGTACAGAGAATTTTTATTACAGTTAAGTTTTACTAAAATTCAGACAACGAAATGTTTTAGTTCTTTCAAAATATTTTAAGCAAATTTCAGGATTGCTGGCATACAAGGGGCTTATTAATTGATTGAACTAATTAATTGTTGATCAGTAGCATTGCATTGAAATTGTTTCATAGACTTTGTAATGCTTTGAAATGTATGGTAATATTTTTAAACTCCATTGCAATTAATAATTAATCAATTAATTAAAGTGCATCTGAAATATAAGCTTTGTAAAATCGCTGCCATATAGGTCTATATCGTTGCCATATAGGTCTATATGTCATAAAGGTCTATATAAAATTAGATATAATTTATATGATAAGATGTTGTATATTTTATATCATAAAAAATTTTGCACAAAAAAGTATTGCTTTTATTATTTTTTATTTCAACTCCTTGCACATGCGCACGACCGCCAAAAACGATAATTTACGGGCCCTTTTCCTTCAAAGCAAAAACAGCTGCATTAATAGAAAATCTGACTTTATCATTCGCGACCCCATAAATTTGTAAAAAAAAAATAACAAACTCAATGTTTTCATTATTTGAGCTAAGGAAAATGCAGCTTTCGATACATCACGGCCGCTAAAATGTTATGCATTTAAATTTTTGTAGCATTTCAAATTGCATCCACTTCAATTGCTTCCAAATTGGATTAGTAAATAATTTAACTTTTTTTTTACCAGTGTCCTCAGCCGGGAATACATTTTCATTGTGTGCAATAAAAAAGAATTTTGTTTTTCAAAGTGAGTTTTAGACCACCCTAATGGCAATCCAGCGCATTTCGAAAGCGTAAAAAAGCTTTTTTTGATTATTGTTTGCTAAAGAATCGAATGGTAAAGCCAGATTTTTTAAAATGCAGCTGTTTTTGCTCTGGAGGGTCTCAAAATTACCGTTTTTGTGCAAGGAGTTAAAATAAAAAAAGCCATTCTTTTGTTTTTGGATGCAAAAACTTTCAAAAAGTGATGATATCTCAAAATTAAATTTTTTGTGATGAAATAATAAATACACAAAATAAAACTACAAAATTCTGTTTGTAATATTGAACATCTTTCATAGAATATTTTTGTAAATAAAGGGTGGTTAAATTTCAAGGGCCGATGTTGACTTTGAATAAAACACAAATTATTTAGGAAATTATTGTCATTTCTTTTTATTATGATAATATGGTATAGTGCAATTATGTATGGAACAAAATATCGGCGAAATGGGCGCAGCGACCTCGGCGGAAAACCTCCATCCGATGGTCCAAATTTTCGATGACGCTGAGGCATAATTGAGGTTCTATGCCGTTAATGTGCCAAATTATCTCATCCTTTAGCTCTTGAATTATTGCTGGCTTATCGACGTACATCTTTTCTTTCAAATAAGTCCAAAGAAAGAAGTCCAACTGTGTCAAATCACATGATCTTGGCGGCCAATTGACATCGCCACCACGTGAGATAACATGGCCATTGAATTTGTGGCGCAAAAGACCCATTGTTTCGTTAGCTGTGTGGCAAGTGGCACCGTCCTGTTGAAACTACATATCGTCCAGAGTCATATCCTCAATTTCTGGACATAATAAGCGATAGCGAATACCATTCACTGTAAATGCTTGGTGCCACTTGCCATACACAGAAAAAAGTATCACAAAATTTTAAGTAATTAAACATATTTGTTAAAATTTAAATTTGATTTCAAAAAATTTTTTGTTTGAAATATTTGTGAATTGTCGCTTTTCATATAAAAATTCTTTGAAAATAAAAAATTAAGTTACATAAAAATAAAAAGTTTTTTGTATTTACCTTTTTAAAAAATATTTTTTTTGTATTTACAAAAATGTTTATGTAAATACAAAAAAAAATTAAAAAGGCACTAACAATGAAATTTGTAAACACAAA
This sequence comes from Eustalomyia histrio, assembly GCA_949748255.1. Classification (NCBI taxonomy): domain Eukaryota; kingdom Metazoa; phylum Arthropoda; class Insecta; order Diptera; family Anthomyiidae; genus Eustalomyia; species Eustalomyia histrio. The sequence goes on along the minus strand of OX456524.1, from coordinate 65,939,172 downwards.
AAACATTTTGTTATTTTTTTGTAACTTAAATTTTTATTTTCAAAGAATCTTTATATAAAAAATAACAATTTACAAACAATTGAAACAAAAAATTTTTGGAAATCGAATTTAAATTTTAACAAATATTTTTAATTACTTAAAATTTTATGATAGTTTTTTCTGTGTATGATTCAATAAACTATCTCATATCCAAACAGTTTTATTTATATGATATAAAAATATTTTAGCAGATATAAGGTATAAATTCGTTTATAGTTATCACGGTCCTTACACTCACCAAAAAAAGTCTGTAATGGTAACTGAAAATTTTGCTGTTATTACGGAAAATTTTGCTAATTTGAACCCAGCGGTATTTTTTGCTAATCTTAGCAACACATGTCTGCTGACGTGTAGTACAATGAAATTAAAAGAAAAATTAGTAGCCGCTACTAAATTTTAGTAATTTTTTTATAAAGCGGAATTTAAAACCGGTTTGCTAAAATCAGCAAAAAAGTTTACTAAATATTGTGAGTATTACTTAGAGTATTCAAAAAGCGAAACGCATTTAAAGTTTCATAACGCATTATCACTGTGAACACACCTTCAGTTGGGAGATGCGATTTGGTATGGTTAGTTATGATTGGGTGCCGACTTTGGTGACGTCTTGCCTATGTGGTGACGTATTTTTTTTCGCTTTTAGAGTGACAATTCAAAAACAATTTAAAACCAGAAATCAAAGAAAAGTAAAATTTTGATGTTTTTCCATTTTTATCGATTTTCCCAAGTTCGTTTTGTACGTTTTTATGGGGTAAATAAATTTGTATCAGAAATCTAACTCATTTTATCTTATTCTACATCCTTTTAGGTACCAGAATCCACTCTTAAGTCCAAACCCGTTTTTTGACACACTAGGTCTCTTTTCTCGGAGAAGGTCACATATGATGATTTCATATATCTTAATAAATGTGACAAAAGAACTGAAAAGTTGGAAAATTTATATAATTGTCTTTTGATTATTTGTCCAACATCTACTATTAGTGAAAGAGTATTTTTCACTTCTAGCTTTATTAAATTTCTGTTTTTTAACAAATTATATAAGCTTTTTCTTCAAATTAAAAAAAAAAAAACGAAAAAACCGGTTGACCGGTTTTTTCTGCAAAAACCGAAACCGGTTTTTTTAAAATTCGATTTTTCGAAGAAAACCGAAACCGGTTTTTTCAAAAGATCGGTTTTTTGAATACTCTAGTATTACTACAAAATTTTAAATTTATTTTTTTTTATCGAGCATCGAATTTTTTTATTTCATTTATTTTTTAAAAAAATATTTTATACAAAATTAAAAACAAAATCAAAGGCTTAAAAATCTTAAAAATTTTTAAAACATAAACGAATTAATCATTTTGTTTTTATTTGGTAATTTCTGTTTTGAAAAATATTTTAGTCAATATTTTATTTTTACTTTAAGGTCAAATTTTAAACGTTTTTAGGGCTGATTTTTAGAACTAAAAAACTTTTTAGTGCTATTTTAAGTGGATGTCCTATTTTCAGTCATAAATCGGTATATTCACTTTTTTAAACTATGTAACATTTTAAGGTATTTTTAGTTTGTAGGTGTAAGTTTTAATTAGAAATAACATTTTTACAATATCCACTTAATTAAAATTAGTATTTTTTTTTGCTAATTTAGCAAATCGGGTTTCAAAAATTTGTAAAATGATTTCGAAAATTAGCAACAAAAATTTGTAAATATTCTGTAAAAACTCTGTAATTTGAAAAATGTAAATAGCAAAAAGATTTGCTAAATAATAATTTTTTTACAAAAAATCAGTACAAAAATGGTAGAGTGGGATTGAAAACCGTTTACAAATTTTTCTACTAACTTTTTTTTCCAAGTGTATAATTATACATGATTTAAATTTATTTAGTTTCATTTATTCAGTCATCATATGTAGCATTTTTCCAAGTTCCCTACACAGAAAAAAGTATCACAAAATTTTAAGTAATTAAACATATTTGTTAAAATTTAAATTTGATTTCTAAAAATTTTTTGTTTGAAATATTTGTAAATTGTCACTTTTCATATAAAAATCCTTTGAAAATAAAAAATTAAGTTACATAAAAATAACAAAAACTTTTTTATATTTACAAATTCCATTTTTGGTGCCTTTTTAAAAAAATTTGTATTTGCATTTACAAAAATGTTCTATGGACGATGTTCAATATTACAAACAGAATTTTGTAATTTTGTTCTGTGTAATTTATAATTATATATAAGCTTCGAAGATATAGTTATATATAATTATATATAACACAATTATAAAAAAGTTTTCAGTTCAGTTAAAAATAAAAGAACATACAAATTCAAAGGAATATTTACTATAGCTTTTTTATACGTTTGTTCAAAATAATTTACTGTCATTTACCAATTTTTTTCACTATTTCATTTATTTTTTCATTTGTTTAAAATTGAATAAAAATTTGCACACAACACTGAAATTTTTGATTTATTTGTTTTCGTTACAGTTATTACAATTTAAAAATTTTGTTTGTTACCTCTTTCACAGAAAAAAAAACAATTCAAAAAATTCCAATTTGTTTTTTATTTAAGTTGTTTGTGTATATTTGAAATTATTTCAATTCGAATTACAAGAACTTCATAAACACTCACACATAAGGATATTCTTACAAAATGTATGAGTACAAAATGTATGAGACTGTATGAGTAAACATTTTGTAAATTAAAAAAAAAAAAAAATAGAAATACAAAAACGGAAGCAATTTCAAATATTTTTTACGAAATTGGTACACAGAAAAAAGTATTACAAAATTTTGTATAATTAAAAATATTTGTTAAAATTCAAATTCTAACAATTTTTTGTTTGAAATGTTTGTAAATTGTTATTTTTCATATAAAAATTCTTTGAAAATAAAAAATGAAGTTACAAAATTATAACAAAAAGTTTTTTAGATTTACAAATTCCATTGTTGGTGCCTTTTTAAAATATATATATTTTTTTTGTATTTACAAAAATATTCTAAGAAAGATGTTCAACATTACAAACAGAATTTTATAATTTTATAATTTTATTCTGTGTAAGTACTGGAAACGATATGTAATGAAATGGAAAACTAAATTTGCATTATCGGAGTGAGTTAATTTGCTTATCACTTAAATTTGTCAAGAAATAAATAGCTCACCCTTTATCTGTTTTGAAAAAAATGTATCCCTCGGGATACCTCCCAGACCTACCTCATTTCAATAGTCGAAGTGGCATCCTTGCCAAACTTTGCAAATATATGTCCGTTTTAATATATCTCGCTTATTTTTCGAGATATTCGCCATTGTGTAAAATGGCAACTTTTTTAAATGGCCAGAACAAAATTTATGCTCTATTAGAACATACTCTGATAAAGGGATTACAAGGGGAAATTATGACTTTTTTATTGATTTTCTCAGAATTTTTTTTATTAAATTCAAACGAGTTTTGATTAAAATGCTTAATGAATTCTAATTTTCAGTAAATTATCTTTCAAATAAAGCAATAAAAACCGAAATCGGTTGAAAAACAGCCAAGTTATTAAAACTTCCCTCGGCAGCTAATGCGTCACAAACCACTTGATTAACAAATTCGATCACAAATTTTTAAATTTATTGAAATTTCTTCACCAACAACATTTCGGTATTCTTTTAATTCCAATGTACTTACACTCAGAAAAAAAAGTTAGTAAAAAATTTTTAAACAGTTTTCAAACCCTTGTTAATTTTGTATTGATTTTTAGTAGAAAAATTATAATTTAATAATTTTTTTACTATTTATATTTTACAAATAAGAGAATATTTACAGAAAATTAACAAATTTTCGTTGCTAAATTCATAAATCATTTTACAAATTTTTGCAAACCGAGAAAATGTTATTTCTAATAATTAAGGCTTGTTCCTGAAAACTAAAATTGCCTAAAAATGTAACATAGGGGTAATTCCACGTAAAACGGCCCTTCACAGGAAAAAATGAATTTACTAGTTTTTAATAAAAATCGGTTAATTGTTGTCTACAAGAGAATAATAATTATGAACATATGAAAAAAATTACAAAAAAAAAAAATTTATCAATTTGGCAACACTTTGAAATGTGCATATAGACGACGTAGTGCAGAAAAGTTCTTTTTTAAACCAATGGTAGGACGGCGTCAAATCAATAACCAATATTCGAAAAATTCATAACTTTAAAAGAGCAGGTGCAGTCTGTGTGTATGTTTGCACTACATATTTATTTGAATTTAAAAAAATTACTTTAAAGCATACTCGCCTGCAGTATTGTGCTGTCTATAAGTCTTTATAATAATATAATATGTGTTATTATTATACCCTTCACCACAGGTGGAAGCGTATATATAAGTTTGTCATTCCGTTTGTAATTTCTACAATATTGATCTTAGACCCTATAAAGTATATATATTCTGCGTCCTTATGAAGAGCGAAGTTGATTTAACGATGTCCGTCTGTCCGTCTGTGTGTTGAAATGGATTTTCCAAAGAACCCAGACATGATGAGGACTTGATTGTTTTTTATTTCTGTTACATGTGATCCATTTTCGGTTAATAAATGGCTGAGATATTAGCAAAAAACCAGGATTACCTCTAATTGTTTCCTTAAAATCCCTTTGTTTAATATGTATGTATGTAGAATTTTACGCATAACAAACACATCCATCTGTTCAAATTCTTTTCTTTCATCTCCACCTTTTATACACAAACAACACACATACAAAGATTTGTCATTTAAATAAAAACCAAACAAATCTCTAATGAATGAAGACTTTTTATATATGTACCCCTATTAACGATGATTTTGTGTGAGCTTCAATAGCTCAGTTGTCTAGACGCTATGTCACAAATACTTTTTTTTTTCTCTAAGGCCGCGTGTTCGAATCCCGGTCAATTCACTTTTTTTGTACATTTTTTTTTATTTTTTTAAGACTTTTTTTGTTTTTTTTATATAATTTATATAAAATTTTATATTAATAATTAAATAATCCATATTAAATAAATACAGAAGCATCAAACACTATTCTAGAGCTGTAATATGACCTACGGATACGTCTTATATATCAAAAGATCGAAAATCTTTAGTATAACATATTTGCTGAAAAAACTCGGAAATATCAGTTCAGACACAAAAAAGTTATGCCCAAAACATAAATTTTTTTTAAATACCTATTTTCTGGAACCATAGATCTTCCCGAGTCCAAGTTTTATCACCAAACTAAATGGTTAATTTCCTCTTAAAGGCGTCCGTATATAAACCTGTCCATTCCATATATGTCCATATATAAACTTCAGTTTTTTCCCAACCATGGTGAAGGGTATATAAGGTTCGGCATAGCCGAATTTAGCCGCTCTTACTTGTTTTCTTATGTGTTTATCTTTAAACTGCTTATGTAATTGAAGTCAATAAAAAGTTTTATATCTCCAAACTTTTCGAGTTTTCAAACTATGTCACACCCGTCACATAAAGATGTCACACCCGTCACATTTTCTGAAAAGTTTTTTTTTAATAAAATTTTTTTTTTTGCAGACAGTATCTAATACAATCAAAAACATTTTAAATTTTGCAAAATATTAACGGAAAGGAATAATTCTTTAAGAGCTCAAACTTTTAAGGTCACATCCATCACAGACTTCTAATGGTCATTCTGAGCAGAAAGCATGAAATTTCAGTGCCAAGCTGTTATAAAACGTTATTAAGATTAATATCCTTGGCAATCGCAGTTTTTTTTTTTAAATTTTTTATTCTTGAATTATAATCAAAAAATGTGAGTATCATGGTCACAATTAAAACAAAATAATAAATTAGTTTTTTTACGTACTTATATTTTTTACTTACATTTTTTGCTTAAAAATAAACCTTTGATTTTTTTTTTATAAAATAATAAATAAAAATAAAATAAATGAAAAATATGTATTTTTTTCGTAAGGCAATTCTAAAAGAAATTAGCTGCTTTAAAGTGTAACAAGTCTAAAAATAATTGAGCTAATTTTAAATAACTTTTGTATATTTTTTAAATTTTTTTTTTTCTATATTTTAAATTTCACTGAGTTTAGTTACAAATATTTTTCAAAAATGTTTGTTAATTAGAGCTAATTTATTTAAATAAATGCTGTACAGAATTTTTCCAATGTTTAGTAGCGGTTATTAACTTTCCTGCTATTTCCATTTTACTAATATTTAGTAAAATTTTGTGCTGACCTTAGCAGATCTATTTAAGTAGTAGTTTTCAACAATGTACTAAAAGTTAGTAGCGCTTACAAATTTGTTATACTAATTCGAAAAAATTAACTGTATGTTATGTTAGCATCAATAGATTTTTTTTTTTTTGATTTGTGAGTTAAATAGAGATATTTACAATTAGCACTTTCAAGGGCAAGACTAATGTTGATGAAGGTCGTAGCGGACCAGAAAATTCATTCCGTTAAGCTTGTGTCTAAATAACCATTTCTGTGTATTCTCCATGATAACTAAATGAAATAAGAAAATATTTTTCATTTAAAAAAAAATTTCTATGATTTCAAACCAGACTAAAAATACATTTTCATACATTTAAGTATTCAAAAGATCAACTATAAAATAAAAACATCACTATATTCTTATTTTATATCATAAAGTTAAAGCTTAAGATCTGTAGGGGTCTGTATGAGCATATAATGAAAATACAGCTTAAAGTCTTTTTAGGGAATGGGTTAATCGCTTATATATTTGGAGTAACCCGGTGAACACTGCCGAGCTCGCAAAACTTAGTTTTCGCCATTTTGTAAAACGTTCATTCTTTAAATGGTATTAATATATTCCGACCCCAACGGGGATTTAACGAGGGATTCATTTTTTTAAAACAACATATCTAAAGCAATTTAAACATCCCCTATTTGTAAAAAAAAACTTTATTGATCAATTGTAATTAGCTTGTGAGGCATTAGTACGATTTCATTAGCATTACAAGGATAAGTGATTTTGCCAGAAATTTTCATTACCATTAAATGGTAATGGCATTCTCCTTTTACCATTAGTATTACTGAACTGATGCTAATGAAATTTCAATGCAATTGAACAACTCCCAAGTATGATTTCTATGAAAGCTAAATATAAAAAACTTTTATAGAAAAATTTCACAAATATAAATAATAATTTAATAAAATGTTTAACTATAAAAATGATTAAATAATTTAAAAAAATATCTTACTGTCCTAATTATATTAAAACGTTTCAATCAAGGGATAAGTCTGTGGTTAATGACGAAACTGAGTGATATATTATTAAAATACTAGATTCATTTTGTTTTATAAATATTTCATAAAATTATTTTCCTAATAAGTTGATGAGTATTTTAGATTATAAATTCAAGATTTATTTTTGATTAGTAACAGTCTAATTTTTTATAACTATAACATATTTTAAATGAGACAAGGCCATTTAGCATGCATTTCAAATTAACTCATTAAAGCTTCATTGCTGAATATTATATGCTTGCGTTAATTAAACATTAACAATAGATCGTTGTAATCACATGTTAACACAGATACATACTCCATAAGTACTAACACATACAGTGATGTGCAATGAAATAGAGCCACTTGTATGTAACAAGTGTGAATTGAAAACCACAACAAAAAGCTTCAACAATTTCGCCAATTCTCCATCATCAGATGGTGAGCAACAACTATTCTAACATTTATCACCTCTTGCAATTACAGTGTTGGCATATTTGAAGACCTTTATCTTTCACCAGCTTACAAATCTTTTCTAACCATTTTCCAAAGAAAGCAACATATAATAAGCAGAAAGAATTTCCTAATTGCTGCATATCTTAAAAAAATAAAATTTTTATGAAAGTACAATTTTATATCACACAAATTGGGGCCATTTTCATTTTGAAAAATTAGGGCTAACTTTCATAATGCAATTCAGTTCCTCATACAGAAATAAATTTTGGCCCAAAAAATTTCTATGATCATTCTTAGTTTGTATTTTTCCTTTTTTAAAAATGAAAAAAGGCCCCAAAAGATGAGAATTCACTTCGAATTATTTTCCTCCTTTTTAGGGCCTTATTTCAATACAACTATTTAGATTGAATACAAGTTCTGATCGTCAGAAAATAAAATCTTTAATTAAGATTTTTTAGATCTTTAGTATGACCCTAACCTTACTTTACTTATTTTGAGTAATTTAGCTTTTTTGCTTATGTTGATAATCAAAAACAAGTTTAATTATTTTTGTAGTTTTCTTTATTGAAAATTAGGTTTGCTTTATAAATTTTTCATTGTGGCCTTACAAGCACGGAAGATGCCAAACGTTCTGGACGCCCAGTTGAGGTCTCTAAACACAAAACAATTGGAAAAATGCACGATATGATGTTGGCCGATCGGAGATTGAATGTGCGATAGATTGTGGAAGACATAGGCATCTCAAATGGTTTCAATTTTGCACGATCACTTGGGATGAGAAAGTTTTCAGCAATATGGCTGCCACGTTTGATCACAATCGACCAGCAACGGAATCGTGTGACAACTTATTTTCCAATGCAAAAATCCATGAAGTAGACTACGAATTGCCCCCTCATTCACCTTATTCTGATTATGTATTACATGATTGCTAAATGTAAAGTAATAGTTGAACTGTTTTTGAAAATCTGTTTTTGGACATATATGGGACTAATGCATTGATTAGACTAATTAATTGATGATTTCATTACCATTACATTGATAGCAATGGTAAAATTTGATTACCATTGTTTGAATAAATGGTAATGACTTAAGGATCTGATTTCATTGATCAATGACAATGTTTTTGAATTTCATTACCATAACTAATGCATCAATGATATATTTATGTAAATATTTATTTATGCGGAGTAACATTTGTATATGTTATATTTTGTTTCATTATTTTCTGTATAAAGCTACTTTGATAATTTTCAAATCGTATAAACTTTCTTGTAAACAAATGATTTTTCCATCAATTATTAGTTTTTTCTTTAAGCATTTGTACCATTTCATTACCATTAGTAATGAAATTTTTAATTGAAAATATTTCATTATCACTTTTTTCATTTGCATTAGTGTCAACTAATATGGTAATGAAATTTCAATGGTAATGAAACATTCCCAAGTGTGTTTTTGGATATAAAGGGTGTCCCAAGAAGAACGCAATTTTTAAATTTTAAATAAAACACAGATATTTAAAAAAAAAATCGTGAAACTTTATTATATCGTAAAGTAGACAGAATGAGGTTATGTATGGAACAATATATCGTGCAGATGGCCGCCGCGGCTTTGCTGGCATGCACGCGATCTTTTAATGAAATTTTCAATGACCGTTTTGCATGAATGCTGCGGTATTTCATTATTGCAGCGTCCAATTTCCTCTTTAAAGGCTTGAGTCGTCGTCGGCTTATTCGCGTAAACCATCGACTTCAAAATCCCCAAAGAAAAAAATCTAATGGTGTTAAATCGCACGATCTAGGCGGCCAATTCTGATCTCCAAAACGCGAAATAACACGACCGGGAAATGACTGATGCAGCAATTGAATTGTTTCTCTGGCTGTATGACATGTGGCGCTGTCTTGTTAGAACCACATGCCCTCCACATTCATTTCTTCAATTCTAGGCAAGAAAAAACTGGTTATCATTTCACGATACCGAACACCATTGACTGTTTGCGATTGACCTGCCTCATTTTCATAAAAAAAGTCCAATGATTCCTCCAGCCCAAAAACCACACCACACAGTGACACGTTAAGGATGCATTTGCTTCTCGTGAATCACTCGAGGATTTTCCTCACCCCAAATGCGACAATTCTGCCTATTGACGAAGCCATCAAGATGAAAATGGGCCTCGTCACTGAAGATGATTTTATCGGCAAAATCAGCATTTTCATGTTGTCTCTCCAATACCCAATTAACGAACTCCCTTCGCTGTCCATGGTCAGCTGGCTTCAGTTCCTGAGTCAATTGAACTGTGTATGCATGAAGATGCAAATCTTTCGTCAAAATTCGCTGCAAAGTGGATTTGGAGACACCAATTTGCTGAGCTCGGTGTCGAATTGAGGTGGATGGAGTTTGAGCGACATCATCACGTACAGCTGCGACATTTTCGGTCGATCGACCTGGTCGATGGCGCGTTGTTGTCTTTACATCACTAACAGACCCAGTTTCGGCAAATTTATCCATTAATCTCTTTACAGTTGACTCTTTTGGAGCATTATTGTGACCCCAAATTGATCGCAATTTGCGAACTGTAGCCGCAAAACTTTCACCATTTTGGTAAAACAATTTCACAATGAGAATGCGTTGTTCATTCGTGTAGCGCTCCATTTTTACTAACCTCGTACCTTCTACTAGCAAACAATAACAATTGTTCAAATGTCAAACAATGACACTTCGAATGTTGCCAGATTTAAAAATTGCGTTCTTCTTGGGACACCCTTTATTACTTTGAGTTTTTTTCTTGTAAGAAAAAGGAAAGCGTAACAATTCAGAAGTGCAATAATTCAGAAATCGCAACAATTGACAACCAGAGTTCCCAGGTTCGATTCCCACCATGACCATATTATTTTAATAACGTTTAAAATATTTGAAATAATTTTTTAGAAACATTATACATTCTCGTAACCCTGTAATTAACCCCTTATTTTATCACCTCCAATGTAATGAGTTCAAATATTACCTTTTGTCTCATCACCTGTAAAATTCATCAGTGAGGTAAGTTGTAATGTGTGGTTTTGCTGGATAAGTAACATAAATGTTATATCGCACTATCATCTATTAAAAGATTTTTTTGGAATTAAATTTAATCAACTATTTTCCAATTTACCACACAACACATACAATACCCCAGTAAACATGGCAATGCGAAAGTGATTGTCCAGTCGTATTGCCTAGAAGAAAAACTTTATTGCGCAAACAATCGTCTTCGTATTGCAGAAGATACCCCATTTGTTAGGAAACGTATCCCGAAAGCAATACTTCTTAGGATTACGATAGAAATTCTTCTAGAATTTCATATTTTCAAATATCGCCAAAATATCATTTGAAAGTTAAAATGAAGATATCGCCTAATACCCTCCCCCCCCCCCCCCTCCCCCAGAAGATAAAACCTATCTTTTTTAAATACATATTTTTACATTTTTTAATATAAATAAATAATGTAAAGAATAAATTACATAAATAAAGACCATATGCTAATACACTTTTTATTTAATTATGTCACTGACTGTTCCTCAATTGCATTTCGTAGATTTTCTTTAATTTTTTGTTTCTTATTTTCTGAAATGAAACGTACAATTTAGTTTTTTGAACTAAATGAAATTAAATAATAGCTTACCTTAATATCCACAATTTTATTTGTGAAACTTATCCGCAGATGTATGTTGATAGTGGATTTCTTTTCGGTTTTCTATAATTTTCCAAAATATATTTTTTTCAAATGACTAAAATCACTACATTTTTTAATTTTTTTAATATTGCCGATTTGCCCTTCAGTTGATAAAATATTGTCTTCTTAATGATAAATAATTGATATTGCTGTAATATCTTTTGGGTGATATATCTTCCAAAGTCCTATTGGGACATAGCAGTCCCTTTGTGAACAACCTAATTGTTATATTACCAGTTATAACGTAGGAAAAATGCGGCAATGCCAAAAATGCTCAGTAAGGTTTGCCACTTCACCATGAATAGACTAACAAACGAACAACGCTTGTAAGTCATTTAATGTTATTATCAAAACTCGTGCTGTATGAGAAATATGTTTTGTAAATTACGAAACTATTGAGAGGCGACTTTGGTGAGCAATTAATCTCACGTTTTGGAGCAGTCCATTGTCCGCCAAGATCATGTGATTCGGCCTCACTAGACTATGTTTTGTGGGGATACGTTATTATTTCGAATTATTTCGTGTTCAGAGACAAGCCACAGCCACAATTACAGCCCAGTAAGATACCGGCCGAAACGTTGGAAAAATATTCTAAAATTGGAGCACACGGATCGACTATGTCACCTAGGACGTAGCTGCGGGCTACATTTAAATGAAATAATCTTTAAAAAGTAAATGGCAAGCACTCGTTTATCGCCCCATATAAATACTTCATTCACTTTTGCAAATTTTCTGTTTTTTTTTTCAATTTTCAAAATCCAAACGGTTTAAAAGTCACCCTTTATTACCAAAATAATATTTTTTTACTTTATTTTAATATCAATTTATTTATAATAAATATATATATTGTATTTCATTTGATATATTAAGAAAAAAAATCAGTAAAAAAACGCTTTTTCGAGCCTTTGAAACCCACTTAACCTCTAAAGGGCCTCTGTTAACATTTTTTGACTGGAAACACGACAGAGACCATTTTAAAGTAAAACTAAATGTGAGTTGATAAATTTTACCCTTAAATTATAGTAAATATGAAAAAAACAACTATCAGAAGTAATATTTAAAAAATTATTTTATCAATTAAAAAGCGCAAAAAAAAATTAAAATTTGCTATTTGCAGCCACATTATAAATATAAATTTTTTCCTTAACAACTGGAAGTTTTACATTCTCTATATTTTTCTATTAAGAAAGTTAGAGAATTGCACTACAGGAAAAAACGTTAGAAATACCAAATAACCATTTTAAAATGTCAAAAGAAAAAAACTAAAAAATCAAAATATTTTGAAATTTGTTTTACTATAAAAAAAATTACATTTTATTTGGTATCCGCATATTGTTCACACAAAATTTAATCATGGCAAAAGAAAAGAAAATGCCCAATTATATAAAATTTATAATTGGTGGTTCGGCCGGTATGACTGCAACATGTTTTGTGCAACCAATGGATTTAGTAAAAACGCGTATGCAAATGGCCGGTGTTGGCGGTGCGACAAGCGAATATAAAAACTCCCTGGATTGTCTAATGAAAGTGGTGCAAAATGAAGGTCTTCCAAAGTGTTGGCAAGGTTTGGGAGCAGGTTTATTACGTCAAGCCACCTATACCACAGCCCGAATGGGTGTTTATCAAACATTGATAGATCTATACAAAAGCAACACCCAACATGCACCCACAGTTGGTGCCAGCATGACAATGGGTATATTAGCTGGTGCTGCTGGTGCTTTTGTTGGTAATCCAGCTGAGGTGGCCCTCATACGTATGGTTACCGATGGTAAATTACCAGAAGCTGAAAGAAGAAACTATAAAAATGTTATCGATGCCCTATTACGTATAATGAAGGAAGAAGGCGTAGCTGGTCTATGGAGTGGTTGTATTCCCACTGTAGGTCGTGCTATGATTGTCAACATGTGTCAATTGGCCTCGTATAGTCAAGTTAAGAAATATCTTCACATTGGACCCTTGCATATGAGCGAAGGTTTTGGTTTACATGTGGCTGCCAGTTCATTTTCTGGACTTTTAACTTCTTTGGCATCGATGCCTTTAGATATTGCCAAAACACGTATACAAAATATGAAAACTCCACCAGGTAGTAAACCGGAATATTCGGGAACATTTGATGTATTAATTAAGATATTCAGAAAAGAGGGTCTGTTTGCTTTATGGAAAGGTTTTACACCATATTTTGCTCGTATTACACCGCATACGATATTGACATTTGTTTTTCTCGAACAATACAATAAATTTTATTATAAATATGTATTGGGTACCGAAGGTGGTTCATCCTTGTAATTTACATACGTTTTTTTATTGTAATTAAATTTATTTTGATAAACTATTAATGCTTTGGTGGTACTTAAGGTTGGGATAATAAATTATAGCACTTTTAAATACTATGGTCTAATATTTATTTTATTTTTTCTTATCTCGAATTAATTTGGAATCACATTAATTTATCCTGTTAATCCTTATAACGGTTCCAATAAGAGTTGTAAAAATATTGGGTATTTGGTTAATTACGTAAAAAAACCTAAAGTGCCAAGCCAAACAGAAAAAAGTATCACAAAATTTGAAATAATTAAAAATTGTTTTTAAAATTCAAATTTCGATTTCCAACAATTTTTTGCTTGAAATGTTTGTAAATTGTTATTTTTCATATAAAAATCTATTGAAAATAAAAATTGAAGTTACAAAAAAAAAAAATAACAAAAACTTTTTTGTACTTTTGTATTTGCAAATTCCATTGTTGGTGCCTTTTTAAAAAATATTTATTTTTTGTAATTGCAAAAATGTTCTATAAAAGATGTTCACTAATTCAAACATAATTTTGTATTCTTTTTTTGTGTGCAGCTTTAATTTTGTCAATTCCTAATTTTTTTCACTTTCAAATATAAAATTTATCAGAAGTCTTACCAAGTTTATAGATACGGCAAATTCTGGTTTTTCAGGGCAATTTTTCAATAAGAAGACTGACTCTGAGGACTTGTTGCCTCTGATAACTAAAATTGTTTCAAACCCTTAGGTCATAAAAACTCAGATTAAGAAACTGTTAGCGATATATTGGCTTTTTGCAATCATGGAGAATGCATAGAAAAATGGATTGCATTTTCTGGTCAGCTATGACATTCATCAAAATTTTTATATTGTTAATCGTAAATATCTCTTATTTAATTCATAACTTTAAAGGAAAAAGCTAATGAAAACTAACGTCACGGTTATTATATTAAGTTAAGGTGAAATTTACTTAGTAACTGTCTGCGTTTTTATAATCCCGACCAATTTCAGCCCTCAGCTGATATTTTAAAGAAATGTGTTTGATTTTCTTTCTCTTTTGTTGTAAATGCAAGCGGAATTATCAAACTGAATTGTAATATTGTTTGTACCTAGTGTTTCCAATTACACTATGGAACATTTTTGGGATTATTGTCTGGGGGGTGAGAAATTCCAAGTCAGGGTGATGGTACTAGGTCAGGGTGATGGTACTAGGTCAAAAAAATTAATAATTACAATTTCTTTAATCCGTTCATATAACGTTTTTCTTTATAATCAACAGTTTTGCCGGTAAAAATAAATTTGTAGAGAAAAAAATATATTTTTTTGCCTAAAAATTAAAATTTTTTTTTTAAATTCATAAAAAATCCAAAACGGAAAAAAGGATCAAGAGTTATTAATTTCATGTAAAGTCACATAACCTATAAACAAAATGCAACATAGATCATAGAAATCGATTTTCCCCAATAACTCCAGACTTCTGGCCATAAACTACTAAAAAAATTAAGTAAACATTTTTATAATTTTTTATTTTTATTTTATTTATTTATTTTAATAAATATTGCCTAGACTTTTTCTATGGTGGTTGTTCGGGACTAGTGGCATCGCATTCATCGCTATCATCAGTTTCTGAACCACACATAATGTCAATGTGTGACTCCACTGTTGGCCCTTCTGCATCTCCTGAAAATTCTTTATCATCAAGATCATCCATGTCTTGCCACACAAGCTTACTCCACCAGCAAATTTCCGCAATTATTGCACTCGGCGACTTTTTGCCTCTATATCTGTAAGTGTAAATGATGTAAATAATGGATTTTCAAGGACATGTGGACATCAATTTCCGAGAATGCTCTTAACATCCTTGCGACAGAAACATCGTAGTTGTTAGAACGATGCTTTCCCAACAAGCCTTCTATTACTTCTTTGATTGCCTGCCATGCATTCAATTCAGCGTCAATCAAAATATTGTTGAATGCGTCACTTTTAATCAGCTTTCGTATATCTGGACCATTTACTACGCCTGATTGGAAAAAATTAATTTGTTAAGATGGAAAATCATGGGAAATGATGTGATATTATAACTTACCTTTTTTAATTTTACTTTAATTAGTTTCAAACACAAGAAAACTTCATCTCTTTTGGCGATAGTTTTGATAAAATTCTTAACAATTCCAAGTTTAATATGCAGTGGAGGCAGCAATATCCTCTCCTTCGGCACTAGAGGCTCACGAATAATATTGGCCGTTTGTAACCTGCTGTGCTCTCTGAGTTTCCATCCGTGGCATGCATATTGGTCACCGGAAAATCGTGTGTCCCAATCGCACAAAAAGCACGTATATTTTATATAGCCGCTTTGAAGACCGCAAAGCATTGCTATAACTTTTAAATCGCAGCATATGCGCCACATATGTTTGGCGTAGTTAACCATTTTTAAAATATTTTCCAGTGCAGCATATGTTTCTTTCGTTTCTGTACTATAGGCGATTGGAACTGAAGGTTTTTTTATTGGTCTTATGCAGTAAAACCGCCTTCAAGCTGAGTTTTGAACTGTCAATAAATAATCTCCAGTCATCTGCTTCATATTTTATTTCCATTGCGTCCATCAATTTTCCTACATCCGGGCAATATGCAAAAGTTTTTTCATCATTCACAAGGAATAAACTTTGGAGTGTTGCCTGACGACTTCGATAAGCTGTGACTTTCACACCGGGTGCCAACAAATTGTTTGATTTCAAAATGGAAGCCAGCTCTTCCGATTTATGCTGTGTTAATTCCAACTTGGCAACAATTGAATCAAGCTTATTTTGATTTATTAAAAATGGCTCATTGGATACTGATGGCTCAAATGGGGGATCATCACGTGCATGATATGTCGGAGCAGTCGTAGAAGAGAAAATATCTGGGCTAGAAGCTTTTGGCACAGGAATGTGGTCCGAATTAGGCAATGGTGTTGCGGCACTTGCAACACCAACGTAATTATACGATTTTCTTATCCTTTTTGCGGCTCCTTTATTCGCACATGCATAGCAATTCAATGGATTGTGACCTTCGCCAGGATTAGTCCAAGTCATTGGGATACCGAATGGCATACTTTCACGTCTTCTATTTTTCCAATCCATTAGACGGTTGTAGCACACTATATTTGGTACCCAATTTTCGTTCACTATAACATTTTGGTTGAAGTACATCTCGTATGTTTGAACAAAATCAGTACTGAAATTTCCCCTTTTTTATGTGTTGAGACATATTGACCACAGCAGTAGCAAAAGCTATTTATATCTGGCTTGCACAGTTCCATATTCTGTTCAGTTTTGTTTACTTTTAAAAAACTGGAGAAAAATCACTTTTACTGTTCGCGTTCGTCGGCACTTGTTGAATGACAAAAATCACAGAACCAGTGTGAGAAAGAGAAGAAGTATAATGACAATGCATGTTTTATGTGAACATTACAGAACCAGTGTTGCCACATCAATATTTCTCTTTTAGTACAGTAGAAAAATATGAGAGAGTTCGGCTTGTGAGTGTCAATGTTTTCTCCAAATAATGTTGTGCATATCTGGAGCAAATTTTTGAAATTCATACATTTACCTAATTGTGAATAAATGAGAAACGCGTGCATCGATTTTCATGATCTATGCCTTTTTTTTTGCTCATGAGTTATGTGACTTTACGCGAAAGTAATTAGTTTTGGCACATTTTTCCATTTTAGATTTTTTATGAATTTAAAAAAAAAAAATATTTAAATTTTTAGGCAAAAAATACTTTTTTCCCTTCATACATTCATTTTTAACTTCGAAAGTGTTGCACATATAGGAAAACGGTATAGAAACAGATTAGAGAAATTGTAATTCTTAATTTTTCTAAATTTGTTTCATCAAAATCGGACAAGTGGTTCTCGAGTTATGTTAAACTACGTTTTTGCCAAAATGTTACAACTAAGCGAAAAAACATCAAGATAAGGAAAAAATTTAAAAGGTCATAAAAAAAAAACTGACACATACGAACGCCAAACCCTTTGAGGGTTTTACCTAGTACCATCACCCTGACTTGAAATTTCTCACCCCCCAGATTGGCAATTGTACTGTGTTATTCGACCCTGCCGGTTAATTGGTTAAGCCTTTATTCGAAATATTAAGAAATCATGTTTTGTTTTTTTTTCAGACGAATCTGACGACTCTTTAAAAAGAAAATGCCAGACGTGTTCAGTGGAAGTAAACCCTTGAAAACGTAGTGTAGATAGGTTTTTTTTACCGAAGTGGAACATTTTATCGATAAAGTTGGTTTTTAATTTCTTTATATGACACTGTCCAGAATAAAAAAAAAATGCCTAAATTGAAAAGAGCTGCCTTCAAAAAAATTCAATAAGAAATTCATATAAATATTGTGTGAATAGTTTTTGCAAAATTTACAAACCAAGTTTGATAGAACCGTAACTTTTCCCTGACTATTTTACCGGGCTTAAGCTTTGGAGTTATAAGGGTTATCTAATATAAAATATAAAAAAATCACGCATATTCCTGACAACTCTTCACCTTTTTTTCTGTGTTTGTGAAAATAAGCGATTTTTTAAATATTTTTGATTAAACAAATTAATTCTACTGAAGTTCCTACTTTATCAAAATTTGTTAATAAATCAAATTAGAAACAAAATTCCATGTTATTTTTTAGTTTTTATAAATTTTTTCATATAATTTTAAATGAAACTGTTTTCAAGAAAATACAGTTTTTGAATTTAAAGCAATTTTATAATATTATTTTATAACATGTACGTAACGACATAGTGCTTGTTATGAATATAGGAGAAAAATATATATTTCAATAGGTTTTATGTTAAAGCTCTGCTTATAGGCTCTACCTTTTCTAAAACCTTGAAATACATGTAAACTGAGGTTCAAAGCTCTATTTCAATCTTTTGGACATGAAAATAAAATTTTATATTATTTAAAATTTATTTTTTAAAGGAATTGAAACAAATATGAAAATTGTCTATCATATTTCCTAAAGCCTATATAATATTTGCTTTGATTCGGCCATTTTTAAATTAGATTCAGCCATTTTAAAGTTTAGAAAATAACAGAAAAATTCATATTAAAAATTTACCCGGTTAATCGA
>OX456524.1:65842888-65912888 GCA_949748255.1 Eustalomyia histrio | reverse complement strand
CACCGAACGACGCAGATTTTTTTTTTGGTTTTTTCTGCATTAAAAAAGCTATTTCGCAAAAAAGTGGAGTTATCCGGTTGTTGCATTGGGTGCTTCAATTTAAATACAAACAAATTTGAATTTTTTTGAATATTTTTTTTCTTTTGAAACAGACAACAAACAAAATTTAAATTTGTAACAACTGTTACGGAAACAAATAAACCAGAAAGTTTCCGTATTGTGGGTAAATTTAAAAAAAAAATAATAATGAAACTGAAAAAAATCATTTAATATCAGTAAATCATTTTTAACAAATGCATAAAAAAGTTAAAATAAATATTACCTTGAAAAATAGTTTATGTTCTTTACTTTTAAGTGAAACGGAAAACTTTTTTGTTAAACTATTTACAAACAGTAAACTACATAATATTCTGAGTGTACCGTATTAGAGAATTCGCATACACGCAGGGGAACACATATTTTATATTTCAGAGTGCACATATTTAAAATTTCAGGTTTTTGGGCAAATAGGATTTGTGCAAGCCGCCAAATGAGCAACTTTTCACATTCTCATAGAAGTTTAGAAAAATCAGTCGTAGTTTCATATACTAAGAAACAGGTATATCAACTTTCCCTATTTTTGCCCCTACCCGCAGTATTTTCCAAAAGTCCCATCTTAGCTTATTTCTAAGCCGGAGATGGGACCTTTATATCAAATTCCAATTTCCCAGCTCTAACGGTTTGGACAGGCCGTTAAGATGAAGACTTTTCCCCCTTTTTGCCACTCCTCTCTAGCAATTACAGTGTTGCCATATTTGAAGCCCTCCATCTTTCACCACCATTTTTGGAGTATTGTGATTTACTTGAATTTTTAAATATTTAATGCTTCTATCTCCTAAAGAAAATTAATTCATAATTACTAATATTTAATGTGAACTGCCGGTCTGGCAAGGTTGTCAGCTGTTAAATATATGTGATATAAGGTGTCTTTTAATTATTGCAAGTTTTGCTATTTACGCATATGGATCGTTTAACAACTGAAGAACGCGTAAAAATAGTTCAAATTTACTACAAAGGAGTGGTTCAAACATGGCCACTTTTCGAGCATTACAGGGTATGGTCGTCATAATCTATCTACTGTGCAATGAATTGGCAAGATTATAAAGAAATTTGAAGAGACTAGAAGCGTTACAGATATGGTCAGGATTGTGCATCATCGCAATGTGTGCAGTGCTGAAATTAACGCTTCTGTTGGTGAAAGTGTAGCGGATAATATGAATTTGTCGATTTCATGGCATTCTCGGCAATTTGGCCTGCAATTAAAAATTATGAACTGGACGATATGTGGTTTCAATAAGAGGGTGCCATGAGCCACACAACATGACCGATTTTTGCTTCATTGTATGGGAAGTTTCCAAAATGGGAACGTCAATTGGCCACCAACATCATGCGATTTGACGCCGTTAGCATTTTTTTGTGAAGCCACTTTAAGGATCGTGTCTACGCAGATAATCCCCTAACGTTGGAGCATTTGAAAACCAACATTCGTAAAGTTATCGCCGAGATACTGCCTGAAACGTGCGAAAAAGCGGTTGAAAACTACTTCAAAAGGATCGACTGCTGCAACCAATCTAGAGGCGGTCATATAAATGACATTGTATTTCGTATGTAAAGGCAAGGCTCT
Organism: Eustalomyia histrio; assembly: GCA_949748255.1. Taxonomy (NCBI): domain Eukaryota; kingdom Metazoa; phylum Arthropoda; class Insecta; order Diptera; family Anthomyiidae; genus Eustalomyia; species Eustalomyia histrio. The sequence continues at coordinate 65,911,225 of OX456524.1, read as the reverse complement.
AGCATTTTTAATGAAATTAAATGTTCATCGAAATCATAACTTTATGTATGTTTTATTTAACCTCACTTTTGAAACCGAAAAACGGATAACCCAGTAGTTCATTTTACACTAACCAGCAAAACTTGCTATTAGCAAATAATAGGTTTTGCAATAATAAAACGTGAGGGGTAGGTATTGTAAATTTGGTCAAGTATGTCATTATGTTAAAGTGATGATGTCATTGGCAGTATTGGGTTATCATTACTGATAATGGTACATTGTACGAACATCTTCTTTTGTAAGTTCTACATAATATATTACTTACTAAAATTTATTGCTTATTATTTTAAATCTCTTAAAAAAAAACAAGTAAATACTGTGTAATACATATTAAATATATATATTAAATTTATGTTAATAATGACGTTATACTACACACATTACTCATTGAATAAATTAATTTGTCTCCATACTTAAATGTAAATGAACTTCAAATGATTGTATCATTTGGCTAATTATAATTAATTTGAATTGAAATTTTTTTTTTATAGTTGGAAAGCAAAAAAATAAAATTTATGGTTGAAAACTTCTTCATACAATGACCGCAGCAATTATTAATTATTTCAATACACTGTTATATTATTCACTTTTATGTAGTTTAATGCAGATGATATGTTAATTTAATGTTAAAAAGTTCATTACAGCCATAAATTTTATTATATTGTTAATAAAACAGAAATGTACGTACTACAATAACAAAAAACAAACGAATAAATTATTTATTCATTTTAAATAAATGTTGCAAAAAATATCAACAAAAAAAGCCGGCCGGTAAAATTAACCAACATACTTACATATGCATCAATGAAATTTGTAAAATAAAAAAAAAATAATAAATCTATTAAATTTAAAACATATTAAAATAATAGGTCTGTACGAGGTAATTTTGGGTAAAGTCTGGTAAAATGAGAGTAAGCAAAAAATTCTCTCACAAAACCATAAAAATGCCCAAAATACTGCGAACGCACAAAACCACATTTCATACCCAAAAATAAACGTCAAATTTAGTCATATTAAAAAACAGCTTAAATAATGATTTCAAATGTATTTTGCATTATTAAGAAGGAAAAGTTCTTCATAGTAAATTTTTATTTAACTTTAATTTTTTCCAAAAATGCAAAACAGCTAATTTATTAGCAACAGCTGATAATATGACAATTTGACCATTTTACCCAAACAAAAAGTACGGGTAAGTTCTGGTAAAATGAGAAACACAATTACTCTCTCATGAACGCTCTCATTTACCCAATTTTTGTTACAAGAAACGCTTTCTGGTAAGATTGGGTTCCCGCGGGCACCCGCGGTAAGGTACGTCGAACACACCTAATGTCTGTAAATCGATGTTGTATTTTAACTAGAGCCCCCGATTATAGGGGTTTCGGTCTACCTGGTCTACCCCGGCTACCCGGTATTTTTTAAAAAAGCGTACTATTTTTTAAAAAAAAGTACCTTTTAAAGTACCTTTTTTAAAATTGCTTTTATATGACTTGCTTTAATATGACTTGTGTTTTTTCTAATACAACAAAAAAAACTATAATGACATACATAAGTTAAATTTTCGTTTGAAAATGTCACGGTCTTTTTCGGGTAGTAGTACGGCATTTTTACGCTGAAGCTCCAAATGGGTTAAAACTTTGCAAAAAAAAGTCTAGACATAAATTGCACCAAGAATTATACAAATTTTTGCTAGTCGTGAAACAAATATGTTCCGAAAAGCAAAATAGATTTCAGAAAGTACTACGTTTTCCATATAATTACATGAAAATGTCACGTTCTAGTACTGCTTTGTAAAAAGTATTTATATTTGCAAGTACTTTCTTTAATATATATATTTTTTTTTTGTGAATAAATAACTTTTTGGAAAAAAAATTTAAAACGACAAGAGCTTTAATTTTGAAAAAATTAAATTTTAAAAATATTTTTTTTTAAATCTATTTTTACAAAAGTACGCACTGACTAGCTTTTACAGTAGACTGGTCTATCCGGTCAGACCGAACCGAACTTTGCCGTAGGCCCTAATTTTAACCCCTGTTTCACAATTATGGAAGAAAGTAAAATTTCCATCATTTCCATTTTGTACACAGCAACAAAACACACTTACTAGGCGGAGTGTAAGTCTATGCCGTTTTTTGATCTGGTTGGGGGGAGGGGGTTTTAATCTCAATTATGCAATTTAAACACTGAACTTGATGTAATATTAGTGACATATCGGTGTGTGGACGAACAATCAACAAAAATGCAGTACTTAAATACAATCAGATATCTTTAAAAAAAAACCTATATCTTGGTATTAAATACGTGTTGAACTTTTTTGATTCATACTCTCGTTCGAAGATGTCAGCACATGTAAAATAAATAAAAAACAAGTAAAAAAAGGCTTAAATTCGGCTGTGCCGAATCTTTTAATACCCTCCACCAATATCCTAAAAAAATGTTCTCTACTGTTTTTGATACAAATAATGTAAAAAAAAATTGGAAGTAAAATTATGTAGGTGAAAAAAATTTTTTGTGGTGAAAAAAAATTTTTGTGGTGATAAAAATTTTTTGAGGTGAGAAATATTTGAGGTGAATTCAAAATATTATTATTTCTAAGCGACTGATGAAAATATATGAGAAAATATATTTTGTATCTGTCGCTTCTATGAAATTGTACTAAAATACACCAATTTGTATGGAAAATTTAGGATATCTTCACATTTTTACTCATATCTTTTTAACCGCTGGACCGATTTTGCTCATTTTCAATACCAAACTGCTCGGGAGGATGTCCAACAATTCAGGTAAAAACAGGCACCCCCGTTTGCGTCTTCGCGTCGTGATAGCCATTCAACAGACAGATAGACAGACGGACATCGCTAAATCGACTTAAAATTGCATAAGGATCACGAATATATATACTTTATGGGGTCTTAGACCTATATTTCGAGATTTTACAAACGGAATGACAACTGATATATACCCAACAACGGTCAGCTCAAATTGCTGGAGCTGGGAAGCTTAAAAGACACTTTTTGTAATTTTGTCGGGAACGTGGTAAAAATGGGTATTCCAAAGGGCAAAAGTCCCCACATTAACCCATATTAAACAAATGTTGTCATATGACAATAGAAAAATGCCTCTTTTCATATGAGCATAATACACTCAAAAAAATGCTTAATTCATTTTTTGAAATGTTTCATAGATTATCATTTATTGTAACTTTTCATATTCCCATTATTTTTTAGCTTCAACACAAAAACTAAACTAAAAATCTTTTTGGGAATCTAATACAAATTAAATTACAAAAATATCTTCCACGATCTAGCCCAAGAAAACAGTTTCATTAAGTCCTTTTGCTATGTTCATCAAAATTCATATTTCTAAAAAAAAAATCTGTTAGAATTTTTATAAAAAAGCTTAAAAGAAGCGTTAAAGCCAAAAAATATTATCTCATCTCTTCGTTACCGCCGAAAATTGTACATATATATTTTAATCTAATATTTTTCTCTCATGCTATAGATTTTGATTGTTTGATCATTTGTACTTAAAATTATTTATATCACTTTCATCTGTTGATTATACATACTATGGTTTAGTTTAACTTAAATTCACAAATGCTTATCAGTTATATTTTAGCAATCCGATCGTGCGGTTGATTCTCCTCCTGAAAAAGTAAAACAAATATGATCGTGATCGTTTAAATAAATACATATAAATATAGTAGCCGTTCAGCCAATTTAAATTGAAAGCAACAATACCAAAGCAAATTTATTTTGTAATCAAGTGTCATCTAAAGTGTAATTTAAACATATTAAATGTAATAAAATAAGATGTTATCTCTCATTTTTTAATCATATTTTAAATGGCGAGAGATTGTTATTACTTAATATATTGTATTAATAAAAAAATCTTACAAAAAAATATATATTTTTTTTCTTGACGATCAAACGATAAATATTACTGCATTATCTTACATCTGGTACTATTAGCAGCTTTTTAAGATAAAATTAAAATTCTTTGAAAAAAGTGTGAAAAATAATAGTGATCTCTAATGAAATTCAGTTTAAACTGATGTGTTCTGGTATAAAGAGTGAATAAATTTTGCAAATATAAAAAGGGTGCTGTCGTATAAATAATTTTTATAATTAAAAGAAAATATACAATACAAATATTTATTTTAATTAACTATTAAAGAAAACAAAAACCGGTTTCAAAATTTATACAATTAAACAAAAATGTATTTATACAAATTGGACCGATTCTGTGTGTATATGTTAAAGCTTATGACAGTTATTATTTCAAAACAAATTAATCAGGGATATAATAATATTTATATTTTTAAGATTTTTTTAAAGATAATTTTATGAAACAGATATTTAATGGCTTAATACTTTTTTTGACACCCTATGGTCCAGTGGGAATTAGAGGAATATAAAAATAATAATATTTTGAAGGCAAATAGAAAAAATAGTCAAATGTAGTAAAAATTTCAGATTTTTTAAACAAAAGTTTAATTTAACGATAACTTATCATAAGTTATGACGTGAGAAAATTTGTGTTTGGGGGGATATCATATCGTCAGGATGTACGACTTTAATTTTTTAACCAGTTTGAGAAAAATTGCTAAAAATAGGTTTTAGTTAATAAATATTATCGTTGAAGTCGCTTTGTGTTAGTGTGTATAGTGTTACAAATTCACTCGCTACCAGTTCCATTCCATTTCGTTCCAATTGTGTAGTGTTTCAATTCAACTTGTTCCTGAATCCATTCAATTTTGTTCTCCGTTCCTTTCCATTTTGTTCCCATTTTATAGTATTTTAATCCCACTCGTACCCCAATCCATTTTATTTCGTTTCCCAATATAAGTGTTTCAATTCTAATCGTTTTTTAAAGTTCACATGTTTTTTAGCAGTGGTTTAGTTTATACTTTATTTTTAAAATCAGGTTTATAACAAAAACGTTTGAGCAGGCTGTTTTTTAATCCAATTTTAACACGTTCCTGGTGCAAATTCCACAAGGTATCTCATTAGTAAATTAGCGCATATTATATGGAACACATGTTTTATATATCAGGTTTCCAGCCAAAAGCCTTTTGGCGGTCGATCAAGAGGTAAACTTTTTCCTTATTTGCCACTTCGCGAAAGATATTTCAAAAATCCGGTATTAGCGCATAAGGACTACGTACATTGTTTCAGCAGTTTGGGCTGGGCGACGAAGAGTGAATAATTCAGTCACTCAGGAAAAAGCTTCATCATATTTACTAAAAACTTTATAAATATACAGAGAAAACGGATTCATCGTGACAACTGAATTTCTTGCTGACTAAATACTTTGGTTGCAGCAACCGAATTATTTAGTTTTCCCAACCAAATATTTTACGGATACAATTGAAATATTTGGTTCCAAACAAAATTCTGTCGCCTTCATCGAATTTCGGTTGCGAGAAACAAATATATCGGTGGCTCGGTTGGCAAAAAATTTAGTTGTTACAATGAATCCGTTTTATCGTGTATGATAAAAACTTTATAGATTTTCGTCCATAACAATTCATAAATATGATGAAGCTGTTTCATTAAAATATATGAAATACTTCCCAACAAAAATAAATGTAAGTGATTCTTAAGGAATCAATTTTTCATTGATTCCAAAGTATCTCTTAGTTCTGATTTTCCCATTCTAAAGCAGTTCTTTTTCACAACTTCCAAAAATGTGATTTTGAACGAAATTTAGTTCTTTTCAAATCTATGACGGGTAACTTATTTCAAAAATAGTAAAAGTTAAACGTTAACAATAGATAGTTTCATATAAATTTGTTATTTATAACTATAGTTAAGTACTTAACTTTGGTTATATTGATACAAGTTATCAGGTTTAAGTGATTTGTATGAATTTTTATCTTTAAATTTCGAATAAGGCTCGATTACTGAATGTATTTTGCACCTTTATTTGTCTATAAATATATTCAGTTGAACCCCGATGGTCATAGTTGCCAACTAAAATGTATCAAATAGTTTTACTTAAGAAAAAAATGGCAAATGACTTTTATAAGATGGAAAAATTGTTTAGCGGATTGTCAACTTATGACCATTGATATAGAAAATTTTATATTGATCATACAAAACTGTTTCTATATGTGTTTAAATTTAAAAAAAAAAAATTGAAATTATATTGGAAAAAATCTCATTTTCACTAAACCATAAGCAGGAATTTAGATGCAATGAAAAAGGATTATAAAAGAAAACTTCCATTATTTAAAAATATGACAGCCCTATGTAAAAATCATTGATTCCGATCCAAATTCTCACAGCATCGGAATCAAATTTACTGCTTCGCTTTCCTGTCCTGTTAAACTGCTTCTTTTTCCTGTCCTGTTAAAACCTATGTATATTACAAATTTAAAATTTATTTGAGCTCTTATTTTTCACTAAAACATAAGATGGACTTTAGATGCAATGAAAAAGGATCATAAAAGAAAACTTTCGCCCTATGACACTCCTACGTAATAATCATTTGTTTCGATAAAAATTTTCAAAATCACTGCTCCTTTTTCTCTTCTTTTGCTACTTTTCTTTTGCTGGGTATATTTATAAGGAATTGATGACAAACGTTTATGACACAGTGTCTCTGAGTGTATATAATTTTTGTGCTCCTTCAAGTAGTTCTGCTGGAATCAATTAAAAAAAATTTAGAATTTTGGGAACTTCTTCCTATAAAATAATCTTTAGAAGTATTTGATAGATTTATTGCAATTGGATAAATATTAATGAAATAATGTTCTGACTTTCTTTGTCAAATAATACAAAGAATAACCTTTAAATAGACCGGCGTATCGGCAGAGTCGAATAATCAAAGGCTCTTTAAGCAGGGGTAAATAAGTAGTGGTTAGATGTAAAAAATATTGTTGGAAATTTTACACCAATTCGGAATTAATATTCTACTTGTACTTTTTATTTGAAAATCTGAATTTTCCAAAGAAAGTGAAAAACTTTTTTCCGTGAAAAATATTTCTTCAAATTTTTGATCGCACAAAATTTGCAGTTCGGAAATTGTTCACACTTTAAGTCATTTTGTACTTTAAACTCGCTGCAAATTTTGCACAGAGAAAATAGATTCATTGTGACAACCGAATTCCTATTCAACTGAATTGTTTGGTTGCAGCAACCGAATTATTCGGTTGTCGCAACCAAATGTAATCCTGATCCGATTGAAAAATATGGCTTTAACCGAAATTCTGTGTATTAACCGAATTTCGGCCTCCACAAACAAATATGTCGGTGGCTTCAATAAAACCATTATGTTGGCAAGAACTTCGGTTGCCACAATGAATCTGTGTGGGATTAAAATATTTTTTCTCACTATATTTCAAAAACTCAAGTAAAAGATAAAGTCCGATTAAGCTAAATTTTACTAAAAATATTTTGTACATCTACCACAACTACCCCTACTTGAAACGAACTTCCTTGAAAGGACGAACTAGATCCCCGCTAATGAATATATCATTGGATAGCTTTTAAAATCTTTACACACCCCTTACTTTGTCAACACTTCAGAACCTAAACTCACTGAAAAGTTTGACAAAGTCTCTATCATAAATTTAACAATCATACTTTTTTTTAAATAATTCCACAAAGTTTTTCTTTCTTCAAATTACATATTTTTAAAGAAAATAAATCTCAAGTAATAACATAATAATTGAAAAAATAAATATATTGCGGAAGTGTTAATTAAATCTTCAAAGTGATATTTGCCTCCATAATAACATTCGTTCAACAAAATACACATCAACGAGGAGAGTATTATTGAATCAGTTTAGTGGTGCATAAGAGATCATTTATTACAAACACAACTAAATACGAAATAAATTTACAAATGTACATACAAAGATTTTAAATCTCTCAATGAATAAGTAATTTGTCTTTATAACAAACGATTGTACAAATGTATACATTTGATTCATTTTAAAATCTACAGAAAATTAAGTTAAATTTACAAAATTAAAAAGAAGTAAATAAGAATTGCATACAAGTGCAAAGTGTGAATAAAAAAGCAACAACTAACAAAGAAATATTACAAGTGCATATTGAAAATTCAATTTAATAAATTATTCTTTTTGTACATTTGAAGTTATTCAACCCAGCTCTAGTATTCAAAATCAAGGGATTAAGAAAATTGTTAAGGATTCACTTACAACATTTTAATAAACATCGTTAAACAAAAGGATTATTTTATTAATGGTGAGTGGTGTTTTGTAATTTAAATAATATTACATGCAGAATATACATAATAGTATTTTTTCTTAAAATATTTGATGAATGTCAACTAAAAGTAGATATTTTACCTAATTATTTATTGGAAGATATGCTTGAAGATTTGAGTTTTTTTTTTTTTACTATAGTCAGGGGATCACCCCTACTAATGCAATGCATTGTGCTGAAAATAGGTTATAGGAGGAAGAAAAATGTAAGTAGTGTTTGCAAATATTTGATTTAGATCTTTCCACATTGTACGTACAAGGAAATACATCGGCAGGGAGGTTCATTCCACGAATAGTAAACAAATTTTCCCTATAATGAAAATATCGTATTCAGGGCTACTTGTACGCTTTCGCCAAATCTTTAAATGGACAAACTTCAACGTTCAGAAAGAAACGCCATCAGCTCTTCCGTAGAACGAATTCCACGATAGCCATATTGACGATTATTAAGAAATCAAAATTTTTCTCGAAATATTTAATATCACGTTAGTTAACAATGTACTCCATAACTTTCGAGAGGTCAAAGCAGAGTCGTTAACCGCAACCTACATAAGGGCAAGCAAATATAGACGTATGGTAGGAAGTACTAACAAGTGATGCCAATGAACGCGATAGCGTCAAAGAGCACTGTTTAATTACCAGTGTCGGTATGCCACCCTTATCGTCGAGATTTAACGACTGACCACGAAACAATATCCTAGGCATGATACTCTCTCAAGCACGGACGGTGGTTGATGGCTTTCCGATAGAAATTAAGTTCCATTGATTAATTTAGCCAGTATGTTGGTCTTATCAATCTGGTCGGAAGTATTTAATCATCGTTTAGATTTGAAAAGAGGAACTACTAGTATTATTCCTTACTCTATTCGGGATAATGTACTTGGACGCTGTTCGGGAAAATGAACTCGGTTTTATTCAGTTTTCTTCATTTTGTTTAGTATTGCAGTTTCTACTTATGTAAACATCTAAATATATATTAATATACATGATCATACATGGGTTTGTTTATGATCCATGCTTGGTTTAATACATGACCATACAAGAACTCATATATCACCGTATATCTTCGGATCCCAAATTTTCAGGTATATGGCCATATATAAGCATACAAGAATAATGTATGAGCATATATGATAATATAAAACCATATACTCCCAAATTTCAGATCCGAAGACGTAAGGACATATATAACATTATATATGGTCATATATTAAACCAAGCAGGGACGTAAATGATCATATACAAAACCATGTATGGTCATACCCAGCAAAAAAAAATGGTAGTCATTCTGAGACTATAACTTCTTTCATTGCTTCCTAAACTTCAGTTGACATTCTTTTATGATTTTTTTGGTGTTATTCTAAGGCACTTCCAAAAGCATTCATGTCTTTATATTTCAAATGCAGTGACCTTGATATAAACCCGATGCATATCTTAAAATATCACTCTTCATTACTTTTAAAGCATAAGTTATAGTATATCGTATATTTTTTTTTTTTTTAATCTGAACTATTTTATTTTTTTAATTAAATCATTTTTTATATTTTAGTTTAAAATTTCATGAGGGTTAGAATTTATGCAGTTTTGCGATTTTTATAAAAGTTTTGAAAAATCAAGAAAAACAGATTTTTTTGACCTTTAATTGAAACTAGCTGGCCTGTCATTTGCATTTTTCAGCCTGTCATTTTGCATTATGTATTTTATTTGACACTACATCATTTCCAGTTTTAATTCAGAATTTACCAAAATAATTTTAAAATTGTAAAAAATTGTTTCAAATTGCCCAAAAATGTTTTAAAATTGTGCAAAAATTATTTAAAATTGTTCAAAAATATTTTAAAATTGTCTAAAAATGTTTCAAAATTGTACAACCAGTTTTTAAATTATGCAAAAATATTTCAAAATTTGTCTAAAAATTCATTAAAATTTTTAAAAAATGCTTTTTCACTAATGTAAAATTATTAATTTGTTTTAATAAAGAGTATTTGTATATCAATGCATAAATTTCGCTTATTTAAACTTATTTTTCTGCATTCTTATGAATTAAATTTTCATCAAAGCTTAAATATTACAAAGTATATGAACATTTTCCACTCATGCATAAGAATATCTAATTATTGTATTATTATTGCTTCCTTAGAGTAAAGTATGAGTATACAAGTAGCTACATTTGAATACTTCCATCCTATGACATGCTAATGTTAAATTTATCAATGAAACCATCAGAAAAGAAGTGATGCCTTTACCATAGTAGTGATGCTTTTATTGCTTCTTTGGCAGCTTCATTTTTGCTGGGTATATATTTCAACTTTTACATGAATATTCACACGCCAATTACTGAATGCTTCCTCTCTGGATTTGACGGTATTTTTGGCCGACTTGTACTTTCAAGAAATAAAAATTAGCGTCTGACACACTGTGAAGCTCAGAGTATAAAAAGGATACGCAGTGGGTACAAAGATCCATGTTACCGAAAGGTACAAAGAACTTCACATCATTCTTTTCAGGGTGCGAAGTGAGAAAATGTCAAAAGTGTGCGAAGAAAAACTCAGCGTAGGTATGTATCCCTCTCAAATAGTGCGAATTTTAAAATCACCAGCAACCACGATTTCAGTAATTAAACAAAATAGAAACCAAATGAGAACCGAAACAATAAACATATTTCTCGTTTCCATTATTCTGTAAAGAAACCCAAAATGTATGCTGTGTGCTCTGATTTTGAATTTACAGTTCAAATATTGTTAGAATGTTGCCTTCGTTTCCTTCGAAGGGTATGTGATAGAGGAGAAAAAATAAATAATAGACACATATTTTCTTTATCTGCCCAAATTCACTTTTAGAGATTAAGAAGTGAGGTCTTAAATTACTCGATTTTGTATGGGAACATCTCTTTTTTTATAAATAAAAGCAACACTCTGGAAACTCTTTCTACTTATTAATGTATTGCTTTCTTTGAAAGCTTTTTAGTCCATAGCCCTGTTATTTTATTTTATTTCGGCTGGGTTAAGTGCAATGGAGGGATAGAAAGCTAATACATATAATTTTTTTTTTATATTGATGTTGCCGTCACTAGGGATAAAAACCGCAACCTTCTGTGTAATCATCCAATGAGCTAACTATTACACTACAACGCTATAGTATTCAAAACAGTAAAATTGTAAATACCCATATTAGCTGCACTATAGCCCTAGAGTTTCCACATATTTCAAGTGTTTAAATCTAGATAAAAAAGGCTAAAAATAAATTTTCCAAAATAAAATTTAAAAAAAGTTCATTTGTATTGTGCCTTGTCGGGATGTGAACCCAGGCCGTCAGACTAGAGCTAAGCCCACTTAGCTAACGAAGCAATCCGATATTATTAGTGGGAGAAAAAAAAACAAGTACTGGAATATATGTTTTTAGACCATATATTTTTGCTAACACTGGAAAATATGTTTCCCCAGTGCTTTTCCGACGCTTTTTGAACAGCTGGCCCTATTATCAAATGATTTTGGGATTGGAAAAGCACTTTTTCTTAGCAATTGTACCACCTGTTAAAGTGCCTTGCCAGCGCTCTTCCGTTTGTATTTATATGTCTGTGTATCACTGCCCTGGTTATGAGGGTAGATATCAGTTTGTCAAAATTGTATTCACATTCTTAACTCAACTCTGAAATCATTTGAACTTTATCTTGAATTTACTTTATCTTCGATGTAAAGTTTCATGGCAATGCGAGCAATAGTTAAGAAATTGCTGAATTATATCCGAAATATTTTAATTCAGACCCACTATATACCTTTCTCAAAATTTAAGTATATATTATTACAATTTTAAATGCAAAAAAAAACTTAAAATAGTTTTATTGTTTGTTTTATTTTACTTATTTTAAAGATAATATTCATGACACTCAATAGTAGTAAAAATGTCTATGCTTTGTAATCCCTGCTGTAGTAGTCGAGTATATTAAATATAAAAACTCAGAAGTGAATAAAAAATAATTATCTAAATAATAATAAAAAAATAAAAATAAAGTTAAGTAACTTAAGCAAATACAAATAATACACACATGCTTAAAAGATACAATTATAGTTACAAACATACCAAGCCATAACCGCTAAAAAGGCGTAAGCTACAAAATTACAATTTTACTGCAATATTTTTTTCTTTTAAATTGCAATAACAATTGAAACAATACAACATATTTTATACACATTTAAATAGATATCTTATATACCTTTAATTTGTTAGTTAATTTGTACGCTTTTTCTTTACATTTTGTAAAAAAGGGTAAGAAAATGCAATTTTAGAATAAACGGAATAAGTTAGCACATACTCCAGTCATCGCATATTTAAAATTTCTAGCCAAAGGGGTTTGGGCGAACCATCAAGGAGAAGACTTTTTTTGTTGAAATTTCCCAAAATACCGTCTAAGATTATGTCTATGGCGGAGGAGGAGCAGCTTCAACTTTCTAACTGCAGTGGTTTTGTCAGGCCAAGGGGGAGACTTTTATTGAAAGACTTCGAAAACTCTTTTGCAATGACTCTATTTATTGTCATTCTTTTACACATTTACTATTTATTAGTAATATTTTTAAAATAATCTTGAAGGTAAGAAATTATCATTAGTTCAAAAAAAATTATTATACCCCAATATTGATTCTACACTGGGATATGTTTAATTCGGTTTAAAATAAACCAATACGTATACGTAATATTTATATTTATAATACAAATCACTCATACGACTCTCGGGTAAATTACACAGTAACAGATTTAAAAGTCATTTATGACGTTTTCTTTTCTGAAAAAAATTTTAATTTTTATACCCTCCACCATATATGGTGAGGGTATATATCAGTTTGTCATTCCGTTTGTAACATGTCGAAATATAGGTTTAAGACCCCATAAAGTATATATATTAGTGATCCTTATGCAATTTTAAGTCGATTTAGCGATGTCCGTCCGTCTGTCTGTCTGTCTGTCCGTCTGTCTGTTGAAATGGCGATCACGACGCGAAGACGCAAGCGGGGGTGCCTATTTTTACCCAGATTATTGAACATCCTCCCGAGCAGTTTGGTATTTAAAATGAGCAAAATCGGTTCAGCGGTTCAAAAGTTATGAGTGAAAATGTGAAGGTACCTCTAAATTTTCCATACAAATTTGTACAATTTTTCTGTATCTATTTTTTTTTTCTGTTAAGTAAGTAAAAATGTTATTAAGTCTTCTTATTGTTCGATTACATTTATTGTCTTACATACTATGAGAATGATAACATTCTTAGAGCTATATGTGTGTTACTCTAATAACTAAGTTAACGTTAAAAGCAACAATGTTAAAGTCGCTAACAGAGCAGACCTCTGTAAATAACATTGCTTAAACTAAATAAATAACATTACTAAAACTAAATAACAAAAGTTCGTTACATAAATTGACAAAACATATTCATATTACAGTTCATGCAAAATTTAGTATATACGTATATCATCTTCAGCCCCTATGGTGGAGGGTATTCAAAGATTCGGCACAGCCGAATTTAGCCCCTTTTTTCCTTGTTTGATTTACAAACGAAAAAAATAATATTAAGGGAATGTTGGGTAAAGTGAGCCACTACCTAATTTTTTGGTTATATAAAGAAAACTAATTAAAATATTAAAAATCAAAAGAAAGCAGTTTATAAATCAACTTTTTAGCTATCTTTTGAATATAGATCATTTTGATGTGGCAACTAAAACAAAAAAGTTTCGTGGAACTTTATTAAATAACTCAAAAGACTAAGCTTACCAAACAAGGTTGATAAAGTGAGCCCTTAATAACATTTTTTTAAAAAGGATATTAAAATAATTATGTATAAACGAAAAAATGTTGTATTTAAATTAAAATTTATTCGCAATATACATTTAAAATATCGAAAAACTAAATACAATTATTCTCACATTGGGATTAAATTAAATACAAATAACACTTAAAATATACATATATTTCAAATTGTTCCCCTTAATTCGAATCACAATTCTTGCAAATAAACACGCCTGTAGTTATGTTAGCGCATTTGAAAGGAAATGGCCGTTTAGATAAATAACATTTAATTGAATTTGCATTGTTTAAGGCATCTTCTGTATTAGACGATGAAACTGTATTTGCTTTTCGGTTCGTTGACTCTGTATTTTGACAGCATACACGAGGTCGTGAACGAATGCATCCACGCATATCTTTTTTGCGAGTTTGCTGACGCTTTTCTCGAAGCGTTTCACGATTTTCAATTGACGTTAGCACTGTGCTCTTCATAGATTTTCGGACACCACTACTCTTTTTGTCTAGGTGCAGCTTGTTGCACTGGTCCAATTTGTTCCAAAACCTTACACAAACTCGGCAATCGGGCCATTGCATATGTTGATGGCTCACAAGATAACTCATCATTGAGTGCAGGCTATACTTGACAACAAACATCTCTTTGTTGACTGCAGTTTCTTGGTGTGCTCTATTAAAAAGTGGAAACACAATCGGCACCACTGCATATATATCCGCTGGTGGCCAATACTTTGTCCACTTTGAAAGGAACAGCAGTATGCATTGACATTTAGTTGGATCTTATAATTGTCTTACAGGTTGGTTGAAAAGTTCCTGCGTTCGAAATGAAAGAATACTGTTTTTGTTACGAAATAAATTTTTTTATTCAATATAATCTCCTAGAAGCTCAATACACTTGCTCCAATAATCTTCCAATAATTTTATCCCATCCTTATAATGGTTCTACAGAAGCTCTACAAAATAACCGTCTACCTGCAAATAACCGTCTATGGCCTCTTCATTCGACGAAAAATGCTTTCCACGAAGGAATTGTTTGAGATTTCTGAAGAGATAGTAGTCAAGCAATTCGTACTTTAATTCTTTGAATTTAGCCATCGTTAAAACACTTTTGTGAGCAGGTGCATTGTCTTGATGAAGAATGATTTTTTTCTTCTTTAAACCAGGTCTTTTCTCACGAATTTTTTCATCCAGCTGATCCAAAAGGCTGCAATAATATTCAGAGTTGATTGTTTAACCTATCTGAAGATAATCAATAAACAAAATTCCTTTTGCATCCCAAAAAACTGATGCCATAACCTTATTTGCTGATCGTTGGGACTTCACCTGCTTTGGAGCTGAACAACCAGCTTCAGTCCACTGTAAACGTTCTTGTTTCGATTTAGGATCATGGTGGTAGATCCAAGTCTCATCCAAAGTTATAAAACGACGCAAGAAGTTGGTTTTATTCGGCTTAAAACGCTCCAAATTACGCTGAGAAATTTGTTTTCGGTCCAGTTTTTGTTGAATTGTTAATGTGTGCGGCACTAACTTTCCAAACAGTTTTTTCATACGTAATTCTTCATGTAAAATATGGAGTACTCATTCGTCTGAGATGCCTATGGCATTAGCAATTTCACGCTTAGTCAAACTTGGATCTTCACTAACCATATTATGTACCTGCTCAATGATTTCTGCTGTGGTTGCAGTTTTTGGTTGTCCTTCGCGTGGATCGTCTTTAAGGCTGGTACGACCACGTTTAAATTCACAGCCCAAAATTCAACAGTGCGTTTTGAAAGTAAGGACTCCTTATACACTTCTAACAATTGTTCATAAATTTTCTTTGCTTTTAAACCCTTCAAAACAAAGAATCTAATGACTGCACGATATTCAATTTTTTCCATATTAAAAAAAATCAATGACACGTCAACTTCAAATGGCTTGTAAACAAAGAAAGAATTGACAGAATGACTTGCAACTTTGCATGTGTTCTCAGGACAGTTATACCAACTTGAGAAAAAAAAAGTTTGGAGCTAGCAGTGCCATCTCTGGGTGAGCGCAGGAACTTTTCAACCAACCTGTATAAAGAAATATTGTTATTTTTTTGCAAGTTAATATGACTTATAAGTATGTTATAAAAAACAATAAAATGTTTATGCATGCTTCACAAACTTTAAAACCCATCACAAAATAAGAAGTGACATACATAAGTGGCTCCACTTACTAAACAGATGAGATATCAAATTACCCGTCTCGATGAAAATTCACATTTTTAAATTTTTTTCTACTTTTTGTGATGGAATATTTTTTTCTTAATTTAAACCTTGAAAAAAATACCTCCCATTTACTAAAATCCGTAATGAAAAACTCCTTAAACTTTTTTATTATTTAGTTTTTAATTTAACGAAAATTTGCACTTTATGTTGGGTTTTTTTGCAACCAACAAATTTCAATAGGAAAAAAAGTGTACACTCACGTCGAAGCGTTTTAAAAATAGAGATAGAGGAAATTTAATTTGATAACAGTTGACAATTTTAACATTTTCATAAAATAGTAGATAAGTTTAAAAAACAAAAAATAAAATCATTGCAAAAGAGTTTTCAAAATCTTGTTATTAAAATATAATCAAAAAATCGCTTGAGTCAATACAAATTAAAAATTGAAATATCTTTATAAAACCACCTAACATTTCAAAACGTGGTATACCACTGGATTCCACGTTTTGAATCCAGGGGTGTTCGTGTGTCATTTCAAGAGTTTATATTTTACTGTAATGTTTATTTTAAATTTTTTATAATAGTATATGTAAGTCAAGGAAGATTTTGAATTATCTTTCACCTTAAAAAATTTCGAACATCTATTAAGGTTTTGACAAGGTTTTTGTGTTGCTGAGATAAGTTCATTAATTTTTTATTCTTTTGACTTTATTTAAATATAAAACTTGTAAGGTTTTCACTGAAACGCAAAAAATTCAAAGTGATCCCAAAATGCATCCAGGCAATAGATATCATGTACTAGATTTGACTTAATATCTGCTGAAAATATTCTCCAATTTTCACAAAATACGGACTGTTTTTCCTTTTATTATAATAACAGGGCCAGCAGTTTTTTTTTTGTATTCTCCAGTTATTAAACAATTAATGGCATTCCAAATTGTAGTCCGGCTTCAATTCAGTATGTGTCCACTTTATGCGAAAGTTTTTTTTTTCTTTTTGTAAATGTAAATATATTTTTTGGTAAATTTAAAAAAAAAAAATCAATTAGGATATTTGAAAAAAAGTTTGTAATTTAAAATAACAGAAAATAACATAAAAAAGAAGATTATATATTTTATTTAAAATCGGTCTACTTAATTTTCATTTAAACCAAACGGTTTTTGTTATTTATTTCTAAATGTTGTTTAAACGACTGACACATCAGTTAAAAATATATATTAAAATTTTACCTACTTATTCCGTAAAAATAACTGATTTATTCATTTATTTTAAATTATTTATATTTTTTGTATTTTTGTTTGTTTTTATCTACAAAATGTATGTACGTGTGTATAACTTTCGACACATTATATTTCTATTTTTTTTTTTTAATATGGTAAAAAATTATCGAAAGACAACGTCCGAAACTTTAGCTCGCTAAAATCAACCTAAAATACATGCCCAAAAGCCCTTGCGGAACCATCGTAAAAGTATTTCTTCACAGGGCGGGAAAGGTATAAAACTGCACTATATCACCTAGATCCTCCTTCGGCTCTAATCTTGTCTATGAAGTTCCATAAGAACCAACTTCACAAAGTTGCATTCATACTCTCAGTTATCCAGCGTGGATAACATAATGTGAACTACATTTCCGGGACAAAAACTATTCCCTACAAACTGCTCTAGCCTTGCCCCTCCTACCAAAACTAAATCGTTGATAAATAAAGTAATGGAAATTTCCTACCCAAAATTTAACCACGGTAAGTAAATGCATTTTACACTGCCCAGCAAAACTTGCTATTAGTAAATAATGGGTTTTGCAATGATAAACAGAGAGGGGTAACTACTGTAATTTTGGTCAAGTATGTCATTATGGTTACATGATGATGTCATTGGCAGTATTGGGGTATCACTACTGATAATGAGAGAGTATTGCATAAGTAAAATAGTACACATTACTGTTAATACAAAATAACTTTTAGGGAATAGGTCACCCATTACCTTAAAATATTTGAAATAGGTGGCAATGTTTTGCTGGCTACCTCTTATTAGTAAATACTTTTTAATACATATTAAATATATATATAAAATTTATGATAATAATGATGTTATAACCAGCGATGCCAACTTAGTGCCTTTGGCACTATTTGTGGTGCTTTTTGATGCCTTAAAACGCCAAAATTGTATCCATAGTGCCAAACTAAGAAAAAGCACTAACTTGGTGCTTTTTCAATTTTTCGTTAGTGCCTTTAGTGCTTTTTACAATTTTTATTTTTCTACCATTTTTTATTTAATTATAAGGTAAAAATTTTGTTTAGTGTAAAAACATTCTTTAGTTTGGCAACTCTTTTTTAAGTAACTCACTTCAAAATGATATTCTAAGGTACATTGTTTTTTTTTGTTATTGTGATACAACATTTACTCTAAAGAAAACAACGGTATTTTACGAAAATAAATTTGTAAGAAAATCGATCCGTGTTCTGTGAAAAAATCGAAAGAAAAAAATTCTAACAAAAGGAGAAGCTTTTGGGAGTAGTCATCCGATATTACAGTTCTTCAAAAAAAAAAAACAATTTGTCACCACTTTTCTTGGCTTAATAGATTTGGTGGAAGGGAATGCTGATGCCTTACTGGAAGGTTTAGAACGTCTTACAAATAATTTTGGAATTAATTTAAACAAACTTGTAGCAATTGCCACTGATAACGCCTCTGTCATGACCGGAGTAAACAATGGACTGTACCGAAAAATAAAAGATAAGTACAAATTGGAAAATTTAATACTGTTTCGATGTGTTTGCCACTCACTTCAGTTGGCTGTGTCCTCTGCTACAGACAAGCACTTTCCGAATAATTTAGAATTCTTAATTAAAGAAACACATAATTGGTTTGCTCACTCAACCGTACGACAAAAAGTTTATGTTAAAATTTACAAATTAATTAATGGTGACGAAATGGACCCACATAAAGTGACGCAGGTGTCAAATACCAGATGGCTTTCCATTGAAAAGGGTGTTAAGCGAATATTAAATATGTGGCTGGAATTGAAAACCCATTTTAATGTCGTTATTGATAGAGGGTATGTTTCTTCACTTCTTAAGAAAATGTTCAATGATAACAAAAACTTTATTTATCTTACGTACTTAAGTTCGGTTTTAGGAGAAGTGCAAAGGGTAAATTTGGCATTTGAAGCAGACAATGCTGATCACGTTAAACTTATAATGATTTGTATCGATTACTTAAACTTTTGGCGAACAAAATTATAGTTCGCCAAGAAAACTTCGATTATATAGAGGATGATATAGACGTTGTTTTAGATGAGTTTTGCTATTTGGGGTACAATTTTGAAAAGGCCTGTAAATATTTAAAGATTTTAGATGATGAAAAGAAAGTGATAAAAAAAAGTTGTATTAATTTTACCAAAACCCTTATTTACGAAATTAGAGCTAGGCTTCCTAGCAATTTGGAAATTTTACAAAACGTTGCACTATTTAGTGCTGACAACATATTAAGTAATCGTATTAAAAACGATGTAATTGTTTTCGTTAAACATTTTATTAAAGATGTAGACATTGTTGCAAAAATAGAAAATTGCTTGGAAAATATTAACAATTGTGAATGGAAAAATAAACAACGAACAGATCTTTTTTTAGATAGAAGTCAACGATTTCAAAGATTCAATAGGACAAAATCCATTTTTAGATTTGGCCAATTTTGTATTAAAAATTTTAAGTTTGCCATACTCTAACGCGGAAATTGAAAGAACATTTAGTTCGATGAACTACAGTAAATCCAAAATCAGAAACCGATTATCCTTGAACTCCGTTAATTCAATTCTTCACATTAAATATGGACTTCGTCGACATAATTCATGCTGTAATGACTACAATCTACCACCTAATGTCTACAGAAATGTTTCTTCGAATGAAACATACAAAAAATCCAAATATTACTTAAAAACTATTTTATGGCCCAATTCAAACTCAACTGATGATGATCTAAATGATTTGGATGATATTATTTTTATTGAAGATGATAATAATAATTTTTAATAATACATTTAAAAATTTGTATATACAAATGTAAATATATTAATTATTTACTTTTAAAACATATCCATGTACTTATAAAAACTTTTTTTTAGCTGTGTACATTTTTAATTCTTAAATAAAATAACAATTTTAATTTGTAGTTTTAAAACCTGTTTTGTTACTTAAACGTATGTACAAAAAATGGTCTCCCAACAATGCCCTCGCTATTTCTTTAAATATTGGAAATATATAATATTCGGCTCAGCCGAATGTAATTTGTTTTGTGTTTAACTATCGATTAAATTGCAAAAAATGGCTTAATGCTTTTTTACGCTTTTTTTTTGCTAGAAATAGTGCTTTTTGGTGCTTTTTTTAAATTTTAAAGTGCTTTTTGCTCTCAAAAAGTTGGCATCACTGGTTATAACACACACATTACTCATTCCATAAATTAATTTGTCTTCATACTCAAATGTAAATGATATCTTAATGTTTTCTTACAGAACTTGTGATGCATGAACATGTTTTAAACACATTTAAAAAGGTCTATTAAATACCTTTTATTTGATACTTAATTTGTATGCTTTTACTTTTTATAACTATGCACAAAAAATATACTTTATAAAAAAGGGCAGAAAAAAGGCAACATTTTTTTGGCAGAAAAGAAAACGGCATGAGACAACAGTTTTTATTTAGATTGCTAATTTTACTAATAAGGAATAAAAAGTGGGATAAAAACCAAATGCATTTTATTGCTTACCTCTAAATTGCTTCAGCTTATATACGTAATCAATACATTTCACAATTGTAATATTTTAAGCGAAGAATAAGAGCATAATATTTTCTACAAAAAAAAAAAAACTAAAATCTAACATGTGGCTCTTATGACTTTTTGGCGGCTATGGCTTAATATTGTATTGGTAAAACGTTAGCAACGACTTAAGCGTGTGACGTTATTTGCAGGTTGTGTGTGTGCCGTAGCAATGGAATATTAATGATCACACGTCTAATAAAGAACTAAAACAGTTGTTTATATATGTAATACAAAAAAAAAATGATGAGATAAAAAATAACGCCCTGTTTGGTTATACAAAAAAAGTTAAGAAATAAATTTTTTTACAAAAGTATGAACCTACATTTAATATGAAACTTTTTGTTTTTTTTTTTTAATTAATTAAAACCAGCGACAAAAATTAATATTTGTGTGCAAACATTAATGCCGACAATGAAAGACGCAACTTGAACATTAACAAAAATAAGGTTTAACAATTTATTTGTATTTGAACAAAAAATCGAGCATAATATTTGTTGACTTAAAGTATTAAATAGAAATTAATTTTTTCAAAGAAGAACAAAAACAGCTGTTTGTTAAATATCGCAAGTTTAAAAAATAAAAAAAGCGTACTGCATACCAAGAAGCAGTTTTGGAAGGCATTATTTTATAACCGTGCGCTTACTAAACGACTTCCAGTTGACATGATTTTTGTTTACGATATTCCACTTGCTACACCCGGAAAACAGTATCAGTTGTGGCCACCGAATTTGTTGCCAATCGAATTCTGCCGGTTACGATAACAATCTCCATATTTAATTATATTTTTAGGTGTGAAAGTTAATATTCAGTTGTGCAATTTAATATTATATTTCACAGAAATATTATTACGTTCCACAAAATTTTATTAAAAAAAAATATTTTTAGATTTTTCCGGTATCGAAGCTGGGCATTCAGATTCACAGTTCACATCCTTGCTTACTGCACCACAATTTAATTTAATTTTCTTTGATATATTTGTTATTTAAACATTTGAATATTTTATTTTAACTAAAAAATATATTTCTTTAAAATGTTTGCCTTTACCGGGATCTGAACTCGAAAATTAGGAGTACTAGGCTAGCTCTCTATCTACAAACACTTATAAATTATAATGACTAATTTTGAATTAAAATATCTTTTTAGGTAAATAAATATAGCAGAAATTCGGTTACAAATACCAATCTTTAGTGGCTTCTATAATCAATAAAATCCACAATTCGGTTGGTTCAACTGAAACCCTAATTTAATGATATATTTGTTCAGGATAACCGTATTTGTAGTAAGCACTTTAAAATATTAACAATTTTTTAATAAATTTGATAGATTGTACTTATTTTCTTGTATATTCACTAAATAAATTGTTGCTTCTATTGTACGAAATTTCTAAACAAATTTTATTCGTAAAGTTAATTGGAAATACCAATAATTGGATAATAGTATCCTTTTTTTGGTTCCTTTTCTCTCTTTTTAATTCACAATGCCATATTTTTGATATAATAATGGATTATAGGATGTTTCAAATAAATTAAAATCCTTACAAAAAAAATGTTATTAGTTTGGATTGAATTGCAACCAATCTTCTCTCTGGGTGTATGCCTCTGTTCCACAGGCGAAATGTGCATCATTCATAGCATCTTACCTGCAATTAAATCAGGCCTTTGTAAAGACATGTTCAAAAATATTGTGCAGTTTATAAAATTTAATGCACTTCCTTCATTTCTTCCCAAAGTTACAATTTAATGTTGGCTTCAATAATACGCTTATATAAGGCATTATTCCTTGCAGGTTTTTAGATCCATATTGAAATAAATAATTAATTTTTTTGTTTAAATTTATTTATTTACAATCTGTTTTTACAACATTTAGTAAATTTGTTAAACTTAAGATAATTTAAAAATATTTACAAATTTATAAATTTCAAGCCCCTGATCACATCATTTTCTAAATGGTAAATATATTAGAATTACTACATGTTCCCCACAGCAGTATTATTTCATAAATCCAAACTACTTGTTTTAGTATAATTTTGTATAGCAAGATTTTACTTTCTATCGTTAGTTCAGATTTGGGACTTAGTAGCCAATACATTCGCCTTGTTTTTATATTTAATTGATCCTTTTTTGCTTTTATGTGGCCCTTCCATGCAAGACGGCGATCGAGGTGAAGACCAAGAAATTTTACTTCGGTTTGTTTTGGAATTTGAGTACGATTGAAAGTTAAAAATGGTCATTATCCTTTTCTTAAAGTGAATGTTATATGAGCTGACTTTTCGGTATTAACCTTAATATTCTTTTTTTTTAATCATAATTTAATGCTACTGAGTTGATTCTGGACCATTGCTGTTGCAATATTAGGCTCTGCATTCGCAGCAATTAAGGTTGTGTCATCAGCATAAGTTGCAATTGTTACATTTTGTAGCGCAGGCATGCCAGATGTAAAAATTGTGTAAAGAACAGGTCCGAGAACACTTCCTTATGGAAATACTTAATAGGTATCTTAAAATTTTAGTGTTTGAACAAAATTATTCTTTGAAAATTCCTGATTCTTTTTTTATACATTTTTTGCAAAAAACTAATACCCTGTAGGAAAACAGAGGTCAGTTGAGCAGCTATCCCGTGATCGTTACAAATAGAACCGATCTAAAAATACCGATTCTGTGATCTTTCTCGTGACAGGTAGAAACACATTCCGTCTGAAAGTACATACCCCGTGACAGTTGAAATAAAAATAATCTAAAAGTGACTTAACTTTACCGCTGCCGGTCTAAAAAAACTTAACCGATGGTATCGGCTCATATCAGTAGCGACCTACCGCGTATTCGGCATTTGGTTTGTATTGTTGATCTGTTAGTTTATTATTTTCACTGTTGTGAAAAATAATTTTTTTAATATGCAAAACAACCGTTATTTTTCACTTAAACCCCGATCAATTTACTATGCTCTGTGTACTTATAAATAAAAAACAGTTTATGTGTACACAAGACATTTAAGCATTTGTTGAGTAAATTTAGGCACTTTACACAATTATTGTAGCAAATTTACAAGCATTTTATTGGGTACACTTTTATTCAACTCATGCCTCATGCATTATGATAATAAAATAACCATATTTTTATCATAATATGGTCCCTACAGTTATATTATGATTCAAAAATGACCATATTATAATCCTAAATAAATATGTTATATTGAAATTATCATAATATGATCGCACGTAATGATATTATGCTCAAAATATTATCATATTATGGTCCCTCATAACTATATTATGATTCCTGGATTATCATTATATGATTCCTAATCTAAGAAAATTTCTTAAAGGAAAATTTTTTAAAAACTATGAAAAGCTCTTTAAATTTAAGAATATTTCTACTAGAAAAAGTCCTTAGAATCTAAGTATTTTTGGAATATATGAACTTTTATCTAATAAACAGTTTGGAGAGTCTGAGAATTTTAGTGTAAGGAAAAGTCTATAGACTCTAAAAATCTTTTAATCAGATAAATTTAAAAATATCTATTATTTTGTGTAAGAAACCTTTTCGTACAAAAAAAAAAACATGGGTTCTACAGGCATTATCTTATAAAAAATATTTTATTAATATTTCTAATTTTATTGCTTTTCTAAAAAGAATTAAAAAATATAAAATCTTTCAAAAGAATCTTTTTGACAATGAATTGATTAGTGTATATTATATTTATAAGGAATTTTTGAAAAACCCCTTTAAAAAAATCTTCTAATGCTAAAAAAAATAACTGGATTTTAATGGGTATTGATGAAATATTTTATTGACATGTGAAAGGTATTTTCTACCCATCTGAAGTTTGTCCAGTTTTAGTAAACAGTATATAATTTTTTAAGACATTTTGAAGTAAAAACAAACTGACTGAACTGATAAAGTTTTGGCTTTTATGAAAACAAGACAATATTATGACTGTAAATGTCAAAATCATGTTTTAATTGATGTATAATTATTTATTGATTGTTGCCAGCATTTTATCTTTGCATAATTATCATATTTTTTTCAAAGTCAGAATTTTTGTTACCACAGTATGGTTACAGCCAATCATGTTATAAAATAGAAGGTACTAATCATAAAATAGTAAAATATTTACTAAATAATTATGGTAGCGACCATGTTGATGGTTAGAAAACCAATAACTTGGTTGTGACAACCATACCCGATTGCAGCAAGCACAATATAGTAGCAGTGATCATATTGCAACTATGTTTTTTCTCTGCGTGTACAAACTTATACTGGACTAATAAACTCTTTAGAAATTTAGCATTTAATACTGACAAGTGACTTCTCCTGAGTGAGAATTTAGCTAAAATTTTGGTATGTGATAGAGGAAAAAATAATACAGTCAGAGCTTTACCCCCTATGGGGAGAGGGAAATAAAGTCATAAGCACGTTTTAAATAAATAGGACTACCGAACTTCTTTATCTAGATTAAGGGACATCCTTCCAATAAGTATGGAAAATGAGCGCAATCGGTTCAGAGGCTAAAAAGTTGTGAGTGAAAATTTTACGGTAAATTTTGGTGTATTTTAGTAAAAAAAAATTTCACCTCCATAATTTCACTTCCCAGCAAAACCACACATTACCAAATAGTGGATAAAGTAATGTATAGCCATAGGGGCCGATGAATTACTTTACACCTTACTTCATTGATGAATTCTACAAGCGATGAGCCTTAAAGTAATGTATATACCCATTACTTTAGAGGTGATAATGTAAGGGGTTACTTATATGGTTACGAGAATGGAAAAAGTAATGTGTCTAAAAATAGATTTTTAAAAAATAGGAATTTTTATTAAAAAAAATTATTACAAATATTTTATTTAAAATATTTGTAATTAAAAATAATATGGTCAAGATGGGAATCGAACCAGGGAAATCTGGTTGCCAGCCAAGAACTCTACCCACTGAGCTATTGACGCATATCGTATTTGATTGCTGTAAACTTAAATGAATTATTGCGCTTCGTTTTTTCGCTAGAGTTATCAAAAAAACATACATTACTATTTTGCTTACAAAAAAACACAAATTAATGTATCTAAAAATAGATTTTCAAAAATATTTCAATTATTACTTTACATTTATAAATCATATATTACGTAATCAATAATCAGTAACTTATTACTTTATGCTTGCAAATAATGAAAAAGGTAACGAGCTATCATTACAAGGTAACGCATGAGAATATCGCACCCATTACCAAAGTTTTGCTGAGTTCTAAAGTTTTTTACATTTTTCGTATCAAAAATAGTGAGAACATTATTTTAGGACTTTGGTTGAGGCTATTCAAAGATTCGGTACAACCGAACTTAAGGCTTTTTTTTTTGCTTGTTTAAGCTGACAAGCTTTTAATTAAAGCATAAAATGTTGAATCAAGTAGATTGGGAAAAAAAATTGAAATATAATTGTAAGTATGTTATAATAAACAAACGCATACACTTTCTTTTAACGTTTACAATGGGTGCTTCCCTTTATAATTAATGTTGTCATGAAGTATTAGATTAGGTTATTATATCTACATTTGATTCATTGTAGCGGCCCATAATTATTAAATAGAATTATTGCTCACGAGATTTACAATATATATACGTACGTATAATTGTTAAGAAGCACGTGGTTAAATAAAAATAACGACTTTTTAATTGCCGTGATTTCTAGAGATGCCATAATTGAATAAAAAAAAACAAAAAAACAATTTTTGAATCAAAAGATTATTCTGTAATTAACTTAAAAACTTCCCAGCAACTTTGTTTATGACCGGTTATCTTGAAATCCATTCTAGCTGAGTAAATAAGCTATTTTTTTATTGGGTTTCCATTTGACAACTCTAACAATTGTTGTTCTGAGTAAATTTTAATCACATAAATACAAATTATATCCTTATTCGTTAACCGAGCACTAGTTATCAACGAACGCTGTGGGCTCGTTGCAGCGTAAACAGACCATAGCATTTAGTGGAAATCGAACCCACGACCCCCACACTGAAAAACTAGCACGCTACCAACTATTAAATTATTTTATAAATTATAAAAGAAACAAATTTACTGTTTATAACGATTTGTAAAATTCTTTATTTACGTGATGAAACAACATTTATATTTTGTTCAAGCAAACAGTTGGTTGTTTATATAAAATATTGATCACATGATCAATACTCTAATGATAACACTATGCAACAAAATTCAAAAAAGTGCATTACGTTTTAAAGCCACTATACTTTTTTGATGTGCTATGATCCCCTTATTGAAAATAGACACTGGGGGTTAAATCATGGAATTTTTCCAATCCTTTGAAGTTGTCACACGATTACGTTTATGGTGCATTAAGAGCAAACGCGGCACCCATCTTGCAAACAGCTTTCTTAAATCCAACTTATCATTTAAAATCGAAACCATACTGCCATATGAAATGCCTATGGCATCAACAACCTCACGCACATTTACTCTTCGATCGGCCAACACCATATCGTGGACCTTCGGGTGTTTTGACTTCAATTGGTCGCCCAGAACGTTCAGCGTCATTTGAAATTGTGCGACCACAACGAAAGTCAGTAAACCACTTTTTTATCATTGAAATCGATGGTGCAGAGTACCCATAGCTTTTCCTTGGTTTGATTGACGTTTTTTTTCGCAAAAACTAATTTTTAATGAGCACTCGAAATTCACTTTTTTCCATTTAAAAAAAAAATGCACGAGGTTGTATGTTTTTAACAGCTGTCAAACGCAAAGTAAATGACGGAACTTGCTCAAAATTTGACAGCAGTGTATTAACAGTTGGTTCTTGATTGGAGCAGTGTTGCATTTTATATAACTACGAGGGAAGTTTGAAAAGTCACGGACTTATTGATCCGTCTACGCATATAGTACGATTTATTTTAAATATACAAAATAATAAAAACAGTACTATTTTGCCTTTTTAAATTTTTTTATCAATTAATAAAAATGAAAATAAAAATTTAATTTAATTTTCCACAAAAAAAAAAATCATAATTTTCTTCCAAAACTATAGAGAATATCAAAAAGTGCTGATAGGAAAACTTGGAAGTAATTAAGTAATTAATATTTATTTTAACAAAATGGATTAATCCATTCTCAAGTTTTGATGAAATAGGTAGTGTAGTCTGTTAAATAATTTTAAATATATAAAAAAAAATCTTAAAAAATAACTTGTCTATAGAATTTGAAATTTCGACTGTTTTGTAGTTAGGGAACCGTACCACATTAAAATAATTCAATGGTTATCGTTGTTTTTTTTTTTGTGTTGCATAGTGTAATTTAATTGATGTTTATTTAATTGAACCGTAACAGATCACTAGAGATAATAAATGATTAAATTTTAAAATACAAATTTTATAAACATATTTGTCTATACATATCTCTTCATTATTAATTTCAAATTAACACTTGTTGTTAGTTATTATCAATTACACTGTGCAACAATTTATACGTACTTCTCAGTGGTTCTCAATCCGAAATGCAAGTATCTTTTTTTTAAAACAAAGCCATTTAAAGATTTTACAAAGTAAGCTCGGATTTTTATTTTACCATTTTTTATTGCATATTTTATAGGTGTTCTCATATTTTCGCTCACAACTATAGATTCGCTTGAGCTAGAAAATGAATCTAGTTGAAAATAAGCAAAGTATACTGAGTCGGATAGATATTTCAAAAGGTCACAATATAAAAATTTGATTTTGGTGATTTTATATAAATAATGGTGTACTTTCATTTCATGTTATAATCACGTTGCATTGTGTTACCAGTCCATAAACAAGTAAGTCCTTATCAAGACTTTGTCATAAATCTTAAGTTTATTATTGATTAACAACACTTCATAGCCAGATAGTACATATATATTCATTAACAAATATTTCAATGCTTGTTGTCTTTGACAATTGTGTGGTAATTAGTTATATAGAATTCTATTAAAGAACATACACACATGTACAGGTTGGTTGAAAAGTTCCTGCGCTCACCAAGAGATGGCACTGCTAGCTCCAAACTTTTTTTTCTCAAGTTGGTATAACTGTCCTAAGAATACATGCAAAGTTGCAAGTCATTCTGTCAATCCTTTCTTTGTTTACAAGCCATTTGAAGTTGACGTGTCATTGATTTTTTTTAATATGGAAAAAATTGAATATCGTGCAGTTATTAGATACTTTGTTTTGAAGGGTTTAAAAGCAAATGCAATTTATAAACAATTGTTAGAAGTGTATAAGGAGTCCTCACCTTCAAAACGCACCTTTGAATTTTGGGCTGGTGAATTTGAACGTGGTCGTACCAGCCTTAAAGACGATCCACGCGAAGGACGACCAAAAACTGCAACCACAGCAGAAATCATTGAGCAGGTACATAATATGGTTAGTGAAGATCCAAGTTTGACTAAGCGTGAAATTGCTAATGCCATAGGCATCTCAGACGAACGAGTACTCCATATTTTACATGAAGAATTACGTATGAAAAAACTGTTTGGAAAGTTAGTGCCGCACACATTAAAAATTCAAAAAAAACTGGATCGAAAACAAATTTCTTAGCGTAATTTGGAGCGTTTTAAGCCGAATAAAACCGACTTCTTGCGTCGTTTTATAACTATGGATGAGACTTGGATCTACCAACATGATCCTAAATTGAAACAAGAACGTTTACAGTGGACTGAAGCTGGTTGTTCAGCTCCAAAGCAGGTGAAGTCACAACGATCAGCAAAGAAGGTTATGGCATCAGTTTTTTGGGATGCAAAAGGAATTTTATTGATTGATTATCTTCAGAAAGGTAAAACAATCCACTCTGAATATTATTGCAGCCTTTTGGATCAGCTGGATGAAAAAATTCGTGAGAAAAGACCTGGTTTAAAGAAGAAAAAAATAATTTTTCATCAAGACAATGCACCTGCTCACAAAAGTGTTTTGACGACGGCTAAATTCAAAGAATTAAAGTACGAATTGCTTGAACATCCACCGTATTCACCAGATTTGGCTCCCAGTGACTACTATCTCTTCGGAAATCTCAAACAATTCCTTCGTGGAAAGCATTTTTCGTCGAATGAAGAGGCCATAGCAGCCGTAGACGGATATTTTGCAGAGCTTCCGGAAAACCATTATAAGGATGGGATAAAATTATTGTAAGATCATTGGAACACGTGTATTGAGCTTCTAGGAGATTATATTGAATAAAAAAATATATTTCGTAACAAAAACAGTACTCTTTCATTTCG
This sequence comes from Eustalomyia histrio, assembly GCA_949748255.1. Taxonomy (NCBI): domain Eukaryota; kingdom Metazoa; phylum Arthropoda; class Insecta; order Diptera; family Anthomyiidae; genus Eustalomyia; species Eustalomyia histrio. Next base: position 65,880,927 of record OX456524.1, on the reverse strand, counting down.
AGCGCAGGAACTTTTCAACCAACCTGTATGTACACCTAAACCTCTTTCCACAGGGTCTTGTTTTCACGATTTAAGATGGTCAACTGAAATTTACCAATCATGTTTGATTTTATTATTATTTTTTTTTAATTTTTATGTTCCTTGAAGATGGAATTTTTTTTTTTAATTATTTAAGTTGTGTTTTTATAGTTGTTGTTTCTTTTAAATTATAAAATAATTATAAAGCATCGGATGATAAATTCCCGGCCTGACACACATATGGCACAACATATACAGAATTAATATTTTTTTTGGGTAGTACTAACCTTCAAAAGATAGCTGTAAAATATGTATTATGATCTGTTGTTAAGTTCAAAATGAAACAATATTTTTATTTTCAAGACAACGGCACTAAAAATAGTTTGCAAGTTAAAATAACAGAAAATACAATTTAAAAGAAATGATATTTCCTTTAAAAACCGGTCTGCTTAATTTTCATTTGAATTAAATGCCTTTTGTTATTTATTTTTAAATTTTGTTTAAACAACTGGCACACTAGTAAAAACAAATAATCAGTTAAACATTAATTTTGAAAATTTACCTACCAATTCCGTAAAAAATTACTGTTCATTTATTTGAAATTGTTTCCATTTTTTTGTATATTGTTTGTTTTTAAATCTACATAATGCATACTCACACAGTCTATAGACACATTTTGTGTGAATAACGATACGTGTGCGTGTTTATGAAGTTCTTGAAATTTGAAGTGAAATAATGTTGTATATAAACAAACAATTTATATTAAAAACATTTTCGAATTTTTTGAATTAATTTTTTTTTAACACACAGTAACCAAAATTTAAATTTTGTTATAACTGTAACGGAAACAAATAAGCCACAAATTTCCGTTCTGTGGGTAAATTTTTATTAAATTTTAGGCAAATGGAAAAAATAAATGAAATTGAAAACTAATCGGAAAATGTAAATTATTTTAAAAAAATTATATAAGAAACTTAAAATAAATATTTCTTAGAAACAAAAATGTATGTTCTTTAATTTTTAACTAAACTGAAAACTTTTCATTAAACCACAAACAGTAAACTACACAATATTTAGAGTGGGGAAATAGAAAAAAAAATAATTTCGTGTGTTTATAAATTATTGCGTTTTGATGGGGAAAAATACCGTTGGCGCTTTCCGGACTAGGCAAATTGACCAGTATTGATTTTCAGAATTTAAACGTTGTCGTACGAAACACCGATAATATGCTACGCCCTGGACGCCAAAAAGAGGTCATAATACCGTAAAATATAAAAAAGGCCACAAAATTATTTTGGCAAATCGTAACGTAAAGTTGCATAAGAAGGCTGACACTCTTATTTTGCATGAAAAAGCTCTTTTCGAAGTGGATGCCGCTTATGATAACTATTCTCCAGATTTGGCCCCCACCGAAATGTGTGAGAAGCTTTGGAATGATCGTATCTATGTTGATAAATAAAAGTTGTGTTTTCATCACTAGAACGGGAACTTATCAGCCGTTGTGTGTTATATGAAATAAAATGGACATGTTGTTTTGTGTTTACTTTACCAAATAAATAACTTTTGTATGCATTTGAGGTTGTTGAACCAATTTAATATTTTTTCATTGCGATGTGTCTTTTTCTTAACAATATGAATATTCTCTTACGTATGTACCGTGTAAAAACAGCATTAGGTGTATGTATTAATATATGTATGTATATTTAACATAGTTTATTTATTACATTTTTTTCAAAAAGATTTTGTTTTAACTACCTTTAACAAATTATATTAAAATAATAAATTTAATTTGATTGATTAAGTGATTAATCTAAATATTTTAAATAAACATAAGCATTGTATTATATTCTGATTACTGTCAGAATATGTAGACAGGCGTATAATATTAAATTGATTATTGTAGAATCCATAAAATTTTCAATTAAGCTTAAACAATTAATATTCTTTTTTTTTTTTGTACATGAACTTGACCTCCACATAAATAAGCGCCGGCATGTGATGAAATAAAACAAAAGTTTTACTATAGAATTTTTGTGCAGCTTCAATTGCGACTTTCCGTACCAGCTATCCAGCTGTATATTGTATGTATAAATGTCAAACTTACAGTCCCAACAAAACCACACATTACCATAGGGGCCGATGCACTTCTTTAAACTTTACAACAATGTTGAATTTTACAGGGGATGAGCCTCAAGGCAATGTATGGACTCCATACTTTTGAGGTGATAAAGTTAGGGGATACTTACATGGTAACGAGGATGGAAAAAATAATGTGTCTAAAACCCTTATAACAAAGATTAGATCTGATTATATCTGCTACAATTAATTTGAATATGATTGATAGATACAGGGTGGCGCAAAAATAACCTTCCGATGTTTTTTGGCTGTGATTTAAAAAAAAAATGAAAAACTTTGATTCTTCTTGTGGATTATTTTTATTTGGTCATTTAATTTTTTTTACATCAAGTCGAGATTATGATGTCATGTAAATGCCCGCCGCCACAGTTGATTGTCATTTGAGCCCTTTTTATGGCATTTTCCATCACTTTGGCCAAAAATTCCGGCGATATGTCCTCACTTACTTGACGGATATTGTCTTTAAGAGCTGCAAGAGTCTGAGGCTTGTTGACATAAACCCGCGACTTCAAAAAGCCCCACAAAAAGAAGTCTGGAGCGGTCAAATCAGGCGATCTTGCTGGCCAGTGCAAATCGCCAAAACGGGAGATTAGGCGTCCGGGAAATGCATCCTTCGGCATATCGGTTGTGGCACGTGCAGTGTGTGGCGTTGCACCGTCCTGTTGGAACCACATGTTTTCCAATCCCAATTCATCAAGTTGCGGCAAAAAGAACTCGTTGATCATTGCTCTGTAGCGCTCACCATTCACAGTAACCGTTTGGCCCGCGACGTCTTCGAAGAAAAAAGGTCCGATGACTCCTCCAGCGAAAACAGCACACCATACAGTGACTTTGAGCGGGTGTAATGGCTCTTCGTGGGTTACACGCGGATTTTCAGTGCCCCAGAAGCGTAAATTTTGCTTATTTACGTACCCGCTAAGTTGGAAATGGGCCTCATCACTCATGATTATTTTTGATGAAAAATCATCTTCATTATTGCTCAAATAAATAGTCACCAATATTCCGCGTTCTGGAGCAGTGTAGCATAATATTGTTTATTAACGTGTATTTCGCATGTGTTTACTACACAAATGTCAAAACAGAACTGACATTAGGGGCCAATCGCAAAATTTATAGCATTTTCTGATAGGAGGATTACTTTTGCGCCACCTTGTATATACAGATATCTAGTGCCAGATGTGATCATATATAATTAAATATGGCATACGTGATACACTTTATAGACAAATCAGATCTAGTGGCAGATCTGTATCATACATGGGACTTATTAATTGAATAAACTAATTAATTGATGATTTCATTAGCATTGCATTGATATCAATTGTAATGAAATTTTTTTTCATTACCCTTTTTTTATAATTGTAATGATTTTAATTTCTTGATTTCATTGATTGATGGTAATGTTTTTTTAAATTTCATTGCAATTTATTATTAATTAATTAAAAACAAAAAATAAAAAAATAGCGCAAAATTTTGTCCGTTTCACTCTGTCTCGCTTAGTTTTCGAAAACAAATGCTTTTTGGAAAACATATGCTTTTTGATCAATTATAAATAATTTTTGTGGCATAAGTTTGATTTCATTAGTATTAGTAAGACAAATGCTAATGTCAGATAATTGCATCACCATTAAATGTATTGTTTCCAATTATTCGACCCTGGCGGTTAATCGGTTAGTTCATTATTCAAAAAATGAAGAAAATTGATTGATCGGTTGTTCGGGTCGATTAATCGAAAAAATTGGCGATTTATCGATAAATCGTTAAATGCAAAATAAATGTATTTATTTCATGAATAAGAACACAAAGAGCTGCTTTTTGCTGAAATATTAAGTTAAGTCTATTGAGTTGCTTTCTAAATTGTTTGCTTAGGACAATTTAAAGCATTCTGAGATTTTTTACATATTCATGTCTTATAATATCGGTTTTTCCATCAGAATCTGACGACTGATTAAAAATAAAATGTCAGACGTGTTGAGTGGAAGTAAACCATTCAAAACGCAGTGTAGATAGTGTTTTACCGAAGTGAGACATTCTGTCGATAAAGTTGGTTTTTATATTATTTATATGACACTGTACATAATTTAAATGACCAAATAAACAAGAGATGCCTTCAAAAAAATTCAATAACAAATTCTTAAAATATGGTATGAATAATTTTAAGCTTAGAGTTAAAGATTTTATCTATTGGAAAATATATAAAAATCACGCATATTCCTGACAAATCCTCACCGAATTTTTCTGTGTTTCTGCAATTAAGAAATTTGTTGATAAGTCGATATTAAAAACAAAATTTAATGTTATTTTTTAGTTTTTATAAATTTTTTTTATGAAATTTTAAATAAAACTGTTTTTTCGAATTTAAAGCAATTTTAAATTATAATTTTATCACATAAGTAACGTCATAGCGCTTGTTAGGAATATACGTACACTCACAATATATTTTCCGTTGCCGACTGTAGTTTATTTAAAAAGTAATACGTAAAGTTTGTTTTTAAATGAAGAATCAATTCAAAATTCCAAGAAATTTATTTTTTAACTATTTTAATCAGTTCAGTAGGTGGTGATATTTTTTGTTAAATGTCAAATCTTATGTTTTCTGTTTCTAAAAATTGAAATTCTTTTTGTTTTTTTACCATAATAGTTTGTATATACAAAAAATTATTCCAATAAAAATTACAAGAAATTATTCAACTATACATACACACAAAGGCAATAAAAATATATACATCTGTGTGTGTTGTGTTTTGTAATTACATACAAAAAAAACTTTCAATTTGAAAAACAAACCACAAAAGTAGTTTTTTCTAACTTTTGCCAGTTAAAAGTTGATGGTTATTTTAAACGACTTTCGATTGCTTTTACTACTTTTGTCGATTAGTAAAAAGTGATTAAAAATAAACAAAATTGATTGAATATAATAAAAGATCAATAGTCCTCTTTTTGACTGTATTTTCGATTAATTTAATATGTATTTTAAGTTATTTTTAACGAAATAATATTGTGAGTGTAGTCATGTGTTTCATTGCTAAAGTAAAATATATACACTTTATAGTTTCTAAAACTTCGAGGTTCTTGGATTGAGTTGCACACTTTCGGTCACAGCAGCCACATTCTTATCGGTACGTAACAGGCCATGAGTGTTGTCCACTAGCAAGCCAGTCTCACGAACTTTTTACACAAACTTACGTACAGCACGCGCGGTGCTTCATTTCTGCCCAAACTTCTTTTCAACAAATGCATAGTTATAGCAACACATCACTCATTTTGAAAGTTTGCAATATTTCCCAACGTTTTTGAAATATATTTTTTTATCGTTTTTTCGCACAATAAAATTTTTCCGTACAGTCCCACAATTTCAGCCATCTAATCAACCAGAATTTGGCCACATTTGCAAAGCATATTTATTACCATTGCCGCATTTTCTTTCCATCAATTTTTTATTCCTGAACCCCTTTGTCTTATTAAGAATAAAAGCTTTTCTAAATTGCATTTCAGAAAAATGGCAAAATAGTTCACATTTAGTTCTTTTACGAACCTTTTTTACCTTACAAATATATTTCCTTTTCAAACTTAATATTAACAATATGTGGGGGAGTTAGAGGGTTGATATGTTCTACTAAAATATTTAATATTTTTTGCAAAGTTGCTGAACATATTCTACACCTCAGATGTAAAGAACACATAGTTTCATATACCGATATGCTGCACGAACAGGTCTAAGGAGGAAAACTCCTTTAAAATAACATTCCTTTGTGATCTTTCAAAATGCCGCTACACGTATATTTTCTTTTTATATCCTCCACCATATATGGTAAGGATATATATGAGTTTGTTATTCCGTCTGTGTGTTGAAATGAGTTTTCCAAAGACCCCAGACATGATGAGCACTCGCTCGTTACATAATTTTGTCACATGTGATCCATTTCTGTTTGCTATTGAAATTCAGCCAGATCGGTTCATAAATGGCTGAGATATTAACAAAAAACCCCGACTACCTCTAATTTTTTCCGTAAAATCCCTTTATTTAATATTTATGTTAAATTTTTCGCATAACAAATACATCCACATGCAATCACACGATTAACAAACAAATTGTCTCAATATATTTTAGTTTAATGCATTGTTAGTAATAGCGTTCATGGCTCAGCTGTGTATGTGGCTGCCTAAGACACAGCAAGGTAGCTTCACTCAGCAAAAAAAGTTAATAGAAAAATGTGTAAACGGTTTTCAATCCCACTTTACAATTCTTGTACTGATTTTAAAAAAAATATTATTTAGCAAATCTTTTTGCTAGCTGAATTTTACGAATTACAAAATTTTTACAGAATATTTAAAACTTTTTCTTGCTTATTTCTGAAATCATTTTACAAATCTTTTAAAATCGATTTGCTAAAATTAACAAAAAAAATTACTAATTTTAAAAAAGTGGATATTAAAGGAAATGTTATTTCTAATTAAAACTTACACTTACCAATTTTTATTGCCTTAATATGTTACATAGAACTAAAACAGGGATCGGAAGTGAATATACAAACTCATGTCTAAAAATAGGACATCCACTTAAAAAAGTACTAAATAGTTATTTTAGTTAAAATATTAGTCCTAAAAACAATTAAGATTTGACCTTAAAAGCAAAAGAAATTGACTAAAATATTTTTCAAAACAGAAATGACAAAATGATAAATTCGTTTATGTTTTTAAAATTTTTAAGCCTTTGATTTTTTTTTTAATTTTGTCTAAAATAATTTTTAAAAAACTAAATAAAAAATTTTGATGCTCGATAAAAAAAAATAAATTTGAAATTTGGTAGTAATATTAATAATATTCAGTATTTTTTTTTTGCTAATTTTGGCAAACAGATTTTAAATTCCACTTTACAAAAAGTTTACTAAAATTTAGTAGCGGCAGCTAATTTTTTCTACAAATTTTATCGTAATACAAGTCAGCAGACATGTGTTGCTAAGATTAGCAAAAAAAAATACCGCTGGGCTCAAATTAGCAAAATTTCCCGTAACAACAGCAAAATTTTCAGTTGCCATTACAGCCTTTTTTTTTTGTGAGTGTAAGTGTTATTGTTTTGTCAATAGCGCCACCTATTGAGATGACTCTTGTCTGTGCTACAATCAGACATTAATTTAATCAAAAACATTAATTTCTTAATTTCTTGAATTTTAAATTTGTCAATAGGTGCATTCTCTCCATTTGGCATATTTTACTGTAGAGCTAGTCTATGTTACTTTAAAAGTTATTTACATTATTTGTATCAAAAAAAATATTTTTAGGACATTGGTGGAGGGTATTCCAAGATTCGGCATAGCCGAATTTAAGCATTTTTTTACTTCTTTTCCTCTACCATAATCCATTATCAGAGTCCCGTTACTTTGGAAAAAGTTCGAAATTGTTGTACAGTGTTATGTGATAACTTTCAAATAAGTAGTGATATATCATTACTTATTTTAAACGTCTTACTTTAGATTTCAAAACAAAGAATGTCTTTTACCAGATAATGCCTGAAATAGAACCAATCCTATACCTAGATTGTGATTGGTATTTTAAAATATACTTTAAGTAAAAATATATTTTAGAATACATGTTACCACATAGTAATAAATTTATTTTTGACGCCCCACAGATCTGCTTGAAATCGCTTAAGTAAACGTAGCAGATTTATTTTGAAATTTAATAATTTACAAAAAAAATAAAATAAAAACAAATACTAAAGTTAAACTGATTATAATCTGTTCATCATCATGACCGGCATTTGTATAATTTACCAATTTACGCCTATTACTATTAAATTATTTACTGAGTAGCAGTGACCCAACATAGTTAGTCCATACTTAGACAACCCTAATAAAAAATACTCACACACACACACAAACACTCATATCAACACTGAAAATTCTCTTTTGCAATTTTCTAGTTTAACTCAAAACACATGCTAACTGCTAGAACACAACAATATAAGCAAACAAATTTGCTAAAAATATATAATATATATTTTAAATTAATGTGACCAACTTATTTAACCCTCCGGCGGGTAAGAAGGTCCCTGGGGACCTTTTTCATTTTCAAACTAAAATTACTCTTTGATGGTCCATGGGAAGTATACCCGACTCCCACATGTACTCCAAGGAAATTTTATTTAGAATCGTTTAAAAAAAATTTCAAAGCGATCCGACAAATAGTTTAGTTTCTATTGGGATTTAATTGTGTTTAGTACGGGAAAGTGTGAAAAGGTCCGCTGGGACCTTGTACTGAAATTTTAAGAAATCGTTAATAAATGCTTTGTCTTTTGGCTTGTTTTATTATTTTAACACATCACAAACGTGTTCCTTGAATTTCAGTTACTTTTTGGATTATTTTATTGTGCCTTTCCTTGAAACATAATAAACTTTTCGTCTTTTTTGAATTTTTATTACCGTCCCTTTTGAGTTGTTTGAATTTACCCTTACTCTTACTTCCACATAGACGCACATGTACAAGCTAGGAGCCAGGTAGACGTAGAAAAGGGTATAAAAGCGGCTCTAGTTTCGTAAACCAAATCAGTGAAAGTTGAGACAGTGAACAGTGTTCGAGTGCGAAATTTAATTTTGAATTTTATGAAGAGAAATTAAAGCACAATACAATGGCAGAGGAAAATTTAGACATTGCTGAAATTGTGGTACGTCGTAGTACACGCTACCAGCAAATGAGTGAGGATGAAAGACGTGCAGTGGATGATAGATTTGCAGACTTCATGAGTGCGGAGATGAGTGATGACGATGAAGGTGTTATTCCTGCATTTTATGTTGATGATTCGGATGCGGAAACTGAACCACATATATACATCAATGAAGATATTAGTGATGACGACGATGATGAAGAGGAAGAAACTGATGCTCAGCAAACAAGTGACAATTACTCCATTTCCAAAGATGGCACCAAATGGACTTAAAATGTACCACCGACTTCCCGTACTCGTGCTCATAACGTGGTCGACTACACAAGGAGGAATCCGGGACCAGTAGGAACCACATATGATCCCTTTACCATATTCCGCTCGCTCATCACCGAAGACATGGCGTACATCATAATACGCGAATCAAATCGGAAAGGCAGGGAAGTGAACGCTGCATGGAATTTGGCAAATCCAACTAACACAAAGGAATGGAAACCAATCACTTTGAAAGAGTTCGATGCTTTTTTTTTGGCTATTATTTTGTATGCTGGACTCACTAAATCGAATAGTGAACCTCTTGAAGAGATATGGGGCCAACGCGCTGTCCAATACATAAAGCTGCATTATCATTAGATCGTATGAAGTGCATAAAACAATGCCTTAGATTCGACAATGGAAATACGCGACAGCAGCGACAAATCAACAGCAAAACTGCGGCTTACACTCCGCATAATGCAGTTACCGTTGATGAACAGTTATTTCCATACAGAGGCCGCACCCGCTTCACACAATCGAAGCCTGCCAAGTACGGTAAAAAGATATGGTGGTTGTGCGATTCAAAATCATTTTAGCTTGTCAAAAGAATGATTTACTCTGGGAAAGTGTCTGACCAGGCACGAGAGGTGAATCAAGGGTAGAATGTTGTACTTCAACTTTCGGAGAGATATTTGAATACAGGCCGCACAATTTTTCCACAACTTTGGATTTGGCGCGTACTTTGATCAGGAAGAAAACTGCATATGTTGGAACAGTGCGCTCGAATAAGACATGTGTGCCTCGGGAATTCCAAAAAAAAATCATACGCGTCCTGTCAACAGCACATTGTTCGGCTTCAACGAAGGCGATATAGCACTATGTTCATATGTGCCCAAGAAGAACAAAGCGGTAATTTTTCTGTCGACACAACATTATACTTGCAGTGTAGACATGCAAACTGAAAAGAAGAAGCCGTTTGCCATTTTGGATAACAACGCCAACAAATCGGGCGTTGATACAATGGACAAGATGCTTGGCATATATACATGCAAGCGCTCAACAAACCGCTGGCCATTGGCCATGTTTTTTAATATGGTGGACATTGCTGCATTAGCTGCATTTATTTCATACAACGAGATGAAGCCAAAAAAAGAAGTGACAGACGACGGTCATTCCTACTGAAGCTGACAATACAATTGGCACTACCAAACATAGAGGAACGAGCGCTGAACAACCGCATATCCAAGGATACGCAACGCAATGGAAGCATTTGATGTAAAGGTAAGAAAAAACAAGTAAAAAAGGGCTAAATTCGGCTGTGCCAAATCTTTGAATACCCTCCAATAGGGGCTGAAGATGATATACGTATATACTAAATTTTGCATGAACTGTAATATGAATATGTTTTGTCAATTTATGTAACGAACTTTTGTTATTTAGTTTTAGTAATGTTATTTACAGAGGTCTGCTCTGTTAGCGACTTTAACGTTAACTTAGTTATTAAGAGTAACACACATATAGCTATAATAATAACATTTTTCCTTACTTAACAGAAAACAAAAATAGATACAGAAAAATTGTACAAATTTGTATGGAAAATTTAGAGGTACCTTCACATTCTCACTCATAACTTTTGAACCGCTTAACGGATTTTTCATTTTAAATACCAAACTGATCGGGAGGATATTCAATAATCTGGGTAAAAATAGGCACCCCCGCTTGCGTCTTCGCGTCGTGATCGCCATTTCAACAGACAGACAGACGGACATAGCTAAATCGACTTAAAATTGCATAAGGATCACGAATATATATACTTTATGGGGTCTTAAACCTATATTTCGACATATTACAAACGGAATGACAAACTGATATATACCCTCACCATATATGGTGGAGGGTATAACAATTCCAGAATAACTACATAATTTTGTTCTTTTTAGATATTATCAAGACCGGCAAAAGGAGCTGCACCGTCGTTTGCGTCTAGAACGAACAGACCGTCATGTCGCTTATGCCGTTCTGAGTACGGACGGCAGCGGAAAACAAGGGCCTTTTGCCATTCCTGTAACAATCCAGTTTATGCAGAGCATTTAACACTTATGCATCAATGCTACACCTGCACAGAAAATATGTTGGACGAGGGACAATCTACACAACAATATTTTTTTAGGCTTAGGCTGTTATATATAAAAAAAAAATTTTTTCTAACATTTATTATACATGTATAATTAGTACATAATAATAAATCAAAACAAAAAAAATGTAAAAAATGCATTTTCATATAAAATTCCATACAAATAGAAATAGGTCCCTGTTTACCTTGTACTTCGTATAAGGGCAACGGATGACTGAATCGTCGGAGGGTTAAATAAAATATGAAATCAAAAAATGATTTGCTTTATAGCACTCCATCAAATTGTAGAACTTCTTCAGGTTTCTAAAATTTGCTTTGCACATATAAAGAAATCAGTCTTTGTAGACAAAATTTTTGTTATAGAAAATATTCACTCTTACATATCAACGTTAAGTATTTAAAGAAAATCTACTTCAAACAGATTGAAGTAGAAAACAAGTTAAGATAACTTTGAAAAAGCACCGTTGGTATGATATAAAGGAGAATAAAATAAGAGACACGAATTATTCTTTAGCCATCCAAACTCATGTTTATCGGTTAAGATTGTCTGGATTTTCAGTGATTTTTTATCCCCCTATACAGGGTGGCGCAAAAATAACCTTCCGATGTTTTTTGGCTGTAATTTAAAAAAAAAATTAAAAACTTTGATTCTTCTTGTGGATTATTTTTATTTGGTCTTTTAATTTTTTTTACATCAAGTCGAGAATATGATGTCATATAAATGGCCGCCGCCACAGTTGATTGTCATTTGAGCCCTTTTTATGGCATTTTCCATCACTTTGGCCAAAACTTCCGGCGATAGGTCCTCACATTCTTGACGGATATTGTCTTTAAGAGCTGCAAGAGTCTGAGGCTTGTTCACATAAACCCGCGACTTCAAAAAGCCCCACAAAAAGAAGTCTGGAGCGGTCAAATCAGGCGATCTTGCTGGCCAGTGCAAATCGCCAAAACGGGAGATTAGGCGTCCGGGAAATGCATCCTTCGGCATATCGGTTGTGGCCACATGTTTTCCAATCCCAATTCATTAAGTTGCGGCAAAAAGAACTCGTTGATCATTGCTCTGTAGCGCTCACCATTCACAGTAACCGTTTTGCCCGCGACGTCTTCGAAGAAAAAAGGTCCGATGACTCCTCCAGCAAAAACAGCACACCATACATTGACTTTGAGCGGGTGTAATGGCTCTTCGTGGGTTACATGCGGATTTTCAGTGCGCCAGAAGCGTAAATTTTGCTTATTTACGTACCCGCTAAGATGGAAATGGGCCTCATCACTCATGATTATTTTTGATGAAAAATCATCTTCATTATTGCTCAAATAAATAGTCACCAATATTCCGCGTTCTGGAGCAGTGTAGCGTAACATTGTTTATTAACGTGTATTTCGCATGTCAAAACAGAACTGACATTAGGGACCAATCGCAAAATTTATAGCATTTTCTGATAGGAGGATTACTTTTGCGCCACCTTGTATAATTCCCTAAATATTGAATTGTGCCGTTTAAAAATAACTGTGTACTAACAGGAAATTCTCCCAACGATTATACGCCGATTTAAATAAAACTCGAATATGTTATATAGACTCAAAATCTAAAGGTTAAAAAGTACTTTAACTATAACTTCCAATAATTTAAAAAAATCCAGTACTGGTCATTAAATAACTTTCAGTTATTCAAAAACAGTCAGTAATTAGGTCCGTTTATGTACTTTTGTACTTTTGCAGTAAAGTTGAGCAAAAATTACTCAGTAACAAAATTTCAGAGAGTAAGACAAAATTTACTTTCAAAAAGAAAAATATTCAATAAAGTACGCAAACGGAATATTTGTAAGAATTAGTCGTATAGTTATCTTTATTATTATTTTTTGTCATTTCCATTTTTAACGTAAGAAAAGGGACACCCTAATAATTTATATATTTTTTGTGCTACAACTGCAGAATATTTTTTATACACTCATTCTCTCTATTCCAATTATTTGTTTTTATCTAACTGATCTCTTTAATTTAATGGAATTACATTTTTAATTTGACAAGAGATTATTTAGTTATGTTATTTTATAATTTTTGTCACTCCTAATGTAACCATTAACAAATAAAGACCTGTTAAAATTAAGACGCGTCTTTTATTTTATCACAACAAGTATAAAACAATAAAAGCGAAAACTGGCGTTTTTCTGCCTTATTCGAACCTGTAATCACTTTTAAAAATATAATTTAATAAATAATAAAGGAATTAAAACCCCCTTTATTAAAACACGTTTTTTTACTTTTATTAAAAACTATGAAATTCAATTGTGGGGCTTAAAAGCAAAGCGGTACAAGTGCCAAAACTAAAAAACCTTGAGTTATATATGGCATTCAACAATTAATATTAATATTTATCATTGTGATTACCTCAAACTGAACTCTATGGACCAAAGGTTTTACTGCAAACTAAAATCAATCATCTGTTTCTTGCCAAAGGGGTACAAGTGCGTTTTATATCACCCGTTTTTTATTGCTCTGCCACACGAAGAGGGTACAAAAAAAATAATGTCCAAGAAGATGATATCAGAGTACGAGGACTAACTCTAACTAACTATATTATACTGCCTATTTAAACTGTTTGCCTTAGCTACACACAAAAAAATAAAATTCATAATTATTTATGAAAATTGTTCATAATTTTAAAGGTTCATATTACATATGAAGCTTACTTTCTATTTATGAAGTGTTCCTAACTTACCAGTGTTTTTTTATAAATTCGATCATAATTACCATGAACTTTCTTCATAAAGAAAAAAAATATATTTAATATGTCTTAATTCTTAAAAATTATGAAAATTTCATAACCTTTAAATGTTTCCCTTCATATTTGTTTTACCTAATTTTAACATTTTTTTTAACTTTAAATTCGAGTTCATACACAAAGCATTTTGATTTATGTTATGGAGAGTTTCATAGCATATATGAATAGGTACATACAATTTATTTATAATATGAATTATTTCCTCACTAAATTCCCAGTATTATATGTATTTATGCACTCGTTCCTTAATAATAAGATTTTGTACATTGGCAAATTTTTTAAGTACTTTTTCATAAATAATAAGTACATCTACAGATATTTTAAGAACCATTTCATAATAAACGAGTACACAAAGTTGCCCAGTATTTTTTTTAATGAGCTGTTCATAAATACAACCTGAGTTTATGAAAAAGTTCTTAAATTAGTACATTGGGAAATTTTCATAAAATATTCATAAATAGTATGAATTTGTTTTTTGTGTGTATTGTAAATAAACATGTTTTACCACTTATTTTTCAAATTGCATTTATTTTATCTATTCTTTAATATGACACGATGGTGTATAATATGACTATTTTAAAACATAAAAAAAAAAATTAAAAATAACTACAACCAGCAATGTTTAAAAATACATTTTCGGTTTATTTAAAACCACAATTTTACATAAAGATTAGGTGTCAGATACATTTGGTCAAAAAACTGTCAAGTAGTGTAACGAATAAAGTAAAAATAAAATTGATGCAGTAAAGGAAATTTAAATTTTGTTTACTGGCAAAGGGGTATATTTGTGGACCCTCAACGGAAAAACATAATTTTTTATATATTAATTACAGATTTGTTTACTGTATATTACTTAGTGGATCACTTTAATAGTTTATTAAAAAAAACTGTCTGTATTACAAAGCCAAAATATTAAGTATAAAATTAACAGGAACAAAAAAACCTTTGGCCTTATTTTTTGCACTTGTACCCCTTTGCTTTTAAACTCCACAATTAAATTTCTTTCAATCAGCTGTTTTTTTTTTTCTTACAAATTCTTACAGGCAAAAATTTATCCAGTAAAAACCAGTAAGTTCTCTTTCATCGAACTGTCACTTTACTCTCTATTTTTGCTCTCTCCTTACTGAGTATTTATGTAAACAAACATTTTCCAGTAAAGACTTTTGTACCAATGTATACAAATTTTTAAATTCCCAAACACATTTATGGATTTCTCAGCAAAACTTTGGTTATGGGTGCGATATTCTCATGCGTTAACTTGTAATGATAGCTCGTTACCTTTTTTATTATTTGCAAGCATAAAGTAATAAGTTACTTATTATTGATTACGTAATATATGATTTATAAATGTAAAGTAATAATTGAAATATTTTTGAAAATCTAGTTTTAGATACATTACTTTGTGTTTTTTTGTATGTTTTTTTTTTTATAACACTAGTGAAAAAACGAAGCGCAACAATTCATTTAATTTTAAGTTTAAGTAATCAAATACTATATGTGGCGATAGCTCAGTTGGTAGAGCTCTCAGATTTCCCTGGTACGATTCCCATCTTTTGACCACATTATTTTTAATTACAAAAATTTTAAATAAAATGTTTGTAAAAATTTTTTTTTTTTAATTCCTATATTTTTAAAATCTATTTTTAGACACATTACTTTTTCCATTCTCGTAACCATATAAGTAACCCCTTACATTATCGCCTCTAAAGTAATGAGTATATACATTAATTTGAGGCTCATCGCCTGTTAAATACATCAATGAAGTAAGTTGTAAAGTAATCCATCGGCCTCTATGGCTATACATTACTTAACCAATTATTTGGTAATGTGTGGTTTTGCTGGGTTAAGAAGTTTTTGTTTATCTATAGATAAACATATGTTATAAACAATATTTTTTAGACAATCCCAACAATATTGGTCACATTCAGTTATCAAATACATGTAAACAAATTGGCTTACAGACACACCTTCAAAAAATGAACCAAACCAAAGAAGAGCGACGTAATCAAATGTGTGAACACAACAAAATAGTAATAACAATTGAAATAATATGATTTTCATATTATTGCCTAAGTATTAGTGGGTGCTTAGCACGATATTATAGCTTAAAAATTATAGTGTATACAAACGAAATGGTTTAACAACAACATCAGCTCACACACTCACAGAGGCAGTGTCGGTATTTTGTGATATTTCTACAACAAATTGTTGTAATTTTTCTAACTTGTCAACTAGTAGTTGTTAGTCTAACGGCGGAGGTTAAACGGCATGGAAAAAATAAACGGAATTTAATGTGCGAAGAATAATAGTAAAATTTAAATGGGGTTTCTCATGAATACAAACTAAATTAATCCTTAAACAACGAATAAATGTATAGAAGAAAAGTTTTAAAATTACAAAAGTATGTTTCGTAAATAAAAAATCGTTAAATTTAAGTAAAGTAAAGAAATTTATTTGTATGAATGAAATCATTTAAAAAATAGTAATATTAAACATACATACATATATGATTCATAAGTGTATTAGTTTGCCAATTTGTTGCTTAATTTAAACTCAAAATCAAGTAAAAGTGCTTTATGGGGTTATTCAGTAAGTAAGTTGTCACATCAAAATGGTAGAGTCATACAATGTTAAAATTTCCTAATGGTAGATATACAAATTTACCTAAATATCATTTTGACATTAGTAACTCAACCTGTGCTAAATAACTACAGTTACATATTTGAACTTGACAATATTTCACGTAGTTACAGAATAACACCATTAACCAGTTGGGCCATATTTTTTATAAGTACTTTCCACAATATCATACACAAATTAGACCAGTTTAACTACAAACAAAATTTCGTGTAAATAAATAAACTTTCAAATACGAATTCACCTCAAAACAAAAAACGATATTTTTTAAGTGTTATCATATCCAACCTTGTCTCTTTTAACCTTTAAAGTCCGTTACCTTTTCGGATGACAAATACAGAATTCGAAGGAAGGGCCACCAATATGTACGGGAAGATCTGGAACAGAGATAATGTTGGTGCGGTCACAAACGTTATGTCGCAAGACATAGAGAGAACTGGCTAACCTGATGGAATTCTCACGGATAATCACATCTTTTAAAACTGGGAAGGAATGAATCTGTGGTTTGTAGAGCCTGTGGGGAGGACTTTAAAACACTTCCTTTCATTCTACCCGGCCATCGCTACAAGAAGGGTAAAACATTGGCATTAGGGCAAATATCTCTTCCCCTTTCCATAGTAACTTAACCTAAATTGTTTTTATAAAAATGTTTAAAAAAAATGTAAATGTCTGAAAATTTCTAGATGTCGTCTTACATTTTCACTCACAAGGAATTTGCAGCCAAAAAAAAATTTTTTGTTCCAAACGTTTAGTTGCTGCTACCGAAAATTCAGTTTTTACAACCCTATTTCCGGAACAACCGATATAAATTGGGACAACTAAATTTTCGGTTACGGGCATGCCGACTATATAATACCCTACACCAAGTATAATTTGGTCCCTTCCCGAATGCTGTTCGTATTTTTTTATTAAGACGGAAAATAGAGAATTAATTTCGATCGAAATTTCTAAAGAAATTTCAGCAAATACCGGGAAGGTAGGTTTATAAGGGGACTACACCTTTTCCAATTGTATTTCAGAAACAGTCAATTGTATTTCAGAAACAGTCAATTGTATTTCAGAATAGTCAATTGTATTTCAGAAATTGTCAATTGTATTTCAGAAATTGTCAATTGTATTTCAGAAATTATCAATTGTATTTCAGAAATTGTCAATTGTATTTCAGAAATTGTCAATTGTATTTCAGAAATTGTCAATTGTGTTTCAGAAATTGTCAATTGTGTTTCAGAAATAGTCAATTGTATTTCAGAAATTGTCAATTGTAAAAAAATAGTACTACTATATCCGTTAGGGTATCCAGTTCAATTGATTCATTGAGTCACTGGTGGACTGTGGGTTGTTTGACACTATTCTATCAATATTACCATCGGAGATGTTCTGCTGAGATAATTAAACTTATCCCTAGAGCCCGAATTTTTTTCCACAATACTCGTTTATCCAGTAAAGTTCATCCGTTTGTGGTCGATTGTGCAGTGAACCTCATTACGCATTACAGGGAGAATTCGTTCATGATTCGGACTTTTTTAAGAGTAATTCTTTCTAATGTTGAATAAATTCCGCTCGTAGGGGTTCCTTAACACCTATAATATAGAAAATTCAAGTCGAATATCCAAAAACACTATTCCCTGTATCATCCTTCCCATAGCCTACTTTCTTGATGTAAAGCCCTTGAAATACATTTATAGGGGGCTGAGTTGATTTAAACTCTAACAGTGGAATTGGTGGTAAATATAACCCTCTCTTTACATTTTTATTTAAAAATTTACATAAAAAGGTCTGCAGTTTTTTTTCCAAAAACCAAATAATTATGAAGAAATGCTTTTTAAAAATTAAAAGGAGTAAAATTTACCACCACGTCACTTACTGTGTCAAAAATTTCACCTCCATAGTAACAGGTTACAGAAAATAATTAAGAAAAATACTAAATATGGCTGTGACTAATCCTTGACTACTCCCCACGCATGTCCTTAGAAAACAGATTTACCAAATTACAGATAATTCATTTAAAATATCCAATTACTTTTGTAAAATGAATTCGCTAACATTATATGATAAAATATTTGTTTTTTATCTTTTTTGTTTTAGAGAGCAATTCTGAAAAAATAAATTAAAAATTTATCCGAAAAAAATAAATTACACAGCTATATAAAGAGCAAATGTCAACATAAAACTGTAAAAAAGTTAAAATCGTAATTTAAACTGTTCAAGATTTGTCAAATAGATGTGAAAACACGTAATTGACACCATTCATTATTTATAGAAGCCTACATATTAAATGTGTAATGTTTGTTTTAATTTACCGCTTCTTTTTTCTACTGGGCGTGACATTAAAGATAAAAACTGCCAAAATTTACTTCAAATGGAAATTCGTTTACAAAATTTAAAAATATTGATCAGATTTAAAAATTATGTATACACGAGATTAAGTTTATAAAATTTTCTTTCAAAGAATATATTTAAAAATTGTAAAATTTAAAGCAAAATAGTTTTTAAATAAAATTGTGATATTTTATAGTAAAATAATACGATTTAAGTGCTGAGTTTAAGGTATGATAGTTTTGAATCTTGCGGCATAGAGGAAAAGATTTCTATGCCATTCAAAAGGAAATTAAAGATCTGAACAATATATCCTATACGAATTTCCAAAGCAGTCATTATTGATAGTTTTTATCTTAAATACCACTCCCACTGGATAAGAAGAGCGGTTGACAAAAATATATTAAAATATATAATATAGACAATCATCAAAGCAGCAACCCAACAAGGGCGTGGATACTGAAGAGGGTTGG
Organism: Eustalomyia histrio; assembly: GCA_949748255.1. Lineage (NCBI taxonomy): Eukaryota > Metazoa > Arthropoda > Insecta > Diptera > Anthomyiidae > Eustalomyia > Eustalomyia histrio. Next base: position 65,861,515 of record OX456524.1, on the reverse strand, counting down.
GTTGCGGCAACCGAAAATACTAAGTATTCTATCCTGATGTCTGTGAGGAATTTTTTTCTGCTTTTATTATCTATAATTTACTAATAAAAAATTACTATATAAAAAAGAATATAATTATATGATCTAAAATCCGATTAATACCATTCATTTAATATTAAATTTTTTGTCTGTGGATCTCTAATGAATTTAATCAAAATATAATTTATGCTAAAAATGACACTTTCTTACGATTTTATAATTTATTTTGTCCCATAGTGTATGTGTAAATTGGGAGTTGCCTTTATTTTGCACTCTTACATCAATTGTTAATTAGAAAATATTCCATATAAATAGCGCTCTAATATATTTGCATGTTTTTTATCACACTTGTTTTTTTTTCAAAATTCTAGTTAAATGAATTAACTTTTCATAAAATTGCTTTGTTTTTCTTTTTATAGAAATTTCAACTATAACATTTTAGATGTTTAATTTAATTGACCTACTTAAGTTTAACCACATTTTTAAACTTGATATAGGATATGTGTGCATACGTAAGTGAATGTGTATCCTTGAACTAATAATGGCATATTTATAATTTTTTGTTTTTTTATTATTATTATTACTCTACGCTAAAGAAGCTAAAATGTTTTTATTATTTTGTTTATGCAAAACAAAAATAAAATCAATACAATAACAAACTAATTTAACTAAAACTTAAAACATTTAATACGTAATAAAAATGCTTAATTTAAAAAGTTTAAGAAAGTATACTTGGTTTGATATGGAGCCTTGATTAAGTCAGTAAACAAAAATACTTTAGATATGAAATTTAAATATAATCCCTAATTTATGTGATATAAAATTATAGAAAGAAGTAGCACGAAAATAAAACAAAATCCATTTGTTAACTTCATTCAAATATTTTTCATAAATTATGCATTTTCGTGATATCGAAATCGACTAAAACAAGTAAAGGAAATATCGAGGCTTACCTTATATTAAAATTAACTATACCGTGTGGGAATTATAATTTTTGTACGGTTACAGGCATTTCATTTCTGTTTGTACACCTAAGCGTATGATTAATGTATAAATATATTTAAAATAAGTATACGTACAGGTGTGCACATATAAGGTTGTACTTATTTAGTAATATTTAAGGCCTACGTTACTCTGTGGTACAGGCATGGCGTTAGAGTATTCAAAAAACCGGTCTTGGTTTTCTTCGAAAAAACGAATTTTAAAATAACCGGATTCGGTTTTTTCGGTTTTTTTTAATTTGAATAAAAAGCTTATATAATTTGTTAATTGTTTTTATTACAAAAAAAAACAGAAACTTCATAAATAAAGTAATAAAAATAAAAAAATACATTCTTTAATTTAATTTATTTTTTTTTTATTGTTTTTCATTTCAATAAAAAATTAACTTAAAACCAATATTTTTTAATATAAAATCTTCAAAATTAATATTATAAAACTATATTCATATCAAATGATTAGAGATCATTGAGTTTGTAAATTGGAAAAATTAGGTACGTTAGAAATTTGAAAGTTTAAAACGTTCAAATTAAAAAGTTTTTAATATTACATTTTAAATATGTAAAAAAAATCTATTTTTCAGTTCTAAAATAATATTTTAGAAATAATATGCAATTTAAATGTTTCGTTTTAAGACGATTTTTTTTTTTTGTTTGCTTTTGATAAGGTTAGAAGTGGAAAATATTCCTTCACTAATAGTAAAGGTTGGACATATAGTCAAAAGACAATTATATAAATTGTCCAACTTTTCAGTTATTTTGTCGCATTTATCAAGATATATAAAATCATCATATGTGACCTTCTCCGAGAAAAAGAGACCTAGTGTGTCAAAAAAACGGGTTAGAACTTAAGAGTGGATTCTCGTACCTAAAAGGGTGTAGAATAAGGTGAAATGAGTTAGATTTCTGATAAAAATTTATTTACCCCATAAAAACAAACTTGGGAAAATCGATAAAAATGAGAAAAACATTAAAATTTTACTTTTTTGATTTTTTGGTTTTAAATTGTTTTTAAATTGTCACTCTAAAAGCGAAAAAAATACGTCACCACATAGGCATGACGTCACCAAAGTCGGCACCCAATCATAACTAAGCATACCAAATTGCATCTCCCACCTGAAGGTGTGTTCACAGTGATAATGCGTTACGAAACTTTAAATGCGTTTTTCTCAAAACTTCATTTTCACACACTAGGTCCCTTTTCTCGGAGAAGGTCACATATAATGATGAATGATTTTGTACAGTCTCTTTTTAAGTATTTTTTTAATTTAGATCAGAAATTAAACTATTTGAATTTGGAATATCGAAAGTTAAGTCTTTATCGAAATCTATCAGACTTACATCTAAATCTTCATAACCAAACCAAAAAATAAAAGAGACCAAGTAATTAAAAAAACCGGTTAACCGAACAAAAAAGACCGGTTTTCGTTTTCCTTCGAATTTACAAAATATTCGAAACCGATCGGTTTCTGACCGGTTTTCGGTTTCGGTTTTTGAATACTCTACATGGCGTGCCCAGAATTTTGTTCCGGTAGGAGGCCCAATATATGTTTTCTATAATTTTTTTTTAAAAAGCTGGTAATTTTAAACCATAAATTTTTGACCTATTTAAAGCATTTAAAACAAAATTTACAGCTCTAAAATTCATATAACATTTTTACTTAAAATTTATTTGTGACATTGACGTAATATTAAACTTAAAAATTAATGCGATGATTTTTCGACATAAAACAGTCAACAATTAAAGCAAATTCAAAACTTCTTCCTGCTTTTAAATCATTTTGCTAAAATTCTAAAAGGCCACAAAATTCTTTTGACGAAACGTCAAATTCTTTACCACATTTTTATGTCCGAAAATTGAATAAGACAGATGTGTAATGTTCCGTTGGATCATCTGTTTGTAAATTTAAATGGTATTTTTGTGTTCCTATCCGTCATGGTAACTCAGGCTGTGTACCATACAACTTAACGATTTCAGTAGTATCCATATAATTAAAAATAAATTCCTCCTCAGCATTTCTCTGCATTGAATTCAACGTATCAATTACTAAATTGATTTAATCAAAAGTCTTTATTTTATTAAAATTTGCTGACTAATTTGTAATAATTTCGTAATTAATAAGTAATTTTAATTAGAACATTTATTTAAAAAAAAACAGCATTTAAAAACTTAGCAGAAAGTCACATTTGAAACTCAAAAAAAATAAATTGAAATTTACAAATATAAAATGCTGTTAAATAAAACTGTTGGATACTTTTACCGGATCAAATACACACCTCATATTTAAACTGATCTTTCTTTTTAATCAATTATTTTATAAGGTTTTTTTTAGAAAAATATTGCAAAATGCAAGACGTTAATTATACGCGAATATTAAAAAAAACACGTAAAAAATTTAAAAAAAGTGAACAACTTATAGTCGCAATACACCATGGACTGCATTTTGAAAAACAAAAAACAGCACACATATCATGGGAACGTCGAATAGCCACGTGCAAATTTTAATTCAAATCCAAAGACCATTTTAAAAACGATTAGATTGTTTCAAAAACTTTTGCAATGACTCCAAAAGTAATTTAGAAAACATTAATTAAAATTCAAAAACACCAAATTAAATTATATAAATATTTGTTAAATTTAAATAATTTTTTTAATAACGTTTGGTATTTTTTAACTTGAAGTGATATTTTTAAGTTTCTATTGCGAATTTTTTAATTTTATTTGTTCAGAAAACAACTATCCCTACTTACCTGTCTTTTCTTTATTTTTTCTAAACAAATACAATTTGAACATTTGGGGCCGCCTTTTTAGCAAACACATAATTAATTTGCTAGCTATTGTTGTTCTTAATATTTTATCAAATTACCAGCAAGAAAATTTCAAAAATTTGTATGTAAATATTTTTGTTTACATTTTAATGAGAAAAGCCAAGAATTTTCAAGACTTGGCAGCATTTTTATAAATTCTTTGTTTTTAATCAGCTATATCTATAACTACTAAGAAGGGTTAGATCTAATTAAATTTGTATGGAATATTTATGAAAAATTCGAAAAAAACAAACCAAAGATTTCCGCTAAAGTGTGAAGTTAAGTAGCAACTGAAATTAATTGGTTAAGACATTATTCAAAAATGACGTTAATTTATTAAGTTCCAACCGCTTATTTGGGTTAAACAATTATTTGAGTTTTAAATTATTTATTTCGAACCGATTCCGGTTAATCGATTAGCTGAATTGAATACACTGTCATAACCCCAAGTCAAAAAGGCCACAATTCCCATTGTGGAGATAGTCATAATCCTACAAGAAATTTTATATTACGTGGTATGACCGAGTCCGGCTTCGCAGAGGCAAGCTTTTTTTAGAAGCGCCCTTCGCTTAAAATATTGGAATAATGACCAAACATTTTTTTGGTCATAATTCCCACGACAATTCGCAGTGTAGCCCTTTTAGGTTAATTTTTTTTTTTTTTTTTTTTTGTAGGACTTCTTAGTTGTGAGTTTTTGAAACGGTTTTTTGTTCGCGTTGTCACAAAAATCTAAGATGTTGTAAATTACAACAACAACACAGCAACATTACACATTCTGCCTTCTTTTAGTTCAATTTGGTAGGGAGAGAGGTAACCAGCACTAAGCAGCGCCTCAACCGCCGTAGTGTTGTTAAATATGTTCTATTTTTGCATACAAATTTCTTAATTTTGTGATAAGGAATACATTTTTTAAAGTACACATTTCCCCTATTAAACTTTTTCTAATAAATCTTTAATAAAAAAATATCATGCATAATCGTGAAATAAAAGTTTATTAATTTACAGCTTTATTTATTCCGCAACACTCTTATTTAATTTCTCTTACTCTCAAAAAAATTGTTAGTGATTCATAAATTTTGTAAACGATTGACATGAGAGAAAAACATGATTAATGAATGGTCACTACGACCATATATATTTATATAAGCCTAATATGTTTACCCTAATAAATTTATTATAGCCCTAGAATAAATTAAACAAAAATTTTTTGTCTTAAGCATTTTTAAATTCACCATAATAATATTTTATGGTGTTTTACACCATAAATATTAATTTATGTGAAATGTTTGCTACTATAATATATATGTTTTCAACTATACAATTAAAATCATTTGCATCAGTTACACACAAAAGTGTATGTTTATTACAAAAATTTATGTTTGCCTTTAAACACATTCTCTAAATGAGCAAACATTTATTGTCAAAATAAACAGTGTGTGTTTATAAAAAAAATAAAATTTTCTGCCGCATCATTTTTCGTTCGCCAGCGATTCACATGATTCAAAGATCTTTAAATGTCATTTTGTGTTAATCTGTCTCGCCATAAAAAGCAAAAAGAAAAAATATAAAAAGTGGTTGATGCGTCATGTTAAATCTAAGAATTTATAGAAATCAAAAGTAATTAGTGTGTAAAATTAAATAAATATAAAAGTAAAATAATTAATAAATCAAACAAAAAAATAATGTTAATATTGTTTTCTACCGAAACTGTTCCAAGTATATCAACATTAAATTGTCACAGTGACTTAGAATTTTTATACAGTGATTCGACGCAAGAAGTTGTGGACTTACCAGAAAATTCTTCACCAGCAGATAACACAGAATATTCTTCCGAAGTAAGTTTAAACAACAATATCTCCCAACTGCAGACATATGAGATTGTCGCAGGAAACGTTTTGTATGGAGACAATTTATACCAAGCCGAAAAACTACCTTCAACACAAGTAAGTACTAATGCACATTTATACATACATACATATATATGTACATATGTATATAATAGATAATAATAATTAATTTTTACAAAACTGTATTTGTTTTAGGAAATAAAGCAATTACTTGAAATTCCGGAGGCAATCCTGACAAAATGTATCGAAAATAAGCATAGAACTGGCATTGCAAAAGCAATAGTATCAGCTATACTAAAAGCACACTAAACTAAAAACAACACATGTGTGCATATATAAATGTAGTTTTTGTAATTTATATTTTAATCTATATATGTATGTATACCTTTTTATTAAAAAATAAATCTTTGAAATTATATTTTCTATTTGTTTTATTGTGAGAACCATATAACATGTTGACATAGAAATTTTGCATGGTATTTGAAAATATAGAAACATGATTTGAAAGATCGTTTGCGTTTTTCTAGTGAACATAATAATATGTTTGAGATAATAATTAGCTATAAATATTATATCTGAACATATATTGTTACTTAAGACGTGTTTGACACAATCATAACCACAACCATTAATGATAGTTTGCGATTGTGATTGTATCAACCATGTTTTTTGTTTGCGTGTAGAAGAATAGGACTTTTATGCAGAATTTATGACTAAAATTAGTCTATGATAAATCAAAACATAAAAACAAAAATTCTTAAACATAACTATGAATAATGAAAGTATTCGAATGACGATTAAGTTTTGATTAAATTAACATCACTTTTCTGTATAATTTATTATACCCTTCACCACAGGTGGAAGGGTATATATAAGTTTGTTATTCCGTTTGTAATTTCTACAATATTGATCTTAGACCCTATTAAGTATATATATTCTGGGTCCTTATGAAGAGCGGAGTTGATTTAACGATGTCCGTCTGTCCGTCTGTGTATTGAAATAGGTTTTCCGAAGAACCCAGATATGAGAGGACTTGATTGTTTCTTATTTCTGTTACATATGATCCATTTTAGTTTGCTATTAAAAATCAGACAGATCGGTTAATAAATGGCTGAGATATTAGCAAAAAACCAGGACTACCTCTAATTTTTCCGTAAAATCCCTTTGTTTAATATGTATGTAGAATTTTACGCATAACAAACACATCCATGTGTTAAAATTCTTTCCTTTCATCTCCACCTTTTATACACAAACAACACACATACAAAGATTTGTCATTTTAATAAAAACTAAACAAATCTCTAATGAACGAAGACTTTTATATATGTACCCCTATTGACCATGATTTTGTGTGAGCTTCTAAGGCCGTGGGTTCGAATCCCGGTCAATTCACTTTTTTTTCTGTACATTTTTTTTATTTTTTTCTTTAAGACTTTTTTTTTTGTTTATTTTTGGTTTTTTTTTAACATTTAATAATTAATTTATATAAAATTTTATATTAATAATTAAATAATCCATAAATAGGCTAAAAACATCAACAATTTTATAAAAACCCTTTGATACAAACAAAATACAAACGTTTTTATACACTTCACCACAGGTGGAAGGGTCGCAGGTTCGAATCCCGGTCAATTCACTTTTTTTGTACATTTTTTTTTATTTTCTTAAGATTTTTTTTTTTTTTTTATTTTTTGTTTTTTTTTAACATTTAATAATTAATTTAAATAAAATTTTATATTAATAATTAAATAATCCATAAATAGGCTAAAAACTCCGATTTAAAAGAATTTATAAAAAGATTTTTAAACCATTTTATTTCTCATATATTAAGAAAATTTTTCTACATAATTTCCCTTTGAGTGCAACTATTTTAGGTCATAACTTATAATAATTTATAAAATTATAAACTATTTTCCTTCAAATTTTTAAAATTAAGCTAAAGAAATTAAAAATATTTTTAATAAAAAAGCGAAATAAAATCCCAAATGCAAATTTGCCAGCTAAATCAAACGTTTTTGTAGAAATAAAACACATGCAGTTCTAGTGATTACTTTTAACGATTTGTTGAAATTCTTTTCTTTCACCTCTTCACCTTTTATACACAAACAACAAACACTGTTCTAGAGCTGTAATATGACCTATGGATACGGCTTATATAGCAAAAGATCGAAAATCTTTAGTATAACATATTTTCTGAAAAACTCGGAAAGTTATGCCCAAAACATAAATTTTTTTTAAATACCTATTTTCTGGAACCATAAATCTTCCCGAGTCCAAGTTTTATCACCAAACTAAATGGTTAATTTCCTCTTAAAGGCGTCCGTATATAAATCTGTTCATTCCATATATGTCCATATATAAACTTCAGTTTTTTCCCAACCATGGTGAAGGGTATATAAGATTCGGCATAGCCGAATTTAGCCGCTCTTAATTGTTTTTTATTATATTTATGTAGCCATATGATAAGTTTGGTGAAAAATGGAGTAAATGATGCAATTGCAGAAGATTTTTGTAATTTTTTTGGATAGACAATGCTAGATTCTACTTTTTATTGGGAGAATGACCCTTAAAAAGGTCATTACATAAATGTAAATACTGTTTTATTGTTTAAAAAATGATTTTCATTTTTCAAACTTTATTAATTGCTCAAAATAACTTTAACAGATTAATAATTTTTTCGTTATTCAACAATTTATGCATACTGTTTTTGCCAAATTATCTTATTAATGTTTTATAGAATTGTTTAAAAACTTTATGCATTCCACCCTTAGAAAATATACTTTATTTATAAAAAAAATGTACAATTGTATATTTTTCATAGCAAAAAATTCTTCGAAGACTATGTTTGAGAAAAATTTCAATTTAAATTATGCACAGGGGATGTAAGAGAACAATCACGGCGCCAGACACCCATATATAAAATCAACAACAAGAACAAGAAATAATACAAAAATAAATTAATTTAATATGCTATAGTGCCAAATTTCACAACAAAAATCTTGTTGCACAAAGATCATCCCAAACAATGTTAAAAATTATACAAAAAAAAAAAAAATACACATTAGACCACTTCATGAACCACTTCGAGATTGATGGAAACCTTAAAAAATTAAATTGTAATAATTTTGTTCTTAATCCCTAAGAAGATAAATATTTTAACTAAAATGAGACAAAGAAAAACATCAAAGATTGTTGTATTGCGGCTTTTGGGCCACCTTGGGAACTTAAAGGTAAAAATGAGGTTTAAAAATCCGAATTTTTTGATAGAGTTGAAAAAGATTTCTCAAATGCTTTTTACTGGTAGCCTATTTGTTATTCATTTACTTAAAACAATTTTCTCTTGTAAAAATATTTATATAAATGTTGGGGTATTTTATATATGAATGTATACACGCAAAGAAAAAACATGGTTGGCTCAATCATATTTGAAGAGCATCATATATTTTTGGGTTTATGGTTGTGCCAACCATAGTCGTACTATATTATGGTTATCATATTATTATAATAAAATAACCATATTTTTACCATAATATGGTCCTACAGTTATATCATGATTCAAAAATTACCATATTTTAGTCCTAAATAAACATTTTATAATGAATTTATCATTATATGTTCGCACGTAATCATAGTATACTCAAAATGTTATCATATAATTCTCCCTCATAACTATATTATGATTCCTGGATTATCATTATATGATCCCTAATCTAAGAAAATTTCTTAAAGGAAAAGCTCTTAGAAACTATGAAAAAACTCTTTAAATTTAAGAATATTTCCTTTAGAAATGTTTTTTCTAAAAAAATTAATATTAAGGACTTTTTGAAGAAATATTGTTAAGGAAAAAATCATAGACTTTAAGAAATTTTTTTTTTAATTGTATAATTATTTATTGGTTGTTGCCAGCATTTTATCGTTGCATAATTATCATATTTTTTTCATATTCAGAATTTTTGTTACCACAGTATGGTTGCAGCCAATATGATATAAAATAAAAGGTGGCAATCATAAAATAGTAAAATATTTACTTAATAATGATAGTTGCGACCATGTTTATGGTTAGAAAACCAATAACTTGGTTGTGACAACCATACCCGATTGCAGGAAGCACAATATAGTTGCAGCAGGCACAATATAGTTGCAACCATGTTATTTATCTGCGTGTACTGTTATGTCTTCCAAATTTACGTGCATATTTATCTTTTCATACCAACTGCTCGGGCAATAGTACAGTATTATAGTATTTTGTGGTCTTATATGACAGAAATAAAGCATGCATGAACTTTTTAAATTTAAGCGCGGTTAAACATTGACAAATTAAGCGCTCGACCCGAGTTTTAACCGAATAGGAAAAAAAATTTTATATATTCGTAAAATCAATTTTTGATAATTTTTTTTTTTTTCAACATGTTAGAGTTTAATTTTGTAATGCAGATTCAGATTAATCTGTTAACAGAACAGAAAAAATATATAAAATTTAAGAAATCTCATAAAAAAATTTAGAAAAAAAATTTAGAAATTTTACAAAAATGGAATTTTTTATAGTTATTGCTGTCTTGTCCCTATTTAAAGCCGTTTTAAAAATGATAATTGGAGTACCTGTAGCCGCCTTTTATTATCAAATTCCGATGCAGCACTTAGGAAAGAAATTTAGATAAAATTGAAATTTGAGTAAAAAAAAATATTCGAATTCGGAGTTATAGTAAAAAAAATTTTAAATTTGAAGGCCAAAGAATCTTGATAACTTTTTCACCAAAATCTTACTAAAATTACATTTTTTTATTCCCACTTTTAAAAGCCTACCGGTTTGAACGTGAGCGAGATATTGCAGTGAATTTTTTTATAAAATATAATAATTAATTGTAAATACAGTCAGAATAATAAAAACAATGGGGCTTGGGCCAGGTTACTGCACAAATATAAAATTTTAATTTTTAAATGCGAATAACTTAGGATTTTTAAGACAAATCCATATAAGAAAATACATTTCTTGTAGAGATAATAGGTCAGCTTCCAAAATTTTCGTATGCCCTAAGTGCCCTGCTTATGCTGCAAATTACGTTTTCAATTATGCGAATGTAAAGTTTAATGCCAATCCGTCAAGAAGGTAAGAAATGGCTGATTCCTTTTCAAAATATTTTAAGAATATCCCACTGTGCAATATACAACAAATATTTTCTGGAAAAAGAAGATGATTAATTTAATACCCCAGCAAAAGAGGTTAAAAAGAAGCAGAGATTTTGATTCCGGTGCTGCGAAAATTTTAGATCGGATCCAATGATTTTAACCTAGAGGTGTCATAGGGTGGAAGTTTCCTTTTATGATCCTTTTTCATTGCATTCCTTGTGAAATTGACTAGAAATTTGATGAGCAATCTTGAATTTGTCTGGTTTTTGGTATTTGTGTTAGATTTTGGGCTTTAGTGTGTTCTGACATATATAGTATAATCTTATGGCCAACATTTTTGTAGAACATTTCATCCCCGCCCTTCCCCTTTTTCGGGGTGGTTTTTACAATTTGTTACAATTTAGCCAAAAAATGCCATTATGTGGGGGAGTTAGAGGGTTAATATGTTCTACAAAAATATTTTTCATACCATTATCTACAAAGTTGATGAACATACCCTACACCTCAGATGTAAAGAAAACTTAGTTTTATATACCGATATGCTGCAGGGATAGGCCAGAGCTGGGAAACTTAAACCGCCTCTAAAATTAAATTCCGATGTAAACTATCAAAACGCCGACACGAGTATATTTTTTGTTTTGGTCTCCTTAACAAGAATCAGTCGTCGGAACCACGTAATTTTGGAAAAAGTTTGAAATGGTTGTGCAGTGTTATTGGTTATAGTTTTAAAAATTATTTCAAAATATATGTTTTTCAATGTTGAGTGGCATTTTTTTCTTTATTAATTCAATATAACAGATCCAATATGATCGAAATAATTTTAAAAGTCACAGATGCTCTTAAAAAAATTGGATTTTTTATCTTGGTATATAACAATCTGAAGTTAGATTTTTTAAATCGAAAATAGTGGATAAATAAATTTGGCACTTTGAATTTTGCTAATCTAATTTCAACTTCTTAGCCGCAAAAATCTGATATCTTGAATTTGCCATATGAAATATCAAAAAATTGCACTGGATATTAAAAAATAAATATTTTTAAATTATTTTCAAAATTTACAGCAATATTTTAAATCTATACCAATTTTGGAGAGAATGGTTTTCCTGTTCTTTGAATTCTTTGTCAACGGTACCACTCTTGTCTCTAAAATTGGTTTAAAACTTCGGTTATAAATTTTTAAATGATTTAAAAATATTTAATTTTCTTTGCTGAGTTACATTTTTTAAAAATAAATATGGCGGATCTAATGAATCGGTGGTTCGACATGCTTACGGGTCATTCAATGATTCCTTTTAACTTTCTTAAGTATCTTGGCAATGTCACGCAATGCAAAAACATGGTTAGGGCATTACATAATTGTAAATATAATAATAGTTATCATATTATAATTAAATGACCATTATTTTATCATATAATCACTACAACCATGTTATGATTGATATGATCACACTATTATCCTAGTGATCAGAATAAGATTCTAAGTCATGACATAATTGTCGCCATTGATCATTATATGTTCATAAAGCATCACATTAGGATCATAATATCAAAATTTCGAATCCCCAAACATGTTGTATATAAGCTTCGTTTTTCCTCTGCGTAATAAATTTTTTCAAAAATAAACATTTTCTAATAAATACATATACACATATTGAAGTGCACACACACACACAATGAAAATTTCTTGCCAATCTGGTGAATATTCTCGAAGTTACTCGCATACTTCTGATGCCGAGGGAGAGTAAAGTCAAGTGCTTTTAAAACTTTTAACTCGTTTTCCTTGAAGTCAGTGAACCGATCAGTCTCAAATGTTTTCCCATTGACAAATATTTTTTATTTTATATACAATTTAAGGCCTAAGTTTTTTCACAAAAATATTATTTTAAAGCTTTCATTATGTCAAAAAATCTTTGCATTGTTTATTTCTTCATTTAAGATGATATTGTCTAGAGATATTGTACTTAAGCAAGAGGCTTTTTTAGAGATTCTTCCAGACATCAGCTGTAAAGGCTTTTAAAATAATTATTTTTACAAATAAAAAATTGTAAAAGTATAGTTAAAAGTTACCAAGTTACATACATGCATATTAGAGTGGTCCAAATAAACATCAAATTTTAAATGAACAATATCCACAATGTTGCCTCTAGTCCTTAATGGCCAAAAACTCTCTGTGCCAAGTTTCAGCTACATTCGTAACTTTTAAGTAGTTACCCAGCAAAAATGAAGCTGCCAAAGAAGCAATAAAAGCATCACTACTATGGCAAAGGCATTACTTCTTTTCTGATGGTTTCATCGATGAATTTAACATTAGCGTGTTATAGGATGGAATTATTCAAATGTAGCTACTAGCATTACTCATACTTTACTCTATCTAAGGAAGCAATGATAATACAATGATTAGGTATTCTGATACATGAGTGGAAAATGTTAATATACTTTGTAGTATTTAAGCTTTGATGAAAATTGAATTCATAAGAATGCAGAAAAATATGTTTAAAGAAGCGAAACTTATGCATTGACATACAAATACTCTTTATTAAAACAAATAAATAATTCTGCATTAGTGAAAAAGCATTTTTGAAACATCTTTCAATAATTTAAATGAATTCTTAGACAAATTCTAAAATATTTTTGATTAATTTAAAAACTGGTTGTATAATTTGGAAATATTTTTAGATAATTTTAAAATATTTTTGAACAATTTTAAATAATTTTTGCACAATTTTAAAACATCTTTGGCCAATTTGAATTTATTTTTACACAATTTTAAAATTATTTTGATAAATTCAGTTTAAAACTGGAAATGGTTTAGTGTTAAATAATAAACATAATGCAAAAATGCACAGATTGCGTCCTCATAAATATTAAAGGCTGAAAAAATGCAAATGACAGGCCAGCTAGTTTCAAGAAAAGGTTAAAAAAATCTGTTTTTCTTGATGTTTCAAATCTTTTAAAAAATTGCAAAACTGAATAAATTCTAACCTTCATGAAATTTTAAACTAAAATATAAAAAATTATTAAATAAAAAAATTAAAAAATTTCACAGAACTATTTTTTCAATTTGAATAAATGCTTAGATTCAAAAAAATATACGATATACTAAAGGGTGTCCCAAGAAGAACGAAATTTTTAGATTTTAAATAAAACACAGATATTTAAAAAAAAATCGTGAAACTTTATTATATCGTAAAGTAGGCAGAATAAGGTTATGTATGGAACAATATATCGTGCAGATGGCCGCCGCGGCTTTGCTGGCATGCACGCGATCTTTTAATGAAATTTTCAATGACCGTTTTGCATGAATGCTGCGGTATTTCATTAATGCGTCCAATTTCCTCTTTTAAGGCTTGTAAACCATCGACTTCAAAAAACCCCAAAGAAAAAAATCTAATGGTGTTAAATCGCACGATCTAGGCGGCCAATTCTGATCTCCAAAACGCGAAATAACACGACCGGGAAATGACTGATGCAGCAATTGAATTGTTTCTCTGGCTGTATGACATGTGGCGCCGTCTTGTTGGAACCACATGCCCTCCACATTCATTTCTTCAATTCTAGGCAAGAAAAAACTGGTTATCATTTCACGATACCGAACACCATTGACTGTTTGCGCTTGACCTGCCTCATTTTCATAAAAAAGGTCCAATGATTCCTCCAGCCCAAAAACCACACCACACAGTGACACGTTGAGGATGCATTTGCTTCTCGTGAATCACTCGAGGATTTTCCTCACCCCAAATGCGACAATTCTGCCTATTGACGAAGCCATCAAGATGAAAATGGGCCTCGTCACTGAAGATGATTTTATCGGCAAAATCAGCATTTTCATGTTGTCTCTCCAATACCCAATTAACGAACTCCCTTCGCTGTCCATGGTCAGCTGGCTTCAGTTCCTGAGTCAATTGAACTTTGTATACATGAAGATGCAAATCACTCGTCAAAATTCGCTGCAAAGTGGATTTGGAGACACCAATTTGCTGAGCTCGGTGTCGAATTGAGGTGGATGGAGTTTGAGCGACATCATCACGTACAGCTGCAACATTTTCGGTCGATCGACCTGGTCGATGGCGCGTTGTTGTCTTTACATCACTAACAGACCCAGTTTCGGCAAATTTATCCATTAATCTCTTTACAGTTGACTATTTTGGAGCATTATTGTGACCCCAAATTGATCGCAATTTGCGAACTGTAGCCGCAAAACTTTCACCATTTTGGTAAAACAATTTCACAATGAGAATGCGTTGTTCATTTGTGTAGCGCTCCATTTTTAATAACCTCGTACCTTCTACTAGCAAACAATAACAATTGTTCAAATGTCAAACAATGACACTTCGAATGTTGCCAGATTTAAAAATTGCGTTCTTCTTGGGACACCCTTTATAACATATGCTTTAGAAGTAATGAAGAGTGATTTTTTAAGACATGCATCGGGTTTATATCCAGATCACTGCATTTGAAATATGGACTCATCAATTCTTTGGAAGTGCCTTAGAATAACACCAAAAAATTATAAAAGAATGTTAACTGAAGTTTAGGAAGCAATGAAAGAAGTTATAGTCACAGAATGACTACCATTTTTTTTGCTGGGTAGCGATTTTGTTAAATTTATACATAAAATTAAATATCTTAGTGAAAATATCAAAATTTTTCGGAAAGATGTTAGTAAAAACTTAACTTACTAAGGCCTTTTATCGTATGAGTAAATTTCTCAAATCTGATCTAAATTTTTATGAAGATTACTAATGTCCAATCAAAATTACAAACAAAATTTCTGGTTTTTGAATTATTCGCGGTTTTGAAAACTCAACAAAATTCGACTTTTTTGTGGTATATTCCTTACTATATAAAAACCTTGTCATCGAAAATTCAAAATTCTTGCAATTTTGCTATCTTTTTACCAAAGGGTTTTTATTACACATGATATTTTTTTAATTTTTTAAAGGATAATAGTAATCCTAAATCTTTTAGTTTTTTGCTACTATTTAGCGTACGATATTAAAATTAAATCGTTAACAAAAAAAAAGCGGTATCACATGGGAAGACATTCCGTGGATATATAATAATTCAAAAAAGAACTTTGCACAGAGGTTAATATAAGAAAATTTCTTGATGAAAATCGAACATTTTATTATTTTTGATAACTTGCGATCCTAATAATTATATATAATTTTTTTTTTCAATTTTTAATTTATTTAAAATAATAGAACAAGTACAACTTTGAAGTTTCAATGGTGATGTGCTGCCTATTAATAAAACTTTTTTTTTTAAAATTTCTTTGGCAGTCCATATTTTTTTTGCATAGTGACATATTTGTAGGGTTGTGGAGCTCATGTCTTCGAACTTTTTTGTTTTTTTAGACCACTTTAATTTACATATTTAATATTGTATTAAAAAATATATTAATACAATTTCACCTAATTGAAAGAAGAAAACATTTGGATTTATTTGAACTTGTACTATGCCAAAGTATATTTTTGCTTGTTTAAAGAAAATTTTATTTCCTTAATATAAGGAAAAAGTTATACATTTTGATGGTTAATATTTTTTTGAAGCTTAAAGAAATTAAGGAAAATTTCTTTAACCCGAAACGAATTTTTTTGAGTGCAGGTTTAATCCAAAACATTTTTTTTAAGTGCAGGATCACTATATATTATATTTTTTAAAGAACAATTCGATTTTTTTCAAAATATATATGTTTATTAATACCTGTCTTGTAAAAGAATGACTTTTCTTGGGGAAAAGATCTCGGAGTATGAATAAAATATTTTTTTAAAGGAAAAAAAGAGCTGTTTTGTACAAAAAGGTTGCTTATAAAAAATACTAGATTTTTAGAAATTTTTCTGATATAGGGTCCGCCAAATAACTTTTTTTTTTGAAAATGCTATAAAAAAACTACTGAATATTTTCTCAAATTTCTTTTTAATTTGAAAGTACAATCCTTCCGGTTAATAATGGAAAATAATTTCATTCAAATGGCTGCCTCGGCTGGCCATGCAATTTTTAAGCACATTATCGATTGTGTGCAGCTGTATTTCACCAATGGCTTCACGAATATTGTCCCTTAAAGCGTCAATTGTCTCTGGCTTGTCGGCGTAACACTTATCTTTGACGGCACCCCACAAATAATAGTCCAACGGTGTCAAATCGCAGCTCCGAGGTGGCCAAACGACATCAGCTCTGCGGCTGATAATGCGATCTTCAAAAACAGGGCGCAAAACATCGAGTGTAGCTTCGGCTGTGTGGCACGTAGCGCCGTCCTGTTGAAACCAAATGCTGCCAATATTTTTGTGAACAAAAACTCGTTCAACATGGCCCGACAATGATCGCCATTGACTGTAACGGCCACTCCTTGCTCATTTTCGAAGAAAAATGGCCCAATTATGACATATTCCAACCATATTCGTTCAGCGGAAGGATAAAAATAATTATCTGTCAAATCAGCTAAGTGTTACCATTCACGAAATAAGCAAACTGTTTCTTAGATAAATTTAAATACACAAGGGCGGATCAATAAGTCCGTGACTTTTTGAATAAAACACAGTTTTTTTTGCAAAAAAAAAAAAATATTTTTCACCATAATCTCCTTTTAGCTCAATACACTTAGTCCAACGTTTCTCCAATTTTTGTATCCCTTCCAAAAAAATATAATTTTTCGAGATCCATAAAATAGGTACATGTTTGATTAATAATTTCATTGTAGGAGCTAAATTACTTTCCACCGAGCCATTTTTTTAGGTTTGGAAATCACTTTCCACCGAGCCATTTCTTTAGATTTGGAAATAAGAAAGTCAGTAAACCACTTTTTACCATTAAAATCGATAATCCCCATAGTATTTATCAAGCTTTACCTTAGATTGACTTTTTTTTTCACAAAAAATTTACTTTTTCCATTTTTAAAAAAATTTACGAGGTTGTATGTTTGAACAGCTGTTATACGTAAAGTAAATGATGGAACTTGCTCAAAATTTGAAAGTAGTCTATTAACAGGTGGTACTTGATGGGGGCAGTGTTGCATTTCATATAACTACGAGGGAAGTTCGAAAAGTCACGGACTTATTAGTCCGCCCTCGTATTCTTAAAAAAACTTAGATTCTCATCATCTCATAATTAAAAATACTTAGATTAGAAGGACTTTTCATAAAAAAAAAAATTTGAGGGGTAAGGTCAATAGAATCTCTGTTTATTTATTAAAAAAAAGTCCTTAGAAACTAAGCATTTACTTAAAAAATTTCTTAATATTAAAATTTTTCTTTAGGAAAAACATTTCTTAAAGAAATATTCTTAAATTTAAAGAACTTTTTCATAGTTTCAAAACATAGGCACCATTTTATGGTAAAATTATAGTTAATTTATTATCATAATAATTTAATAATAATAATTTATTATCATAACAAATTTCATAAAAGATTCATTAACTCTGGTGATTTTGAATGTAGAACAAAATTTTTTCATTACCAACGTTAATTCAATTTTTGTAATAAATTCCTTTACAAGCAATATCTCATTGAAAAGAAGCAGGAAATTAAGAGCAATCTAAAAGCTTTTTGGTCATTCATAAAACCAGAAAAAAAACTTCAGATATTCCAGCAACAGTTAAATTTTAAAATAATATTTCACAATCATGTGATGATGCTGTCAATATGTTTGCATCTTTCTATAAACCTAATTTCGAGTGTTTAACAGTTAATAATTTTTACTCTTCAACACCATACACTTATTTGAATATTGGTTTTTTGGTTATTTCCGAAGAAGATGTATCTAATGCAATTTCTAAAATTAAGAACGGCTTTAAATCAGATGTCGATGGTATCTGTGCTTATCTGTTGAAA
>OX456524.1:65630388-65837888 GCA_949748255.1 Eustalomyia histrio | reverse complement strand
AACAAATGGTCCCTTTATATTCCACACTTGACTAATACTATTACAGTCAACAATGTTATTTATCAAAAAAAAATAAAAAAAAGAAATAGAAGAACGAGAGACAAATATAAAGCAAAAATTTCAACGCATAAATTTATTGCAAATTGCATGGATAGCAAGTGTTTGAATGGGTGTGTGTGTGGGTGAATGCATATGCATAATTCATACATACACGCATACTAACTTACTTTCACACACATTTTCTGTCTGTGATGCTTTCAATTTTGTCTAAAATGCTCATACTGTTAGTGAACGTGTTATAAATTTCAATATTATTATTTTTTTTTTTTTGTTTTGCTCTCGTTGTTTTTCGCTGATGGCATTCAATTTCAAGCAATCAAGTCATTTCAATTCATTACACTTGGCAGATGCAGCACAAGTTCTTGAAAGTTTATAACAATTTTAACAGTATGTAAATTTTGCATAGACATACACACACACATACAAGCGAATATATTGGGAGCCATAATGTGACCAACTACAAATTACAAACAATGAGAAATAACACAAATATACAAAAATTTTATATTTTTGGCACAACTTTTATTAACAAGAAAATTACTCCAATTTAAACTCACCCACTTTGCTGAAACTTTAATATGTTCCACATACAATATGAAGCTTTTTTTTGATTGATCTATCTCGCCTTTGTGGCGAATTTAGGTAGTCAAAAAGTGCCTCAAAGATGGCCATTCATTCAAAGGAATAATACTTTCACAATCCGTTACCGCTTGTAGTTTATTTAAAAAGTTACACTCAGAGTTTGTTTTAAATAAAGAATCAATTGCAATTCATAGAAATATATTTTTTAACTATTTGAATCTGTCATCTAAAAAACAAAATATTAAAAAAAAATACAGACTGTCAGAAGGAGTGGATATTTTCTGTTAAATGCAAAATTTTATGTTTTCTGTTAGTACACTCACAATATTATTTCGTTAAAAACAACTTAAAATACATATTAAATTAATCGAAAATACAGTCAAAAATAGGACTACTGATTTTTCATTATATTCAGCGCATTTTGTTGTTTATTTTCAATTATTGTTTAATAATCCAGAAAAGTAGTAAAAACAATAGTCGTTTAAAATAACCATCAAAAGATAGAAAAAACTAAATTTGTGGTTTGTTTTTCAAATTGAAAGTTTTTTTATTTGTATGTAATTTTACAAAACACAACACACAGAGATGTAAATATTTTTATTTTCTATCTGTGTATCAATATTTGAATAATTTCCTGTAATTTTTATTTAAATAATTTTGTATAAAAAACAAACCATTTTGATTAGAAAAAATAAAAAGGAATTATATGAATTTCTATTTTTAGAAACATAAAACATAAAATTTTACATTTAACTGAAAATATCAACTCCTACTGAATGTCTGTAAATTTCAATAGTTTGTTTTTTAATGACTGATTTAAATAGTCAAAAATATATTTCTATGAATTTCAATTGATTCTTCATTTAAAAACAAACTTTACGTATTACTTCTTAAATAAACTACAGTCGGTAACGGAAAATACATTGTGAGTGTACTTTAGAAAATACATCTTTTATAAAAAATTTTTTGAAAAGGAATTGATTATTTTTGAAATAAGAAATTGATTATTTCCGGAATTAAATCGTTATATTCGAAACGAAATTTGAAAAAATGCCATATGACTTTATCTCCACATAAGGAATGAAATAAAGTTATATTCGTTTGTCATTTGAAGTGGAAATAATGCCATACCAGTGTAAAATGCAATTAATTGTTTTGTCAAAAGAATGCGTTGTTATTGTCAAGCGTTGAAAAGGTATGGCGTACAGGCATTGGAAGGGGACCGGCGCGGCAATTGCACGCCGTATTGCATTTTGATTGCTGCTCTTCAACATATTGAAGACCCGCTAGTTTATATGAGCACGTTTTTCTTTCCAAGCGGTGTGCCCAATTTGTCGTGCCCATTATCAAGGATGGCACGCACATTCATATATCGTTAATTTTGAAAAAAATCGTTTCACATTTCCATTTGTTAACTGAACTTATTTTAAATATTTTTGTATACTCTACAAAAAAAAATGCACAGAAAATTATCAAAGGTGCAATAATGCCATAATGGCTTTATTTTACTTCTCCCTTGGAAAAAAAGCCATATGACATTATTTCTCAATGTTGTGTGAAATAAGGCCATATTTCTTTATTGCCTATGGCTTTATTACATGGCACCGAAGTAAACACTCTAAATGTAAACAAATTAATACGAAGTAAAGGGCCGATGTTGATTTTGAATAAAACACAAATTATTTAGGAAATTATTGTCATTTAATTTTATTATGATAATATGGTATGGTTCAATTATGTATGGAACAAAATATCGGCCGCGGCACACTTCCATCCGATGGTCCAAATTTTCGATGACGCTGAGGCATTATTGAGGATCTATGCCGTTTATGTGCCGAATTATCTCATCCTTTAGCTCTTGAATTGTTGCTGGCTTATCGAAGTACACCTTTTCTTTCAAATAACTTCAAAGAAAGAAGTCCAACGGTGTCAAATCACATGATCTTGGCGGCCATTTGACATTGCCACCACGTGAGATAACACGGCAATTGAATTTGTCGCGCAAAAGGGCCATTGTTTCGTTAGCTGTGTCGCAAGTGGCACCGTCCTGTTAAAACCACATATCATCCAGGGTCATATCCTCCATTCCTGGCCACAATAAGTTCGTTGTCATCTCGCGATAGAGAACGCCATTCACGGTAAATGCTTGGCCGACCTCATGACACACTATCGCGAACAACAGCAATGTTTTCCGCAGAACGAACTGGGCAAGCATGCACAGGTGTTTTCACAGACCCATAATAAACCTGAATAACTTTAACGCGTTGCTCAATTGTGTACCTTTCCATGCTTCAAGTTGAGTTAGTCTGAAATTGAGAAATGTCAAATGAAGTGCAGAAAAAACTTGACGTTTAGTAGTCGTTCACATTCAACATCGGCCCTTAAAATTAAACCACCCTTTAGTACCAATATTTTCGGCTGTAGAAAAATCAATGAAGGTAAGAATCATTGTCTGCTATATTAAGGTGAGCCAAATTTTGGAGAAAAAAATTAGTTAATATACAAAATTAATTCAGCTAAAACCGGTCTTTGAATTTAGCTGAAATTTCAAATGAATTAACTAAATTTGTAGCAAAATTTACAGTGATATTAGGAATATTTTCTGCTAAAATTTCGAAAAAGGGTTTTTGAACCCTCGAGATTAGGCCCGTATTTATTTTTGGAAATATGGTTGGTTTTTAAAGACTCATATATGAGGACAGAGCATTACAAATTCGGTCCAGTTTGCTCTACCTCGCTTAGTTTTTGAGATATTGGCTATTTTATGGTTTTGCACTAAAAAATTACGAAAACAACGCCATCTTATGTGAGAATGAAAACAAAGACGCAAAAATATTACAATTTGAGAATAAGTGGCATTCAAATTAGATAAAAAGTTGTCAAACTGAGAACTATAATTTACTTATTTACTATAATTTACTAATTTCTCAAAAAAAAAAAAAAAAAATAGCCCAACCAAACTCAATAAAAAAAATTCGCTCTTGTGCAAATATAAGTCAGTCTTAAAATTTGTAAACTGTAGCGTGCTTATAGAAGACAAAAAAAATAAAAATCGATTATAATAATTATAGAAGACCAATTTATTCTTATTGGTCTTCTATAACCATGTTTCATAATGGTTACCAAAGACCAAAAAAATAATAATCATTCATAATGTTTATGGCAGGACTACATGTTTCTGAGTAATTTATAATTATTACAAGACCAATTTTTTCAGTCATTTAAAGAATAATAACAGTTATTTCGGGTCTCTGGATAAAACCACTGATGAAACGCAAACGTAATCATCGAGATTCTAAGCCATTACGAAGATATCGCGAGCACCATGACACCATGTTGTGTTTGTACAAGAATCTTCTATCTTTATTAATAATCAAGATACCATATTACAATATTTATAATACATGTGTTTCCAACTATATCTGCACTCAGAAAAAAAAGTTAGTAGAAAAATTTGTAAACGGGTTTCAATCCCACTTTACTATTTTTGTACTGATTTTTAGTAAAAAAATTATTATTTAGCAAATCTTTTTGCTATTTACATTTTACAAATTACAGAATTTTTACAGAATATCTACAAATTTTCGTTGCTAATTTCAGAAATCATTTTACAAAATTTTTGAAAACCGATTTGCTAAAATTAGCAAAAAAAATTACTAATTTTAAAAAAGTCGATATTGAAGGAAATGTTATTTCTAATAATTTAAACTTAAAACTTAAATTGCCCTAAAATGTTACATAGGAATAAAAAAGGGATCGAAAGTGAAGATACCGAAATAGCACTAAAAAGGGGTTTTTAGTTCTAAAAATCAGCCCTAAAAACAATTAAATTTAACCTTTAAGATTTTTAAGCTTTTGATTTTTTTTTCATTTTGTATAAAACATCTTTTAAAAAATATAATCAAAATTTTTGATGCTCTAAAAAACTTTGTACTAATATTAATAGTATTTAGTAATTTTTTTTGCTGATTTTAGCAAACAGATTTTAAATTCCACTTTAAAAAAAGTCTACTAAAATTTAGTAGCGGCTACTAATTTTTCTACTAATTTCATTGTACTACACGTCAGCAGACATGTGTTGCTAAGATTAGCAAAAAATGCCGCTGGGCTCAAATTAGCAGAATTTCCCGTAATAACAGCAAAATTTTCAGTTGCCATTACAGACTTTTTTTGGTGAGTGTAATGATCAAAGCACTATGGGCTAAGTATATATAATTTATACAACAGTTAAATGCGGCAGTGCTAGAAAAAATCGAATCATTCGACAATTGCTCGACTTTTTTATAACTCTATTAAAATTCGATTTAACTTTTTGTGACGGATGCTGCTCCCTACATGAAAAAAGCAGAAAAGCTATTAAAGTATTTTATCCAAAGGTAACCCATATAATATGTGTGGTCGGTCCATGGTCTTCATCGAGTTTGTGAACGTACAAGAGAAATTCATCCGTATTTAGCACAGCCTCCCGAGCCAACTATAACTCTATGGGGAACTTTGCTTAAGGCACTTAACTATTATGCAATTAATTATGAAACAATTTTAGAAATAATTGAAGCTTTAAACATTGTACACGCTTTATCTATGGATATTGATATTGATAAAACAAAACTTTTAGTATTTCTAAAACAATGTATGATTTAATATTTATAAATAATTATGGGTTATGGCTTAAGAAAGTTGTAGGTAAAAATAATGTCTTTGAAGTTCTTAAAAATATTTGTGAAAAGTGGTTCTACAAAAATACGTCGTTAAGATACAGTGTAGGAGAAATATTAGCATTTAAATTTGCTGCTAAAACATATGTATCACCTCTAGAAAAAGAAGATATTCGATGTACTTTTGTATATGCTTAGAAAAAATAGGCAAAGATTTTTATTTTACAATCTAAGCCATTACATTGTAATTTACTACAAGAAGAACTTTGATTAAAAACTTAAATTAATATAAATGTTAAAATTTTCGTTTGAAATTCTGAATTTCAATTAATGGAATTTTAAATTCCAAAAAAGAAAAAACGTTAAAAAACCGAAATTTTATAACAATTATATTTTTTGAATTCCAATTGCTTTTGCAGATCTACATTTCAAATATTTTTCATTATAGGTAATCAGAGTCTTACTGCCCTGGCGAAATGGCACCAGTACCACCAGGGTTGGCAATTAGGACTCTGAATACCACCATTGTATTTTAAACTTTATCAATTGCATTTCAGAATGTATACAATTGTATTTCAGAAATTATCAACTTCATTTTCAAAACTAAATATTTTTTTAAGTTTTAATTTTTATTTTAGGAAATACAACTTTTATAAAAGAAAATGTCTGAAAAGCAATTGATTATTTTTGAAATAAGAAATTGATTATTTCTGGAATTAAATCGTTATTTTCGAAACAAAATTTGAAATTCCTGAGACACAATTTACATCTTTAAATTTGAATTCAATGCTGTAATTGCCATGATGAAGTAAACGGTGCCGTGTAATAAAGCCATAGGCAATAAAGCCATATGGCCTTATTTCACACCGCATTGGGAAATAATGCGATATGGCATTATTTCCACTTAAGGAATGAAATAAGGTAATATTCGTTTGTCAATTGAAGTGGAAATAATGCAATTTATTGTAATAGTTACATATGTTTTGCCAAAAGAATGCGTTGTTATTGTCAAGCGTTGAAAAAGGTATGCCGTACAGGCGTTGGAAGGGGGCCGGCGCCGCAACTACGCACCGTATTGCATTTTGATTGCTGCTCTTTAACATATTGAACCATTTTTTTTTTTTCTGGTGACTGGCTATGCATGAAGAACCGTTAGTTATTATGTGCACGTTTTTCTTCCCAAGCGATGTGAGTAATTTGTAGTGCCAATTATCAAGGATGGCACGCACATTGATATACTATCGTTAATTTTTAAAAAATCGATTCACATTTCCATTTGTTAACTGAACTTATTGTATTTTTGTTTTAATTTTTTGTAATTAAAAGAAATCAAATACACTACAAAAAAATTGCACAGAAAATTATCAAAGATGCAATAATGCCATAATGGCTTTATTTTACTTCTGCCTTGGAAATAAAGCCATATGACATTATGTCTCAATTTTTTAATTTATAAGCTTAAATATTTAAACTTTATGTTAAAGTTTATACCTTTTTAACTAATATTTTGTTATTTTCTTTGAGTATTTTAATAAAATATTTTTAATAAAATATGTATTAAAAAAATGTGTATGAGCATATTCTTAAGGTTTTTCGAGCATATTTTCCGTTTTTAAGGGCATTTTTAAGTGCATAAAACGTGTTTTTTAGAGCATATTTTTTAGTTTCCCTGGTTATTATCAATAATGTATGGCAGAGCGTAAATATATTTTTGCTGATTTTATCTGTTAAAAAACAAAAAATTCATTTATACGAAATTTCGATTTAACATTCTTCTCGCTGGAAAATCGTTCATTGAACAAAAAAAAAATTTAAAGGCAGAAAATGTAGTAAATTATGTTTTATACCGATATCAAGTAATTTCTTTAATAAAAAATTTTTATTTAGCCAAAAACTATTTAATGTCTGACAACCACTTTTTGGCGGTTTTGGGCACTAGAGGGCTAAAATACGCTTTAACATTTCCCACACATTTATATGGTGCCATATGGCCTTATTTCACACAGCATTGAGAAATAATGCCATTTGGCATTATTGCACCCTTGATAATTTTCTGTTCAATATTTTTGTAGTATATTTGATTTATTTCGCCGGCCGCGAAGACGCCGCGACGGCTCCCTTCCATACTTCTTTAACGCTTGACAATATCAACATATTCTTTTGGCAATACATATGTAACTATTACAATTTTACACCAGTATGGCATTATTTCAAATTTAATTGACAAAATAATATTACTTTATTTCACTCCTTCTGTGGAAATAAAGCCATATGACATTATTTCCCAATGCGGTCTGAAATAAGGCCATATGGCTTTATTGCCTATGGCTTCATTACACGGCACCCATTTATATACTCAAATGAAAGGTTATTTCATCCGTAAAAATAAAAACATATTTAGAACTACTTCTCCGCAATACTAAGGAATAAAGAATTTTTTACCGGGTTACGTGTAAAAAAAGGTGCGATTCAATAGAACTTTTTTGACTTCAGATTTGTGTTTAGGAGGTCAAAATACTTTGAAAAAGTTTAAGTAGAAATCTGGGGAAAAAAAACAATGTCATTTAATAGAGTTTAGTATATAGAGCAATATGAAAATGGAAATATTTGAAGGGTTATCAAAATTTCTAATAACTGTTAAACTAAATTCAGATTTTTTATGTTAAAAAAAATATTTTAATTTAAAGTAAATTAAAACATAACAAATAACAAAAGAAGTAGAAAAAAATTACAAAACGTGGAGAAAACGGGTAATGGAAGGACTCTTTTAAAAAGGCAAAATCAGTTGGCACTGTGAACCCTACAAAATTATCGAAAAATTAAAAAATAAGCAAAAGATTTTTATAACTTTTTTGTCTTCTTTTTTTAAAAAGGGGTCACACAAAGTTTAAAATTAATAGAATTCACAATAAAAAACTTTGTCTGCGGAAAAAATATGCAACATTACAAACACTTTAGGGGACTATAAAAAAAATCAAATTGAAATCGGTTAAACCGACTTAACACTATACTGGCAGCCAATTTTAGACTTATGGTTAACTATTTTATTTTTTAGGAGTTTTTTAATGAATCTTTTGGAGTATATAGAGAAAAGCACACTCGAGCGATAAAATATACAAAAAGTTTTTTTATACCCTCCACCATATATGGTGAGGGTATATATCAGTTTGTCATTCCGTTTGTAACATGTCGAAATATAGGTTTAAGACCCCATAAAGTATATATATTCGTGATCCTTATGCAATTTTAAGTCGATTTAGCGATGTCCGTCTGTCTGTCTGTCCGTCTGTCTGTCTGTCTATGTGTCTGTCTGTCTGTCTGTCTGTCTGTCTGTCTGTCTGTCTGTCAGTTTGTCTGTCTGTCTGTCTGTCTGTCTGTCTGTCTGTCTGTCTGTCCGTCTGTCTGTTGAAATGGCGATCACGACGCGAAGACGCAAGCGGGGTTGCCTATTTTTACCCAGATTATTAAACATCCTCCCGAGCAGTTTGGTATTTAAAATGAGCAAAATCTGTCAAGCGGTTCAAAAGTTATGAGTGAAAATGCGAAGATACCACTAAATTTTCCATACAAATTGGTACAATTTTTCTGTATCTATTTTTTTCTGTTAAGTAAATAGAAAAGTTAGAGTCGCTAACAGAGCAGACGTCTGTAAATAACATTACTAAAACTAAATAACAAAAGTTCTGTTACATAAATCAAAGACATTAATTTGTTAAAGAAAGAACATTAGTTGAAACTATTTCCCAATAGGTGGCGCATCTGAAAAAAATTCTTCCTATAAGGCATATTCTGCTACAATATATAACAGGGTATTATTGATTTTCTATTTCGTTCGTAACATAAAAGAATGTTTGCCAAAAGCTATGCAAAATATATGTTTTATGTGTATATTATACTTTAATTTTCTAAATCAATATTCATTTAGATGTTTAAGAGCACAGTATTGCAATTTTTCGTATGTGTATTTATTTTTTTGAAAGAAAAAATTAACATAAATATGGATTTTCCAATGCCTCAATACTTCAAAATTATACAAATTTAACGAAAAAATACCATTTTGATCGATGAAAATTTGTTTTTTACAAAAAATGTGAAACAGATGCTTTTATCACGTCGAACATTTCAAAAATTGACTTTAATATTTTGAAATAAGTCTGCTAGTGACAGCTTAATGTACTAGAATTTTAAATATGTATTAAATCTCATATCATAACATTACTAAAACTAAATAACAAAAGTTCTGTTACATAAATCAAAGATATTAATTTGTTAATGAAAGAACATTAGTTGCAACTATTTCCCAATAGGTGGCGCATCTGAAAAAAAATCTTCCTATAAGGCATATTCTGCTACAATATATAACAGGGTATTATTGATTTTCTATTTCGTTCGTAACATAAAAGAATGTTTGCCAAAAGCTATGCAAAATATATGTTTTATGTGTATATTATACTTTAATTTTCTAAATCAATATTCATTTAGATGTTTAAGAGCACAGTATTGCAATTTTTCGTATGTGTATTTATTTTTTTGAAAGAAAAAATTAACATAAATATGGATTTTCCAATGCCTCAATACTTCAAAATTATACAAATTTAACGAAAAAATACCATTTTGATCGATGAAAATTTGTTTTTTACAAAAAATGTGAAACAGATGCTTTTATCACGTCGAACATTTCAAAAATTGACTTTAATATTTTGAAATAAGTCTGCTAGTGACAGCTTAATGTACTAGAATTTTAAATATGTATTAAATCTCATATCATAACATTACTAAAACTAAATAACAAAAGTTCTGTTACATAAATCAAAGATATTAATTTGTTAATGAAAGAACATTAGTTGCAACTATTTCCCAATAGGTGGCGCATCTGAAAAAAAATCTTCCTATAAGGCATATTCTGCTACAATATATAACAGGGTATTATTGATTTTCTATTTCGTTCGTAACATAAAAGAATGTTTGCCAAAAGCTATGCAAAATATATGTTTTATGTGTATATTATACTTTAATTTTCTAAATCAATATTCATTTAGATGTTTAAGAGCACAGTATTGCAATTTTTCGTATGTGTATTTATTTTTTTGAAAGAAAAAATTAACATAAATATGGATTTTCCCATGCCTCAATACTTCAAAATTATACAAATTTAACGAAAAAATACCATTTTGATCGATGAAAATTTGTTTTTACAAAAAATGTGAAACAAATGCTTTTATCACGTCGAACATTTCAAAAATTTACTTTAATATTTTGAAATAAGTCTGCTAGTGACAGCTTAATGTACTAGAATTTTAAATATGTATTAAATCTCATATCTGTGGTTACTAAGACAATTGAAAGCCAAATCCAGGGCCATGCGACCTAGGCATGGCGCAGGGTATTGTTATATATTTACTTAAGCGCCGTCTACTGCTAAGTATAGACACTAAAGCAATAATGCATTTAGTTCTATCTTTATGTATAAATGTCTTTGGCCCCATGGCTAGGTCCAAAGAAATTTATACATAAAGAAAGAGCAAAATGCATAATTGGTTTAGTGCTGCTACTTTTGAATAGGTGGCGCAAAATCGCATTGAAACTATCCGAAAATATTAAATTAACTACATACTTAAAAATTATAATGCATTCAGATGTTGCTAGTAGACTTATTACATAATTTTAAAGTCAATTTTTCAAATGTAATAAAAGCATTTGTTTCACATTTTTATGTCAAAAAAGAAATTTTCATAGAGGAATATTGATTTAAAAAATTAAGGTATAATATGCACATAAAACATATATTTTTATAGTTATTGGCAAATATTCATTTATGTTGCACAATATGGCTAATTGAGACTGCAGCAAAATATGCCTAATGGAGAGAATGCACCTTCTAGTGAGCCATCTATTGACAAATTGTTACAACTCATGTTCTTTTTTAGCAAATAAATTTCTTTGCTGTATTTTCTCCATTAGACAAACACACTATAATTTTTTAAAGAAAGAACATTCGTTGCAACTATTTATCAATACGTGGCGCATCAGAAAGTGCATTCTCTCCATTAGGCATATTCAGCTGCAGAGCTAGTTCCCATTAGCCGGAACGAAATCGAGTATTTGACAAAAACTATGCTTTAAAATGTGTTTTTTGTGCAGTCCATGTTTTAAAAAAACTAGTGAAAATGTAAAGGTGCTCTAAATTGCCTATACAAATTTAGTACAATTTCATAGTAGCGACTGGTACATAACATATTTTATCATATTTTTTCACCAGTCGCTTAGCAGTTAATATTTTGTATTCACCTCAAACATTTTTCCACCACTAAAATTCTTTTTCACCACGAAAAATTTTTTCACCTTAAAAATTTTTTTTTCACCTCTAAATTTTTTTTTTACGCCAAAAAAGTTCTTTTCACATCTAAAAAAGTTTTTCACCTCAAAAAATTTTTTCACCTACATAATTTTACTTTTAAAGTTTTTTTACATTATTTGTATCAAAAACAGAAGAGAACATCTTTTTAGGATATTGGTGGAGGGTATTCAAAGATTCGGCACAGCCGAATTCAGCCCTTTTTTACTTGTTTTTTTTTTTTTTTGCTAAATTATTTATGCCTTTGATTTTGTGATATCTATTTGTGTATAGAATTCAGAATAAATGCTGCCGTGAAACTACACGGAATAATTACATTTTGTGTTTTAGTTTTACAAGTAAAAAATGTCATAGCTGGTAACATTTTGCATATTAAATAAATTTGTATATACATACATTGTAAACGATATTGTATAGTATGTGTATGGATGTGTATATCGCGAAATGACCCTGTAGGAAATGTCGATTGTGAAACTGTACTAATTCCGTAATGACTTTGTCAGCAGTACTACTGACTATTTAAGCCCTGGCCAACGCTTTCTGCTGTAGACATTTAACATGTGCGTGTCATTGCGAATCTTCACAACTATTGACTTGGTGTTGACATTGGAACCAGAGATTCACTAGTACATTTTAGTAATTCTAGCCTACCCCTTTGGAACTTTTTACTAGATTTCCACACTAGGAAGAAAATATGTAAACAGATGCATTTATTTTGTTAAATTAGATATTTTATTAATAATTTTTTTTTTATAAATTTCATTAAAGTAAAAAAAATGTTCGTGCAAATTTAATTTTGGAGTAGACAAATCTTCAAAGGACTGAATAAAATCATCCACAGGCTCCGTAAAATCTTCATTAGGCTCCACAAAATCTCTAGAGTTGCAACTTTTACTAAAAATCGTTGTCTCTCTCGTTATTTTTATTTTTATAAAAATTGATTGTTTTTTCACAAGTTTTTTGTAATTTCTTTTGCTCATTATATATTTTGTTCAAATTTATATATTTATCTTTTAAATTAATTTATTTTATATTTTTATTCAAAACTTTAATTTTGCATGCAGCTATGCATATGTATTTTCAACAAAATAAAACAATAAAAAAACCAAGAACAAGTACAGCTTTTAAGCTGCAAAAAAGGAATGAAAAAAGTATCGACGCTTTGTGGACATGTCACCAAAAAGTCACCCCAAATAGTCGACAAAAGTGGTGACTTGTAGACACTCGACCCCAGGCTTCCTACAGGGGAATGAATATCAGTTCGTATGTTCACATTGTTATTGTTGTACATGCAATCATAGACATAATATAAGTTAAAAGTGTTTGATTGTTAAATTGGTGTCTGTGACATTTGTATCCCTTATTGTTGCATAAATATTTTTTTGTTTGTTTTGCTTTGTAATTCGCAATGCTGATATATATTTGAATCTTTGCAATTGTACCCAGAGCATTTTTTTAACTTTAATTGCATCAATTTTCATTGAGTTAAGAATAATTTAATATTCTTTTTAATATGAAATAATTTTACACTACAAAAAAAAATCTTAATTTATTACAACTGCTTTTGTTTTTGGGGAACATTTTTTTAACTACAATACGCAACAATAATTATTAGTTGAGATTTTAATAAGTTAAAAAATTCTTAACATTTTTTTTTTTAAGAGAAGCAACTTTCAGGAAGTTCTTCGTACTAATTAATTAGCAGTTTGTTTGAAAAGGGGATACAAGAGAAATAAAAGGTGGTGAAATATAAACTTGAAGCCTTTTATAATTCACACGCGATATGTTTAATCCAAGAAGAATTGTTGATTGCCGTCTGCTAAAAACTTGGCGAACTTGTTGAAACTTTTTAATTCATAAACCTTTTGTGTTACGATTTACCATTTACGATGTATTTGGGCTAAGTAGTCCATATCTCCAGCACCGCGACCAAGTAGATCTATTGTGCACCCTCTAGTATTTTCCTCAGTTGTTATCCAGTGCAGTCTTGAGTAGCAGTACAATGTTCCTCCAGCTTTTTGTATTGTTCCTGCATGATATCAGGTCTGCCAAATGTGATAAAGGCAGGACATTTAGCCATTACATGCTCCATGGTATCCTCATCTTCCATACAATATCTTCATGTCATATCTCGATCATGTCCTATTTTATTCAGGATGTAATTGCAGGGATAGTGTCCTGTGAGTGCTCCGCATAGGAGTCTTAGATTTGGTCTGTTCATCTGAAGGGCTTCTCTGCTCCTCTTTTCATTGTATGACAAGAATTTCTTTGAATGTTTCAGTGGTTTCTGTTTGTTCCAATATTCAATGGATTTCGTCTTCATCAGATCCGATATCATATTTGTGATGTCCTTTTTCGTGAAACCAAATTGAGGACACGAGCCTATAAATGGCAGTTTTGCACCTAATCTCGCTTGTTGATCAGCTTTTTCATTGCCTTCATGCCCACTGTGACCTGGTACCCAAATAAGTGTTACCTTATTATTGGTCGCCAGTTGGTTAAGGGCCTTATGCCACTCTAGCACTGATCTATGGTGATAGATGGAATTTTTCAGGGCCCTTATTACAGCCTGGCTGTCCAACATTAAGTTTATCTTTGTTCTCACAAGATTCCTTTCCAGAAGTTCGGTCGTTGCTGTATAGATAGCATATAATTCCGCAGTAAATATAGTTGAATCTTTGCCTAGAGGTATGTGAATTCAGCACCTACACTCAGAAAAAAAAGTTAGTAGAAATCTTTGTAAACGGTTTTCAAACCCTCTTTACTATTTTTGTACTGATTTTCAGTAAAAAAATATTATTTAGCAAATCTTTTTGCTATTTACATTTTATAAATTACAGAGTTTTTACAGATTATTTACAAATTTTTGTTGCTAATTTCAGAAATCATTTTACAAATTTTTGAAACCCGATTTGCTGAAATTAGCAAAAAAAAAAATACTAACCCATCTAAAAATCGAAATATATATGAGCATACATGATCATACATGGGCATACATGGTCATATACGTCCATACATTGTTCAATATATGACCATACATGATCTCATATATTACCATATATCTTCGGATCCGAAATTTGAGGGTATATGGACGTATATGATGATATACGAGCATACATGAATAATATATGAGCATGTATGATAATATATGCACATATATCACCATATACCCTCAAATTTCGGATCCGAACATATATGGTCATATATGAGATCATGTATGGACGTATATGACCATGTATGCCCATGTATGATCGTATACAAGCCCATGTATGATCATGTATGCTCATATATATCTCGATTTTTAGATGGGAATTTTAAAAAAATGGATATTGAAGGAAATTTTGTTTCTAAAAGTCAAAACTTATACTTACAAACTTAAATTGCCTTTAAATGCTTCATAGGTTGAAAAAAGGGATCGGAAGTGAAAATGCTTTTGAAAAAAAAAATTAATTTAAAATTTTCTACTAATATTCACAATAATTAGTAAATTTTTTTGCTGATTTTAGCAAACAGATTTTTAATTCCACTTTACAAAAAGTTTACTAAAATTTAGTAGCGGCTACTAATTTTTCTACTAATTTCATTCTACTACACGTCAGCAGACATGTGTTGCTAAGATTAGCAAAAAATACCGCTGGGCTCAAATTAGCAAAATTTCCCGTAATAACAACAAAAATTTCAGTTGCCATTACAGACTTTTTTTGGTGAGTGTAGGTCCGTATACACCGGCTCCATCTTCGCCAGAAGTTTTGGATCCATCAGTATACCACTTCTGTGCATTTTCCCTCAACCAGGGGGGATCAAGTTCCCATTCTTCATTTCACATTTTGAGTCTTCCTATATGTAGCAATTTTTTAAAGGCAGATGACATTGCAGCACTATCCGCGAGAAAAGCTTCTAGCTTAAGTAATTTTTAATTCAAAATTTCATCCATTAAAACATGTAGCTGATATTGTGTTTTTTTTTTTTTGTAGATACTTTTTCAATTGCGATCAATATTTCTTGGAATTAATTTCCATAACAGCTGTAAGCATAAAAGCTTGAAGTTTATGAAATTCTATTGAAGACTCCTCATGACGAAGAGTGTAAATCTTGCCATTTCTAACATTTTGGCTGTTGCAAGTTAAACTTAAAATATAAATTAATCAAAATATTCTAATAAAATTAAATTTTTTTTCTTTTTATTTTCTTACACATGTTTGTCAAATGTTATTATCAGAACCATTCTGGAATATCTACCCTCCCTTATGCTAGCAATGGTACAAAAAGGGTTGAAGAGTTTTGTTGGAAATTTTGCACACTGGTCAAGAACATCAATGTCTAAAATTTCTCCGATTCGCTTAACAGTGCATTTTTTAAGATTTTTCAATTTATGTCCGAACAGAACATTTTATCGTCAAGCGGAAAGGAGGAATTTTAAATATTGAAGTTCCAAACTAGAACGGGTAATTTTTGCATAAACGCCTTTAGTCATTTGTCTGCCATTTGAAATATAAAGTTAGGATTTTTCCATTTGAACATAATTCTTTTAGCAACTTTTTTTTCAGTGTACTGATAAATTTTGTATCTTAAACGAAAGATTACTATTCCAACAAAGTAAAACTTAGGCGTCTAATTCAAATTCAGTTGAAAAATCAAAGTCGCAAATGTCATCCCATATTTCACACAAGGGATAAATGAGGGCCACCCTAATATCCATTTGAGGTAGCCGAATGTATTTCCAATGAATAGAAGTAATTTGGTATAAATATCTTTAAGTTGGAAAACACGTTTTTTTTTTGATATAATATTGCTACCTATTTATAGTTAAAAGTATTTCTTTATACAAAAAAACTGTCAGTCTACTGTACGTATACTTATTATTTATTACTCATACGCCACATTGTACAAAAGTTGGAAATAACACTACCATTTTTTGAAAATAAAATTCTTAATTCTAAAATGGATTTTAAAATATTTCAAACAATTTTTCCAACGTTATTAAAAATTTTGAATTGAATTTTCTTTAGTTTTAAGTGGATTTTAAGTGGAGTATTCTCCAGTAAGTAAGTCAAAATGACACACGAAAACCCTGGGATATGTAAACTTAATTTAAAAGACTAAAAATTGTTTTGTAATGACTTAATTTGTTTATTATTCACTTTTTCAATTATTTTCTTTTAATTACTATTATATTTAAATTAATCTAAAAGGTAAGGAGTTATAATTATTTGTAGTTCAAAAAATAATGATACCCCAATGTTAATTCTACACTGGAATGTGTTTAATTCGATTTAAAGTACACCAGTACGTCTACGTAATATTATTGTAACATATTTTAATGCCATTTTATTTTCTGAGCAAAATTTTGATATTTTTTTGATTGCAAAGAAGAAAAAAAATTTAATAAATAGCAATTTAGTAAAACAAATCAATAAGTAAAGTAATTTCAAATGAGATTTTGATGTATTTTACTTAAAACATCAACAAATCGCTTGAGCGATAATACAAAATTATAAATGCAATATCTATTGATTTTGACCTGATCTTTTTTTTTTTTAATTTGTTCGATACACCCATAAAACAGATTCGTGCTGACAACCGAATTTGCTATCAATCGAATGGTTCAGTTGCAGCAACCGAATTTTTCGGTTGTGACTACAGAATTGTTATTGAGGCAACCTAAAAACTGTGTTCACACAGTCAAATAACTCATGTCTCAGTTGGTTCAATCGGTTACCACAAACGGACCATTCGATTGGCTACAAATTGGGTTGTCAGCACGAATCTGTTTTCTCTGTGTACGGGAAAAATCGAAAATCGAATAAAATTGTTCTTCAAATAAAATTGTGTGGAACGCATTTATGCATGTGGAACGTAAATATTAAATAATGATACGTTTCCACTTGCGTGTATTGAGCAAATCATATTAGTTTGACAAAAAAAGTGTAAACATCTGCCAAGCGGGATTATATTGGAAATTCCTACGAGCATTTTATTGGATATTCCTAAAAGGGGAAAATACTCCCTCTTGATGGCCTGCCAAAACCTTTTTGATTACAAACCTAAAATTTGCAATATATGTTCCATGGAGTATGGATTAACTCACTCATAAGGAAGATTGCGAATTTTTCAGCAGATTCGTGCCAAAAATAAGGGCTTAAAGGTGAAAGTCTCCTTCTTAATGGTCTGCCCAAAGCACTGGAACTAGGAATGTTGCAATTCGGTAGGAAGGTTCCTACGCTGATGTCTAGCTCATACGTGATTTTGGAAAATCCTACGTTTAGGGTCAAAAAAGGGAAATTCTCCCCCTTGACGGTCTGCCAAAAACGCTGAAACTAGGAAGTTGAAATTTTGTGCAAACATCCTCCTCTGGCGTATGGTAAAATATATTTTAAAATTTTCGCCATGGTAAAAAATTGGAATTAAAGCGCAAAATGTATTCCTCTTAACGTTCTGCCTAAAACGCTGGAATTTGGAAGTTGAAATTTGCTATGAAGGCTCCTACGCCGATGTAGACATCAGCTAGAAGTTGATTTTTAACTAGTCCTACGAGGAGGGGTAAAAAAAGGGGAAATACTCCCCCTTGACGGCCTGCAAAACCGCTGGAGCTAGGAAGATGAAATTTGGTACATAGGTTCTTCATCCGACGTAGACATTAACCTAGACAGCATTTTAAAAATTTCTTCCGCAAGGAGGAAAAGGGAAAAATTTTTCCTGTTAATAGCATGTCCAAGCCCATTGACCTAAGAAGTTGAAATTTGGTATGAAGGTTCCTCGAATTGCAACCAATCTTTTTTCTGGGTGTTTACTTCAGCCTAGACGACCTGCACAAACCTATTTGGCTACACTCACCAAAAAAATTCTGTAATGGCAACTGAAAATGTTGCTGTTATTACAGGAAATTCTGCTACTTTGAGCCCAGCGGTATTTTTTGCTAATCTTAGCAACACATGTCTGCTGACGTGTAGTACAATGAAATTAGTAGTAGAAAAATTAGTAGCCGCTACTAAATTTTAGTAGACTTTTTGTAAAGTGGAATTTAAAATCTGTTTGCAAAAATCAGCAAAAAAAATTACTAAATTTTATTAATATTAGTAAAAAGCTTTGAATTTATTTTTCAAATCGAGCATCGAAAATTTTAAATATATTTTTTAAAAAACGAATTAATCATTTTGTTTTAATTTGGTAATTTTTGTTTTAAAAAATATTTTAGTAAATTTTTTTGTTTACTTTTAAGGTTAAATTTTAATTGTTTTTCGGGCGGATTTTTAGAACTAAAAAACCTTTTAAGTGCTATTTTAAGTGGATGTCCTCTTTTTAGACATCAGTCTAAGGAAATTTAAGTTTGTAGGTGTAAGTTTTAATTAGAAAAAACATTTCCTTCAATAACCACTTTTTAAAATTAGTAATATTTTTTTGCTAATTTTAGCAAATCGGTTTTCAAAAATTTGTAAAATGATTTCTGAAATTAGCAACAAAAATTTGTAAATATTCTGTAAAAATTCTGTAATTTGTAAAATGTAAATAGCAAAAAAAATTTTCTAAATAATATTTTTTTACTAAAAATAAGTACAAAAATAGTAGAGTGGTATTGAAAACCGTTTACAAATTTTTCTACTAACTTTTTTTCTAAGTGTAGAAGCCTGAAATTTGATATAACTCTTTCTTGGAGTATGGGCTGACTACGATTTTTTCGAAATTTTAACGTGCAAGTTAAAAATCTCCACCTTGACGTTCTGCCCAAGCCCCTTTCGGCTAGAAACCTGGAATTTAAAATATGTGCACTCTGAAATATAAAATATGTCTTTCCCTGCGTGTGTGCTAATTCTCTTATAAAGTTCTCTTGGACAATTTTCATACGGGTTTTCCGGCAATCCCGAGCTTTATCACCAGCAAAATTGTTTATACGCTAATAAGGTAGAATTTAATACATCTGTAACTACTTTTAAAATTTCAATTGCATCATTAAAATTCTGAAATTGCCAATCAAAACTTTTTGAGCTAATATATATATATTTTTGTTTTTTGTTTTTGGGCAAAAAGTTTTTTATATATATATTTTTGATAAAAACTGAGAAAAGCTCTATCATCAGCAGCATTTTCATCATCATCATCAATATCAACATCAACTCTTCCACTATTAACTGCAAGAGTATGATGTTTAAAAAATTTTGACATTTTTCTTATTTAAATTGCATTTATACAGCAATTTTTTCCATTTCTTTTTTTTCTATCTATAGCTATTTTCGTTATCTCGAAAAAAAAAATAATATTAAACCAGAAATCAACATCTTTGAAGGGTTTGTGTCACTTTCTGTTTCATTCTAACATACTTTAATGTTTATATCCGCCGGAAGTGCAAATAACAGTAAACTTTGTTATTTTTACTATAATTTTTTTTCTGCTTTGCATTCTTTTATACACTACATAAAGCATGACCAAAAAATAATATAAGGAAATTATACTGATCCTTCACAAATACATAAGAAGATGTGTATGTACAGTTTTTAACTTTTAACATTAAATGACTTGACATTGACTGATGATGGTTGGTGATGCATACGTATGTGTGTATGCAAGCGAATAGAGAAACGAATATGTTGGAAGCATAAAACATACAAAAAAAAATATAAGAACAAAAAAATAACTTTAAAAAATTTGTTATTCTTCGCATAAGTGTTAGAAAAGTATTTGTAAAAGATTGCAAAAAAATGGAATAAAGCAAAATAGATAATTTTGTTATAATAGATGACTTGATAATAAAGTGTTTGTTAGTGCAATAACTATTTCAAGTAGCTTTATATAAAAGTATAAAAGTAATTTATATGTTAATATAAGGAAAATACTTTTGTAAAAAAAAAACACTTTTGACTCAAGATATTTCGTTGATAAATGTTATGCAGTATTAAAATTACATTAACTAACAAACAAAAAATTAAAACGTTTCAATTAAAAAACAAAAAAAGACATCTTATGTAATGTTGTTTTTTCTGCAGAAAGAAATAATCACAATGTAAATACATTCCAACTCTATATAATGTGTGACGTGAAAAATATAAAACTTTTGGTAATTTTTATGGAGATTCATATTCCCACGGAATTGCCATATTACGGAAAGAGTCCTGATCCTTTTCCTGAACAGGTAGAAAAATATAAAACAAAATTTCCCAATAAATAAATTTCACATAAGAAAATACGGGGAAAGTGGGCTTATATGGGGACAAAGTTCAAATAAATATGGTCCGATTTTCATTAATTATTTATGGTCCCAAATAACATTCAAAATCATAAATTCCAACCAGATATCTAAGAACTTGTGTAATCCTTTAAATCCTAACTCAGATAGGACCATTTTATAGGATCTTGGCCTGAGTAGGGTTCATCCTTGGCCCAATGGCAACTTACCAAATTTCATGAAAATATCTCTTCATTTAAGACCTGTAGTTTAATTACAAAGCTTAGCTTCCAAAGAAAGGTCCTTTCTGAATTGGCCTTATGTTGTATTTTAACTCAAAAAAAAAAAAAACAAAAATTTTGGGTTGTGAGTGGGATCATAAATTACGACTCCGAATTTGATAAAAATAAATGGACCATTGTTCTTTAAAGGGAATCAATACTCCCGAAATTGTTTCTGATGAAAGAGACCTTGTGTTACTTTCTTTGGTAAGGGGCAGATAAGAGATAAAACGTGGTGAAAGATGATAGGCCTGAAACATGGCAACACTGTAATTGCGCAAGATGTTTAATTCTTAGAACAGTTCTTGCTCGACATCTGATGAAAAGTTGACAAGCTTGTTGAAGCTTTTCATTACTTCATATACCTATTATGCCCTTTTATTTTATTGTACTTCAGTTGGGTTTAGTGCTATGAGATTAGATTCAAATGGCGCTATGCACTGCGACCAGCATAAGTCTTTTATGCAAGCTTCCGATAAAACTAACAAATTTGCCAGGTTAAATATTCTTAATGTCCAAAGGTGACAAGAGACGGCCACCTAAAAGCCAAAGTCTTCAAACACAAAGCCTAGGAGTTTCGCAGAAAATATGTTTCGACGTCTCCGATCCCAACTCACAAACTATATATACATCAATCAGTGCCGGATTGACTCTTCATGTACCGTTGTTACCTAGTATACGAACCATATTTGGCCCAGAGGGCTTGGTTCTTGAATATTTGAATAAATAAATAAAAAAAAAAAAAAAAACTGCCCAGTAAAGGGCGCCGTCATGGTTCCTAAGTACTTCCTTATAAGTGACAGCAGTCACCCGATCAACCCCTAGGCAGAGAAACAAATCTCTTGGCATGGCGTTGGCCACGAGAATTTTTCAAATAATCAGAAAATTTCGACTCACTCCACAAACTGAGCTTCTGTCAGATGAGCTTAAGGCAGATGAAGGGTCGACGGCCCTACAGTTAGCCATAGTCCGACCTTTCGTGGCCAGGAATCCATCCTAGGATGTGGGAGTTTTTCCTACCACTTTATTACCAGTTTAAATGAGACCACGTAGGCCATAAGATCCCTGAATTCCGCTTAACCATCAGATATTCCGCTGCACAAACACATATAACGAAGATTTCCGCCTGAAAACCACTGAAACATTCAAAGAAATTCTTGTCATACAATTAAATTCTTGTCATACAATGAAAAGAGGAGAGAATCCCTTCAGGTGAACAGACCAAATCTAAGACTCCTATGCGGAGCACTCACAGGACACTATCCATGTAATTACACCGTGAATAAAATAGGACATGATCGAGATACGACATGCAGATATTGTATGGAAGATGAGGAGACCATGGAGCATGTAATGGCTAAATTTCCTGCCGTTGCATACCTACGGTTTATCACATTTGGCAGACCTGATATCATGCAGGAAGAATACAAAAAGATGAAAGTGAAGAACATTGTACTGCTACTCAAGGCTGCACTGGAGAACAACTGAGGAAAATACTAGAAGGTGCACAATAGATCTACTTGGTCGCGGTGCTGGAGATACGGACTACTCAACCCAACTACATCGTAAATCGTAAAAAAGTGATATTTGCCCATAGGAAGAGCACCACTGCCCATATTCGCCTGTTGCGAGCCATCTGTAAACTATATCTGGGCCCCCGGGTCAGACTCCCAACACTTTTTCGGTAACATCCTGTCCGTGACTCTTGAGATCAGGTCGTGCATTAAGACGTCGGCGATCCTCATGTGACCAATTAGGTCGTCATATTTCATGTTACAGCACTCCCTAAGTCTATTCGAGCCCATAATAGCAGCCTCCATTACGGAAATATGCAACAGAGCCCATATGGCATCCATAGGACACGTCCCGCTGGTGCTCGTAATACCAATAAACGCCAGATACTAGATCCTCTTGAGATTATCCCTTGCCTTTAAATGTTTGACCTTTGACCATCTATCCTTTCAAAGAGACTCTGAAAGGCATAGAATGCCCTGGTGGCCTTTTTGGACAACGAGTCAGGTGAGGGATTTCTCAAGAGTTACTCCCAGGTACTTTACCTTGTCCGAGTATTATATTATCGTATATCTTACAAGATTGATCTTCCTGCTGTTTGTAAATGGTATTAGTATAGACTTCGGTTGGATAAGCCCTTTTCCCGACAAATTGACCTGTCATCCCATCCGATGACGGAGATGACAAAATCATCGGCGTAGCCATAAGTTCTGAAGTCCAGGTCATTCAGACCCTCGAGCAGTTCATCAACGACAAATGTCCATAATAATGGCGATAAAACTCCGCCCTCAGGATACCCTCTGCTCGCGTTCACGATCGAATTTTTTACTGAAAAATAAAAAACTTACATTTTCACCAAAAAAAATATCCGTTATTTTTGCGCTTATCATCTGATTCGGGTGAAATTTAGACACATTTGCTGGAAAACGGCTAAAATTTAAGGAAAATATTAACCGATTTACTTCAAAATTAGTACACTTTACCAGAATTTTAATCAAACATTATGTACCAAATCGGATGAAATTTTCAATTATGCAAAATAATATTTGTTAGTAACATTTAGCCTTAAGTTTGTCCTGCTATTATTAATTTTGATTAAAAAAAAATGTTGAAATAAAACCCTTAATTCCTAATAGTAAAAATTAAAAAAAAATGGGATATTTACAGTTTTTGGTATATTGTCGAAATTTAAAGGAGGGTTGCAAGGGAACTTAGGTCGTCACATTAAAAGCACCTTGTAGAACGGATTCAGCTTTTTGTTTCTATATTCTAGCTATACACAAAAAAAAAAGAAATTGGTTAAAATTTAAATTTGAGTTAAAATTCTTGAATTTGGAAAAAAAAAAGAACTTGCAATTGGATAATGTTTTTTTTTTTTTTTGTTCATTAAATGCATCTAAATAAAACTAAATTTTCAGATATACACAAAAAATATATATTTCCTCTAAAAGAAAACTTTAATGGGGTCACAAAGGAATCTCGGTACCTTTTTGACCAAAAACAAGAACTGCTTAGTGTTTATTTAATTCATAATATAATAACCCTTTTTATCAATTTCCTCACTTTAATAATTAATTAATAACCTTTTATACTTCTTTTATTCTTACAGAGTTTATAATTTTTTAATGTGATCACAATTTAACAATGCAGTATATGTTTACAACAATATCGCCATCAACGTCAACAACAAAAACAACATCATCAACGTCAATATGGTTTCAAGTTGCTTTAATATTTATGGTATTTTTTATATTTTTTTCAACAACAATTCAAGCTGTGCCTGCTGCAACCAATTCACTATTAATAAATTCTCAAGCTAGCAGCAACAATAACAACAATAATAATAATAATAATCCTGCGAATAATAACAATAATAACAACGATAATTCCAACATCAATATCAATCCTAATAATGCCAACAGCAACAACAACAACAATTTAAACACAATCACCCAGTTGAATAATGGTCTTAATGCACACACACACACTAATTTAATTAGTTCAAATACTCAAACATCGAATGGCATCATCAACACAAATCC
Source organism: Eustalomyia histrio (assembly GCA_949748255.1). Lineage (NCBI taxonomy): Eukaryota > Metazoa > Arthropoda > Insecta > Diptera > Anthomyiidae > Eustalomyia > Eustalomyia histrio. Next base: position 65,813,244 of record OX456524.1, on the reverse strand, counting down.
TTCCAGCATCAATATAACAACCAATAATGTTAATAATAACAATAACATGGGTTTAACAGCCATTAATACCGGGGGTGGTGGCGGCGGAGGAGGTGGTGGTGGTGGTGGTGGTGTCACTGGTGGTGGTGGTACGAGTATTGGTACCATTGGAGGAACAAATATGGATTTGTTAGGCATTATAAACTCAACAAATATTGCAGTAGGAGGCGGTGGTGTTGCAGCAGGTGGAGTAAATAGTATTGGTACAGGTGCCATTGGCGGTGGTATTGGTAGTAGCAATGGAAATATAATTGCTTTGCCCAAAGAAAAATTCTATGATAAATGTACAGGACCTGCTGATCCAGGACCATGTAAACAATACACATACAAATGGCGCTATGAATCTACATCAAATGAGTGTACTTCATTTATATGGGGCGGTTGCGAGGGCAATCCACAAAATCGTTTTAACAGTGAAGCTGAGTGTTTATTTCATTGTATTGGTGCACCACGTGAGTATTAAATTTTTTTGTTTTGTGTTTTTGTTTTTTCAAATTAATGAATGAGAAAAAAAACAAAATATTTATTTGTTATTCAACAATAACTGGGATTATTAGTTAACTTTCAATAAAAATCCATATATTTCAAATTGTTTTCTAAGGCAAGCATAAAGTGAAAAATACTCGCATGTTTAATAATAAAAAAAAAACTAATCAATATTGCATAGGGAACAACTAAAATTTAGGTTTAATTTAAAAGTAGGATAAATCAATTAAATTAAATTCGAATGATAGATATGTATTTGAAACAGTAAACAGAAAATTAAAAAATATCATCAGCTTAAAAGATTCCTTCCAATTTCAGACACACTTCCGCCATTTTTACAAACCACAACACGAGAACCTAGCACTACTGAATCAGCATTACCCCAGTCGCCTTACACCATCTCGCCAGCGTATGGTGATTATGAAACAAGTCCTGTACCCTTCGAACAACGTGGTCCCGAATTGACTTTTGCTGAAACGGGTCAAGAGAAAACATTTGTCTTTGCCGAAAATAATACATTTATACAAATTGATGGCGATATCATACAAACATTTCAATTAAGGTTAGATATGACAAAAAAATAAATAAAATAATCAATTTACTAATTTAATTTTGTCATGCTTACAAATCTTCTACCACATACATTACAGATTATGTCGTGAAATTTCATTTCAATTTCGTACACGTCTAGCGCACGGTCTTTTAGTTTATCATAATGTTAAAAATCCCGATCGTATCAATTTAAATCCTTATGCTCTGTATGTGATTGTTGAGAAGGGCCAACTAAAAGTTGTGCATGTATTTGGTAAACATTCAACTAGTGTTACGGTTGGTGAAGGTCTGAATCGTGACGAATGGCATAATGTAACAGTAAGTAATGAGAAAAATATTAAACAACAGTCATATATGTATACACAACGGTAAACATTTATATAGCAATAAATATGATTTAACAAACAATTTGATTCAAAGTTTAATGCAAAATATTTTAAGCAAAATAAACAGAGATTAATTGTATACTCATACCATTTTATAGTTTACGGTTTGTAGTTTAATAAAACATAAGTTTTCAGTTCATTTATTATAACTTTTTTATACATTTGTTCAAAATGGTTAACTGTCATTTGCCGATTTTTTCAGTATAATTTTTTTTTTTTTTTTTTTTCATTTGCTGCTTGAAATTTAATAAAAATTTACCCACCAACTGGAAATTTGTAGTTTATTTGTTTGCTTTATAGTTATAACAAAAAAAAATATTAAAAAAAAAATCAAATTTTGTTTTTTATTAATATTGTTTGGTTATATACAAAATTATTTCAATTGGAATTACAAGAACTTCACAAATACACTCACACATAAAAATCAATTGACAAAAAATGATTAAAAAACTAAATGAAAAACAAACCAAAAACTTAAACAAAATGCAAAAATTTAAAACAATTTAAAATAAATGAATAAACAGTTATTTTTACCAAATCGGTAGGTAAAATTCAAACATTTTAACAGAATAATCATTTGTTTTTACTGATTTGTCAGTTGTTTAAAAAACATTTTACAAGAAATGGCAAAGCCCATTTAATTTAAATGAAAAGTCACTAGTTCAGTTTTTAAATGAAATTTCTTTTATATTACATTTTCTGTTGTTCTAACTTACAAACTGTTTTAAGTGTATGTTTACTTTAAAAATAGTAAATTTTTACTACAAATTTAATTACAATTAGTAGTAAAATAATAGATTAAATACAAATTACGTTAAATTCTAACTAGTATTCCTGTGGAAATATACAGAGAAAATATATGGTGGTAATATGATCGCTAGGCTGCACAGTGGGAAAAATCACCGATCTAGCTTAAAAAAAATCGTATCTTGAAAACTGTTGATCTGAGGAGTAAAAAATGTATGAAGCGATTGTAGCGGATGAAGTGATCTTTTAATTTATTGTATTCGTGGACACCCTGTGTCAGTACAGGGTGCACCATAAGGATAGTTTTATTGACAATAAATAATTTTCTATATATGGAGTAAAATTTAGTATTATGTAGCTCCGAAGAGCTTAAATTAAATGAACATAGTTTCAAACTATTTATTATTATTAATATTTATTTTTAATACTTTTAAAACTATATTTTTATAACTAAAAAATTATATTCAGAGAAATAATGATATTTATTTTAGAGATATAATGCTATTTTAAGTTTTTATTTGTTTTGATTAACCAAAATTATATCTTCTAAAGACCTTAAAAAATATTTACTTATTAATCTAACTATATAATAAAACTTAAGAAAACAAAAATAAATACATAAAACTAAATACATAGAGAATTTTTTAAACTCTAAAATTTAAATTTATTTTTTCAAATTTTATTTGCTTGGCAAAACTTTTTTTTTTTAACTAAAGATATTAAATTATAAAAGAAATTAAACTTATAATAAAACATATAATAATTATTCCATAAATAAAAATGGTTAAAAGTTATTCGCTTTCGGAGCCTGAGCCATGATTTTCCTCGTATAGTTCTTGAATCATGGGGTCACAAAGCAGTTCACGAACAACGCTTGAACGAGGCTCCAAGGATCGGTAATTAATGGAAGATTTTCTTGATGGTGAGGAGATTAAAGGGTCCGATGAATAGAGCAATCTATTTAATAAATCTTCCATAGTTTTCTCACGGGACATTTTTCGAGTGTGTAATTCCCTGTAATTACGAAAATCTTTGTTTCTTGATTCCATTGCTTCTTCAGAGAGCATTCCTATTGGCAAAGAAGCTGATTTTATAATTTCAGTCCCATTAATTAAAATTTTGTGGACGCTTGATGGCATGTTATATCAAGGATATAAATCAACATACAATTTTGATGTTTTTAGCTAGTTCTTTAAAGGAATCGGTATTAATAGATGATGCCAAGCCGTAGCCCCGCATATTCCACATGATTGCGTCGATGATTCTGCGATTGCATTAAATGCCTTACCATCTATCATGGTAATTTTAATCGGACGACAAAATCGGGTAAATGACGGTCGTGGATTTTGCCACAAAATAGTATCATTTTCTTTTAGTTGCAATGGGGCCAAGCAAATTGCAAATAAATTCTCATCAGATTTACCTTCTGGACATTTTTGTTTATATCTGGAGTGTCCACCACTTCCATCACAGCCCCATTTGTAAATCATTGTAATATTTTTAGACGATGATATATTCATCGTTTTTTTAAGTACGTCTTTTTGGTATTCCAAAGAGCTTGGAGACTGACTTCAGCAGAAAAGTTTGTAACATATAATGAGGAGTCTTTGGGATAGCTTTTTTTTGCCTCACGAATTACATTGTATGGTGGATATATGTTTGCATTACGACTTTTAGCTCCTGTTTGTGTAAGCATATACGAACTTTTAGTATAGTCTCCGTCTATATATAGCGCAAGTTTTATCGGAGCGGAGATTGCGAAGCTTTTAAATGGTCGTCCTCGGAATTGTGAAGGACCCGGTATATCGTCAAATTCCAGGCAAAACAAACCAATATTTGTGTTTAATCAATCATTGTGTTTTTTTTAAAAAACTGATATTGTTCGGTTGCAGTCGCTCCATTTTTTGCTAAATTTGCTACACAAAACCACGTAAGTTTTGTTCTAGTTTTTTACATTTCTCACTACTTTCATCATTGATTAGCCCAAGTCTGGAAAATACGTGACTTATCACAGAAATGGACTTCGCCCAACTTGAATTAGCATTTCGCCAAACTTCAAAACATTCTCTATGTGTTATTTTCATATTACCTCAATTAAATAAAAAATGTTACTGCTTCTACAAAACTATTGCGTTTGTAATTATTTTTGGATTTACCGCTATTCCAAGAATACTTAAAAAAAAATAATTTATATGAAAACACTTGAATATAACCCACAAGTAATATTTGAATAAACAATTATTTAAAATTCTACTTTGTGGCACTCTTTGGCACCCAATTTTTTTTCCACACTTACTTCATTAGGTGCAGTTTCAAGTTCAAAAATTATTTTGGCGCTATTTAGTGGTACATTTTTTAAATCTCTTTCCACATTTAGAAAATTTGACAAAAATTTACTTCTATGTATTTAATTGCTAGGGGTATTACTTAAATCATTTTGACTTAAACAAATCATGTTATCGTACTCTTTAGTACTTGTTTTATCAAAAAAAAATATATGTTCAATAACACAGTAGAACTTTTAATAACACGTTACTTTAAATTTGAAACCGAAATCGCTCATGGAAGTACTTTTTCTTCATTGCATACATTTACAGCCCTGTAATTTCATAATGAACACATCAATTGAGAAATGTTGAATGCTATTTTTAGTAGTCACTATCATAAAATAATTGTATGCTTTAAGTTTATAAAATTGTACAAAAAAAAAATATATATTTTTTTTAAGCTAGATTGGTCATTTTTCCCACAGTGGGCTGTCCCGAATGTCAAAAAATTTTCGAGTTTCGTAGTGTATTTTTGAAATTTTGTTTTTCCAAAAAAATTTTTTAGGATGTTAATAAATTTTCATAAATTTAATGAGACTATTTACTAAATTTTCTAAGAAATTAATGCAGTAACTGAATGCAATTTTTTTTTAAATTGATCAAATTTTTCATAATTAAAAAAAAAAAACACAAAATAATGCAATACATTGGTAGAGAGTAGTATTGACTATAATATAACAAATATTTTAAAATCTTAATTCGATTGCGACTCTTTCTCGTTTATATTTATACCACTTCAGTGATATGTACTGGTTCTGTCCTCTTTTTACCAGTTTGGGCATAGGTACTTTCATATCAGTATTGTTTCCATGGGCCATGATACAGGTTACGGGATAGGCATTTTAAGACCGGTTCTATTTTCAGCGGTTATGGGATATGTCATTTTCACGCTGGTACCATTTACACTAGTTATAGTATATGTCCTCTCAGACTGATCCTGTTATCTCCAGGTGCTACACGCTGAAAAAAACGCCATGCTGGAAATATAGTATTGATGGTAATATACATATATTTGGAAACGCCGAAGTTATCTTTGCTGCATTTTAAATTCACTATGCTTGCCTGCAAATATAATATGGTTGCTTGTAAAGGATCCTTTGAAATGCATCCACCAGCAAACATATATATGTTTGCCTGCAAATATTATGTATATAAAGGGTGTCCCAAGAAGAACGCAATTTTTAAATCTGGCAACATTCGAAGTGTCATTGTTTGACATTTGAACAATTGTTATTGTTTGCTAGTAGAAGGTACGAGGTTAGTAAAAATGGAGCGCTACACGAATGAACAACGCATTCTCATTGTGAAATTGTTTTACCAAAATGGTGAAAGTTTTGCGGCTACAGTTCGCAAATTGCGATCAATTTGGGGTCACAATAATGCTCCAAAAGAGTCAACTGTAAAGAGATTAATGGATAAATTTGCCGAAACTGGGTCTGTTAGTGATGTAAAGACAACAACGCGCCATCGACCAGGTCGATCGACCAAAAATGTCGCAGCTGTACGTGATGATGTCGCTCAAACTCCATCCACCTCAATCCGACACCGAGCTCAGCAAATTGGTGTCTCCAAATCCACTTTGCAGCGAATTTTGACGAAAGATTTGCATCTTCATGTATACAAAGTTCAATTGACTCAGGAACTGAAGCCAGCTGACCATGGACAGCGAAGGGAGTTCGTTAATTGGGTATTGGAGAGACAACATGAAAATGCTGATTTTGCCGATAAAATCATCTTCAGTGACGAGGCCCATTTTCATCTTGATGGCTTCGTCAATAGGCAGAATTGTCGCATTTGGGGTGAGGAAAATCCTCGAGTGATTCACGAGAAGCAAATGCATCCTCAACGTGTCACTGTGTGGTGTGGTTTTTGGGCTGGAGGAATCATTGGACCTTTTTTTTATGAAAATGAGGCAGGTCAAGCGCAAACAGTCAATGGTGTTCGGTATCGTGAAATTATAACCAGTTTTTTCTTGCCTAGAATTGAAGAAATGAATGTGGAGGGCATGTGGTTCCAACAAGACGGCGCCACATGTCATACAGCCAGAAGAACAATTCAATTGCTGCATCAGTCATTTCCCGGTCGTGTTATTTCGCGTTTTGGAGATCAGAATTGGCCGCCTAGATCGTGCGATTTAACACCATTGGATTTTTTTCTTTGGGGTTTTTTGAAGTCGATGGTTTACGCGAATAAGCCGACGACGACTCAAGCCTTAAAAGAGGAAATTGGACGCTGCATTAATGAAATACCGCAGCATTCATGCAAAACGGTCATTGAAAATTTCATTAAAAGATCGCGTGCATGCCAGCAAAGCCGCGGCGGCCATCTGCACGATATCATAACCTCATTCTGTCTACTTTACGATATAATAAAGTTTCACAATTTTTTTTTTAAATATCTGTGTTTTATTTAAAATTTATAAATTGCGTTCTTCTTGGGACACCCTTTAATTTCAAAAACTATTCAGCTGTACATATAATAAAAGATTGTTTTAATTGCTGTTTTACTACATACGTAATAGTAAATACATACGTATAAGTAATATTAAACTCAGCATTACAGCACTCATACGTTTAGGTGTATTGTTTTATGAAAACTAAGGTCCATTATTATAACTTGGCTTTAAGGTGTGTGTTAGTTAAAGGTAACTTTAGCTAAAGTGAGAAATAAAGTGACCTTAAACTTTTTTTGGTTATATATATAACCCATGGAAAACTTGCCTAAAAGCTAAATAAGTGACAAAAAATAGCTGTTTTCTCGAAATCCGCTGAAATAAATACAATGCCCCCGCCAAACAAAAAAACAATTCCTACAATTTTTGGAATTTTTAATCCCCTATATGTATTTAATAAAACCTTAAAGTCCAATAGTTGATTTTTGGAAATTTCTTTAAAACCAATTTTAAAAATTAAAAATTCTAATCTACATATACGGAATTAATTTAAAACAAGTTAGCAAAACACAAGATAAAAAATACTTCTCACCTAATTACATTGCAATTAAAAGAATACAAAAAGGTCTATCATTATTATATTTGTATCCCACAAGTATAATAATGATAAAATTACAACTGCAAATATATGTTTATTTAGGTGGGAAAATACAAATACATATTACATTTTTGCATGGAAACATAGGTATAATAACCATAAATATAAAATACTTTGAAATCTGCGTCAAATATACATATGGCAGTTTCTAAACAAATATATATATGCCAGTAAACATATTCAAGAATGTCTTTTTCTTTCGTGTAGCAGTGGCACTTACCCCACTTTCACCACAGGTATACAACTTCGGTTGATGGTAAATGCGGACTATAAAATTAATGTTGTAAAAATAGTCACTTTTAACTATGCAACTAACTAATAAAAAAACTTTTAAATGTGGTAAATATTAACCATATAATTAACTACGATTAGTTTTATATTTTTCTTCAATATCCTTGAAAATACTAACGGAGACTTTAACTGACATATTTTTTGTTGATTCCACATAATATTATCAATTTTTATCATTAAATTAACAATTAAAAAAAAAAACTTTACCTTTAAAATTAAAACAGATACGGAAAAAATACCGTTAAAGGTCCATGCTGGCTTAAAAATCTGTCACAGGTTATGATTTACAACTTATTACAGATATTTTTATAAAAAATAAAATTAATTATGATTGATAGACTATTTTGAATACAAGTAAAGTATGATTTACAGAAACTTTAAATTATAACACGAACAAAGTGTTAAAACAAAACAGCCTTAACTGATATTCAATTATGACTATGATTGCTAGTAAAATTTAGCTAAAAAAAATTATCTGTCAACTATTGATTACAAAATATAATATAAAATAAATAATTGCAATTTTGAATAGTGAATTTTATGTTTTATAGTTGATCTTTTTAATACTTATATGTATAAAAATGTATTATTAGTCTGGTTCGAGATCAAAAAAAAAAAATTTCCAAATGAAAAATTTTTCTTATTTTTATTTAGTAATTAGGGAGAATACACAGAAAAAGTTACTAGACACAAGCTGAATGAAATGCATTTTCTGGTCCGCTACGACTTTCATCAACCTTGAAAGTGTCAATTATAAATGTCTCCATTTAACTCACAAATCAACGGAAAAAGCTATTTATGCTAGCATACAGTTGATTTTTGTTATTGAGTTAAAATGAAATTTACTTGCTATTTTTGTGTTTTTTTACATTCTCCTTTTATTACCGTATGTCCAAATTAGCTATTAGCTAATATTAAAGAAATGTGTTTTTAAATTGTTTTTTACATATGCTTAAACAACTCATTTTAACCGTACCAGGTTATATTTTAGTAGTGAAGTTTATATCTTATAGTTGATCTTTTTAGTATTTATATGTATGAAAGTGCATTTTTAGTCAAGGGCACGAAGAATGTTGATGAAAGTCGTAGCGGACTAGAAAATGCATTTCAATCAGCTTGTGTCTAATAACTTTTTCTATGTATTCTCTACGATTACTAAATAAAAATAAGAAAAATTTTTCATTTGGAAAAAAAAAATTTTTTTCTATGATCTCGAACAAGACTAAAAATACATTTTCGTACATATAAATTTCAGTTATTGCTATATTAACTATGAAAATATTATCACCTTATACAACTATGTACGAATAATTAACAATATTAACTATATCCTGTAGCGTGGAAATCCATTGGGAAAATTGGCAGGTATAGAGAGAGGTATTGCTAATGAGGGCACGCGTTATATCCGGCCTTATTGCTCGTCGTGGGAAGGTTCGATATATATTAGCTGCCTCTTGCCAACAAGCCACACACTAAATTTTAATTTATCGCGTGCAAGGGTTAAAACAGGGGGACAGATTGGGAAAATAGGACATGATATCAAAAAGTTTACTAAAAGCTACTAAGTTGAGTTGAAACCAGTTGGCATTGTTTCAACCCATTTTGCCCACCCAACCTTGATCACTAAACGAAAACCTGGAGATGAAATTTGAAAGTGATCCCACATTTTGCCACAACGATCTACCAAAAGTTTACATCAAAACAATAAAAAATTTAAATTTACTCAAAAATCTTCATAATTCCGTTATATTTTGAAAATTCAGCTTATAAAAGAAACAAATTTTGAATTTAAAATTAAAATCACCTTTAGCAAAATTGAATTTAGAATTCTCATTTAAAAATATTATACTTCATAAAAATAACACATTAAATTTATCAATTATATTAGTTAAATTACAATCAAAAGAAAAACATTGTTTTTTTTTTTAAAAGAAATAAAATTAATGATTTAAATCGCGAAACTAAAAGAAATTAAATACATAAAGTATAAAATTATTTAACTTAAAATGGGAAAAAACAAAGAAATTAAAGGGTCAAAAATGTCGCGGGAGTGATACATGGGTAAATTAGTATGATTCTCTCTATATACATCGGTCATTGACCTTAGCAGAAATTATTGAAAATTTGTAATGACAAAACTCATTAACCCAACATAAAATTTTAATTTAAAAGAAATGGTAATGTATTTATAGTAAGATAATTTTTAAATTGTAATTAAAATCATGGTTAGTTACCGAAATTAGATTAAAATCTCTAAAATTTAAATTTAATGTCGGTCACAAAAGGGTTAATGATATTCAAATTAAATGAGATTGAGAAAAAAAAATTAAATATAATATATGTATATGTATATGCAAATAAAAAACTGAAAGAGAGGTTTAATAAGATAAATTCGAAATAAACTCACTTACATTGATAATTATGCTCCCACGCCGAAAGTACTTTCGATGAGTTTTGGAACCAGAGCAAGATATCGGTCATTTGCATTGTTAACGTATTTAAGAGAATTTTTTTTTTCTCTCTAATCCAATTTTAGCTAAGAGTTTAAATTAGTTTCATATTTGCAAATTAACTACACCTTGAATATTTTTGCGTTATAATTAGTATTTAAAAAAAAGTATTTTAATGAAATAAATATTTATTATGATTTAATTATATTTGGTTTAATTATTTTTCATTGCATTTAGAAATATTTTTATATGAGTTAAATTCTATTAAATGAGAGTTTACAGTTTTTTTTTATTGGCATTGCCATATTCAAATACTTTTATGTATGCAAAATATTACATTTGCTAATCCAAATGCATTGAAAAGTAATAAAACCAAACCAGCAAAAATTCCAAATCAAAAAAGAAACACTTTCCTACACTTTTTGTGAATTTAAGTTCAAAAAAAAATAATTAAGGAATTTGTTTTAAACCGAAAAACTAATTTTAACCACAATCATGCCCTTATTATTTATATTACGTAGCAAAATAAAAAAATAGATTTTAAATTAAGATTAGTTAGAAGAAATTTTAAATTTAAGAAGGATAATAACTTTAGTTTTTAGGAAATTATTTTAGTTTTAGAAAATTATTTTAGTTTTAGATTATCATTTTATGCCACTTTCAAAAGTTTTTAATTAGGTGTTTTTTTTTAATGTTTTCGAATTAGAGTGTTTTAAATTTTCATTATTTTAGCAGTTTTGTCGATCTGTGCAAATTATTTTGTTCATGGCTTATGGTTTTTCTTCATTCTAATAACAATTTTTTTTTAATAATTTTTAGACACTTTTCAAAAATCCAAGATTATTTATAAAATTTCCACAAATATGATTTAATTATATTTGGACTTTGAGAATTTTTTTAATTTTTTTTTTTTAATTTATTTCACACATTTTTCCAAAACACCGAACTAACGGTAGCCAAACCGTCGCTGAATGAGTTAGAGATGAACTGATGTTTAGGAGCCGATCTTCAAATTCGCCAAATAGAGAAAACCAAAGGGTATTTTGATATTGTTTGTGCCAAATCTATGTAAATAATTTAATTTAATGAGATTTGCCTTTGTTCTTCTAATTGAAGAGAAATTATTTTTATATGAAAATAGAAAAAAAATATTACCTATGATGAACAATTCCAATTGGAGTGTTATATCCTCTAAAGATTATTTTTTTGGACCAAAATCCTAAGTTAGTCCTTGATAGAATGCTTCAATTATATTAATTTGGGGTGCAATTAACCAGATTTTGTCCTGGGAAACGCTCCAAAAAACTAATAAATCTAAAATATGGTTGTTTGCATTTAACAAAACTGCAAAAAAGTATGTTTTATTTTAAATAAAGTGGAATTACTTACATTTTCAAATAAAAAGCTTTAATGTAAACTAAAGAAAACTAATGTAAATCACTTTAATTTAATTTGAAACACTTTGGTATTGAATTTTTTTTTTTCTTATAAAAACACTTTCTTTTAATACTGACTACTGCTTTGATGACAGAAAAATGGCAGAGAAAATTGACTGGCTCTTAAAAGAAAGCTCGGTTTTTGGTGGATGATTGCGCGAATTTGATGTTCTAACGCTTTTATTCCAATTAGTATGTATTCGTAAGAAGCGAATACAGATAAAAGTGAATTAAAATGTATTTAGAATATACATTGTTAGGTGAAAGTGGTGGCTTGGTTTGACTACTAGATGGCGTTGTATGTGCGTGTAAACCAAAGGTAAAAAATGTTAAAAAAATAAAATGTATAAACAATAATAAAATAATTAAAAAGATCATTTGCGAAAAGATAATAAATAAAAAAAAATAATGATGAGGCAGAACCTTACAAACACTAACTTTGGTTTTTAACTATCAAAAATTTCAGGTAAGCCAAAGCAACCTTTATGTACATATACAGCTACGTGCACCTAATTAAGGACAGTAGTATTTAATATTTAAATCGTCATGTTAAAGGTAATTTTCATAAAATAAACCGCTAATATTTGACACTGTTCAGTTAATCCAACTTTGTTCATTTAAAACTCATCAATGGTAACACTATTTTTACCGTTATTTTTTCTTTATCTTGTTTCTAATAATTTGTGAAATAAATTATTCGTGCACTAAATTAAGGACAGTGATACATTTTTTAAAATTTTAAATTCAGCAAGTTTTAAATGTAACATTTGTAGTATCTGAAAAGCATTCACTACTTATTTAAAATGGTTAAAAACCATGGTTGGCATTTAATGCCTTTTCATAATAACGGTAGTTGGCTACCACAGCTACTTTAAGACCGATATGAAAATTTAAAAATGGCCGTTTCAATAAGGGCAAGTGTCATTTTGTATAACCGAGTTTATTGCGCTATTTTACTGGTTCAATTTTGAAATATTTTAAACTACCGCAGTTTTAAAATTTTCGTATCGGTATTGATCAGAGCGTGATAGACAGCTACCGTTAAATGAAGAGGTATTGCTTGCCAATCATGGTAAAAACAAATCCTGTGATGTCAGTTCTCGAAAGATTATTGTACAAAAGCATCAGCACAAATGCATAAGCACTTATCGGAAAATAGCAAACGCCTTAAATGTGTCTAAAATCATGGTTTTCCAAGCGGTGCAATATTTCAGAAAGCATTCGACTACAGAAAAGGTGGCCCGTAAACAAAAATGCCGAATTACAACTGCTCGTGAAGATGCTCTAATTGTACGCGAGTCGACAAAAAAATACGCATAAATCATCAAATGAGATTCGGGTGGAAGTCTTTTGAGAATATGAGGCCAAACCATCTGTAAACACAGTAAAACGTCGATTGCTAGAAGCTGGACTCTTTGGAAGAATTTCCCGAAGGAAGCCTCTATTGTCTGAGCGTAACCAAAAGAAAAGACTAGAGTTTGCAAAAAAGTACCGCCATTGGACAGCTGTGGAATGAAAAAGAGTATTATTTTCGGACGAAACAAAAATTAAGAGAGTCTCTCCTGATGGAAAAAAATATGTTTGCCGGCCAAAGTTGAAAAAATTTGACCAAAGTACATCCGGACCACTTTGAAGCATGGAGGAAGATCTATCATGCTTTGGTGTTGGGCCGCTTCATAAAATTGAGGGAAATATGGATAAGTTCCAGTATGCAAGAATCCTTAACGATACAATGATGCCGTATGGTGACAAAAATATGCCAGTAACATGGATATTTCAACAAGATAATGATCCAAAGCATACGGCTCATCACGTGAAGCATTAGTTTTTAAACAATTGGGTTACTGTTCTTGAATCGCTTTAATGCAGTCCTGATCTCAACCCGATTGAGAACTTATGGCAAGTTGTAAAGACCAAAGTAAGCTCTTTAAAAATAAGCATTTCTGATAATCTCTACACCGAAACAAAGAAAGCTTGGGAAGACATTCCAAGTAGTGTATGGTGAGCTCGATGCCACGCAGATGTCAAGCGGTTATTGATAACAATGGTTTCGCAACAAAATATTGACTATTTTTTTAAATAAATACATGTTTTTTTTTATCAAACTGAAAGTGTGTCCTTTATTATGTGCACGACTGATACAACCTTATTTTAAAATATGGCTCACAGCTTTATTAATATTAATTTATTTGGCACAATAGGCAGTTATTTTCTAAGATAGAGAGTTAATTTAACTAAACTTGGACCACTTTCAAGAATATTGTACAACCTTTCGTATTATTTGCTTGAAGCTCAAATGTTAGCATCGTGTCCTTAATTAGTTGCACGTAGGTGTAAATAGTAAGAACTTTATATAACAACGATAGGTTGTTAGAGCAGAAAAAAATTGTGTTGGGTGGCCATTAAAGTGATAGGGTGGCCATTAAATTACTTTAAAATGAAAGTATACGCATATGCGAATGCTTATTAGAAGCTTCTACAAAATATTAATAAAATTAATACATAATGTGACTAATTAGAGGTATCTTATAACTGATAAAAAAATATTAAATAAAATTATAATATTTAAGTAGAAATAAAAACAATTTAATACTATAGAATACAGTGCTCCAAATCAAGTAGTTATTTAAATAATAATTAACAGGACAACTAGAAGAATGCTCCAAAATTAATTTTATGTCGATAAAAATGTTTTAAAATCGTAAAATATTTTCTTAAAATAAAGCAAATAAGTTCTTGGAATAACTTTTACATTTTTTTTATTTCAATTTAATATTTTTTTAAAAACAAAGCAGTCAAAGTCAGTAATAATACATCATATTGGCTTTTGGATGATAAATTTTAAAGGGAATATGTTCTAAAATCATTCAAAACTCTTATTATGTACTATCCCTATCCTTAAGACTTTTATAGAATTAAATTAAATACAGCTGCCCCTAAAAAAAAGTTACTGAAAGAATTAAAGATCCGTTTCCCTTATAATACCGTTACCACATTATTTCTTTTTTACCCCTACCCGTAAAAATTTCCAAAACTACCGTACTGTCAGTGGTTACCTTGTAATTCAAATAAGCAAACATGTATTTTAAATTTCAATTTTCTAGCCAATAGAGTTTGGGTAGGCCGAATTTCTAAAAATTACGTCTGAGCGGATTTCTTGACAGGAGGAGAAACCTAAATAAAAAATTTCAACTTCAGTGATTGTACCAGACCTCCATTTAGAAGATTTCCCCCTTCTTGGTCCCTCTCCGTAGTATGTTACAAAACAACCGTCTTAGCTGATGTCCTCAACAGAGGGGGAACCTTCAGTTGACATTCTTTTATGATTTTTTGGTGTTATTCTAAGGTACTTCCAAAAGAATTCATGTGTTCATATTTCAAATGCAGTGATCTGGATATAAACCCGAAGCATATTTTAAAAAATCACTCTTCATTACTTCTAAAGCATACGTTATGGTATATCGTATATTTTTTTTGAAATTTAAAGCATTTATTCAAATTGAAAAAATAGTTCTGATGAACTTTTTTAATTTTATTTATTAAATCATTTTTTATATTTTAGTTTAAAATTTCATGAGGATTAGAATTTATGCAGTTTTGCAATTTTTATAAAAGTTTTAAAAAATCAAGAAACCCAGATTTTTTTTTTACCTTTAATTGAAACTAGCTGGCCTGTCATTTACATTTTTTCAGCTTTAAATATTTAGGACGACACAATCTGTGAATTTTTGCATTATTATTATTTAACACTACACCATTTCCAGTTTTAATTCAGAATTTATCAAAATAATTTTAAAATTGTGTAAAATATATTTCAAATTGCCCAAAAATGTTTTTAAATTGTACAAAAATTATTTAAAATTGTTCAAAAATATTTCAAAATTGTCTAAAGATATTTCCAAATTGTACAACCAGTTTTTAAATTATCCAAAAATATTTTAGAATTTGTCTAAAAATTCATTAAAATATTTAAAAAAGGTTTCAAAAATGCTTTTTCACTAATGCAGAATTATTTATTTGTTTTTATAAATAGAATTTGTATATCAATGCATAAATTTCATCAAAGTTTAAATACTACAAAGTATAGGAACATTTTCCACTCATGCATCAGAATACCTAATCATTGTATTATCATTGCTTCCTAAGAGTAAAGTATGAGTAATGCTAATAGCTACATTTGAATACTTCCATCCTATGACACACTAATGTTAAATTCATCGATGAAACCATTAGAAAAGAAGTGATGCCTTTGCCATAGTAGTGATGCTTTTATTGCTTCTTTGGCAGCTTCATTTTTGCTGGGTTAATATCAAATTTCAACAGTAGATTCAGTAGGCCCCTAAGGAGGAGATTTTTCGCACTTTAAACCTGAAGCTTTAACACATCCCTGGCAAAAATTCCTTATCAGTGAGTAAGTCCATGCCTCAGGAAAACATATCTCGAATTTCAGGTTTCTGTATATAGCGGTTTCCACTCCCGTAGGAATTATCTAAAATCCTATCTTAGCGGATGTCTACACCGAAGGAGTAACCTACATACCAAATTTCGTCTATATGTCGGCAAACGTCGTTATTTCCGAAAAATATTTTAGAAAATGCCGAAGTTGTGTTGTTTTTATTAAAAAAAAAATCGGAAATGATTTACATTTTTAAGAATAAAAATTTAGTAATAAAATTAATATCAATATCTTAATATCTAAAAACCACAGCTCGTTCTAAAAATCATCATTTGGTAAGGTCTTTTTTCCTGAGTTATTTATTATTTATATACAAAATTTTTCTTTCACGTTGTAAAGAAAAAATTCAATACTTTACTTAATGATATTCCTTCCACTGAATAATTTTTTTTTCTGTGTAGGAGCAATAGTCAATTTCAATTTTACTCAATTTCACTTAAAAATTCCCAGCAAAACTTTTAAAATGGGTGCGATAAACTCAAGCATTACCTTGTAATGTATACTCCCTATATCATTATTTTTCACTATAAAATAATGAGTTACCGGGAATTGGATATATAATGCATTACTTTGTAATGTATACTCCTTACGCTCAGAGTTATTATGAAATATAAGGAATGAGTTACCAATAGTGCATTACTTTGTAATGCATATGTACTCCTACCTTCAGCATTCTTTTGAATATTAAGAAAGTCAGAATAAAGTTACCGAAAAATGGTTACATAATGCATTACAATTCAACATAAAACAATGAGCTTAGGTTAAGGCTATGAGAAAACATTTTATATTAACTCATAATTATAAAAAATTTCAAGGTTTTCCATGATTACTTCTAAGTACCTTTGTAAAGTTAAAAAAATGTTAAAGTTTATGTTTTTAATTTTTCCTCATAATTGTTAAAATTTATTCGATTCTTTTAAAATTTATCATGTTTTGTTTGATTTTTTTTTTTTTTTCTTTGTATAGTCTTTTTTATAATTGTCAAACGAAAATGACAGCTGAGTTTTACGTTATAGCTGGAGAATTATTGCAACATAAATTGCCGGCAATAAATATTTATGATTTCGAGTAGTCCATACAGAAGATAAGATAACTTTGACATTTGCTGCAATATATTTTCACATATTTGTCTCCATTCTAGACCACGCGATGTGCATTTATTTATATTGCACACTAATATCAAAACTACTGCCATCTATTAATAACAAGCATTTTAAGTTTCAGAAACTCTAGCATTCGTTCTTTTATTAGTTTATATTTCTGTAGAAAAGCCTAAATTGGTTTGAAAAATTAAAGATTTTTGGTGAAAAGTAATTACTTACAAAAAATTTTTCCAAGTGAAAACTCTTTTGCGAAGTAATTTTCCCATCATTTTTTTTTAACCAGCAGTTCATAAGAATTATTTACAAAAAGCTTGATCTTTTTAAATATTTTTAAAACGAATGACTTCAGAATTAACCTTATGAAATGGTATACATTTCTCAATTGTTTTGTAAATTTTTTTTTTTTATTGGCTTTACAATTATCAATATTCCAAAAAATTTTTAAAATGAATACCCATGCGTATGTAACGTATCTGTTTGTTTGTAAACAATAGAAAACAAACAGATCGGGTATTATCTGTGAATAAATCATTCATCTTAGGTACTTGAATTAGATATAAATCTGGCAGCACTATGCTTGAGTAGAGGTGTTTTTTTTCTGGCAGCTGATTAATTTTTTTCTGTATTATACAAAAATTAAACTTTAAACTTTAATTATCATTGTTATTATTGTTAACAAGAATTTAATTATTTTAAGTTAATTAATATTTTGCACGCGTTCTTCTGCATTTTCTTGTTACTGTTTTGCTGGTTGCTGTTGGTGTTTTTTTTTTTCAACTTTCTTGCTGTCTTAATATGACGCCTAAAGTGCATAAGTGTGGTATATGCAATGAAGCTATTGGAAAGCAAGGCTGCCTCCAATGCAAAATGTGTGCACTGTGGATACATAATGTATGTGCCCAAATTACTGATGCTGAAATTACTACACTAAAGGAGAATAAATCACTCTCCTTTGTATGTGCCGTATGTTTAGAAAACACTGGGCGTAATAAGACCCTAGCGGATGAGGTTCGTGATTTAAACCGCAAGTTTGATGCTTTCATGAGTAAGGGCAATGATGACTTAATTTCCATTTAAGCTGCTTTTACCAGTGCTGTTTTCGAAATTAAAAGTCAAATGGCATCAAGTGTTAACGAGATGAAGACTGATTTATTGTTATGTAACAAACAAGTGAATCATTTGGAAGCGTCTACGTCTTCTAAAATATCATCTTTAGAAGCTGAAAACCATATTTTACATAGAAGGCTAAATATAGCAGACATTGTCATCCGTGGATTACCCAAAGGTCTGAATGATTTAATTTCTGTTGTTGTAGCTTTGGGCTCCTTTTATAACATACCTTTTGCTGTTCATGAGATTAACCACGTATGCTACATTAATCGTAAGAACCTTATCTTGGTTAGATTTAATAGTGTTTTTCTTCGTGATTCCATTATGAATGAGTACTTTAAAACCAGTACACTGAAATTATGTAATATAACTGACGTTGATGATGCCAATGCCATTAGTGAACTTGATGGTGCTGCTGTTGGTAATAATATGAGGATTGAAAGTAGAGTTTTCCTGAATGACCATTATTCCCCTATCGCTAGTAAACTAAATGCTGCTTGCAGGAACCTGCTTATTAGATATAAAGTTTTCAATTCTGATGCTCTCAAGGCTAAACTTACTTTACTAAATGGTAATGAGGTGGAAGTTCATGATGCGGCTGAATGTGCTGTTCTTCGTACTGAAGAAGCTGCTATGGTGGTTTAGTTTTTGCTGTTTCTTATATATATTTAAAACTTGATATAATTATATTATGGATTTTTCCCTTGATTATAAGGTTTGAACTTATTTGTCTTTATATCGAGGTTCTTTCATACTATTAGAACTCTGTTTAATTTTATCAACAAAAGATTTTCTTTTTTTTTGTATAATTTTGCTGCTTTTTTTCGGCTGCTAGATATGTAAATATGTACTCATTCATATTATTGGTTCCCCACTGTAACTTTAATTTCTAACTTTGATGTCTTTAATGGTTAGTGACGGCTCGTATTTAAAGGCAAAATTGCGACCTTATAAGGGCCAGTTTAATGTTGCTCATCTAAACTGCAATAGTATAAAACCTGCTTATAGAACTTCCCAATTTGATGAAATTAAGAGTATTTTTGACGGTAATGAGTTTGATGTGATTGGAGTTTCTGAGACTTGGTTGACTAAGAATGTTCTGTCGTAATGATCGTGTAAGTGCAAGAGGTAGTGGTGTGGGCATGTATATTTCGTGCAAGCTTAAGTTTAAAACAGTTTTTAAAGTTTTCTTATTTAAAAAAATGTGAATCGCTTTTTTTGGAACTTTATTTTGATAGTTGTAAAGTTTTATTTGAAGTTGTATACTTGCCACCGCCTGCAGATTTTAGTGAGTTTGAGAACCTTCATTATGAACTTTTTTTGAACTATTCAAGTATTATAATTGTTGGTGATTTTAATTTCAATCTTCTTGATGTTGCTAAATCTAGCTCTGTGCGTTCTTTCTGCACTAGAACTAACCTGTCTGTTTGCCATAATTCGAGACCTTCTCATTTTGATGTCCAACATGTATCGATATCTCTTATTGATTTTATGTTGATAAGTGATATTTCTTTAGTTAATATTTCAGGGCAAGTACAATACCCCTTTATTTCGCATCATGCTCTTATTTTTACATCTTTTAAAATGAGTTTGGATATTTCAGAATCGAGTGTTGAGTGCCGGGACTTAAACAACATTGATTGGAATGGCTTATTTATCTGATTTTAATTTTTTTCCAATTTTTAATGTGGCTGATATTAATGCTTAATGCTTTCTATTGTCTTCCCTTGTTGCGCATCTATATTCGTTTGTGCCTTATAGACGTGTTTTTCGTTCTGCTAGTGATGACGTTTGGATAAAGTCTAGGTCGGTTGTTTTGACTAGATCTCTGAGAGATTTGGCTTTTTCAGCGTATCAATTAGATCCAACTGCTCATAAGTGGAATGTTTTCTGTAAATTCCGGAACAAAGCTAAGTCTGCTATTAGGAAAGAGAAGAGGAAGTATTATGCTGAAATGTTTTGGGAGTTGGATACCTCTGGTATGTGGAGGGTTCTTAAGAGATCTGGTTGTGATAATTCTACTGATATTGTTTGTGATGGGAATGTAGATGTAATTAATGAATATTTTGTTCATGGCTTTGATACTGATATTAACAATGAAGTTGATTTTGATGGGTTTGAAGACTTGGATGGGGCGTTTTCTTTTTCATGTGTTACTGAAGATGAAGTTCTGGAAGCCTTTAATAAAGTAAGATCAATGTCTATTGTTGTTGATAATTTTACAATTCAGTTCTTAAAACTTATTTACCCTTATATATCTGATGTTATTTTGCATTTAATTAATACTATTTTAATGACGTCAGTATTCCCAGAAGCTTGGAAGGTAGCGCGGGTTGTGCCTATTCCTAAATCTGGTACTATTCATGGTCCTGATGATTTGCGACCGATATCTATTCTACCGGCGTTGTCTAAGGTTGTGAAACATATTGTTAAGGAGCAAATGCTTTTCTTTGTTAGGAATAAAATTATTGATGTTCAGTTTGCTTTTCATCGTGGATATAACACTACAACACTTTTACTTAATCTGACTGATAATATTAGGAACTCTGTGAATGATAATAAGCTCAGTGTGCTGATATCTCTTGACTTAGCTAAAGCTTTTAATTCCATATATTACTCTACGATGATTGTTAAACTTAAAGGGATTTTCAATTTTTCTAAATCTGCATGCAAACTCATTATGTCTTATTTATGTGGTCGGTCACAATTTGTTGATTTATATGGTAGATTTTCTAGCATACTTCCTCTTACATCGGGAGTTCCTTAGGGTTCAGTTCTAGGGCCACTTTTATTTATTTTATATATCAATGATTTGCCAGGTATTCTGAATTCTAGTATTTTTAAGCCGTTTTTATTTGCAGATGACATAATGCTCTTGTTTAGTACTGACAGAGATTTTTTTGATGCATTGGAATCCAATATTAATTACAGCCTTGATTGAATTTCTTCTTGGTCTGTTAGGAATTCGGTAGCTATAAATCCATCTAAGTCGAAAGCCCTTTATTTTGGACCTTCTGAGAATTTAGTAATTGATTTTTTTATAACTATTTGTGTTTCCAGAATTGAGTTTGTTAGTCAGCATAGATGTCTCGGTATTATTATTGATAATCGGCTTAGTTTTGTGTCTCATTTTGAATCTGTACATCGGAAAATTTCTTATATCCTGAGAAGAGTATATTCCTCAAATATTTTCTTGCCTTTTAGAGTAAAGTGTTGATTAGCTCATGCACTTTTAATGCCACAAATTTTGTATGGTCTGAAGGTGGTATCAGGCACCATTGCTACAAACTTAAAGATGTTAGAGCGAATTGTTAATACGGTAACTCGATATGTTTTTAATATCCGTAGAGGTGAACATATTTCTAATTTTGTAAAAAGATTTTTAGGATGTTTTTTTTTAAATTTGTAAAGTTTCGCAGTATTTTTTTATTTCATAGAATAATTAAAAGTGGTATACCAGTATCGTTGCGAGGAGAATTTTCTTGTTCACGCTCTAGTAGGAACAATCAAATTATAATACCTAGAATTAGATGCTCATTGTTTGAGAGGTATTTTGCTGTGAAAGTTGCTCGCTGCTGGAATAGCTTACCTTATGAATTACGCATTTTCTTTCAATCTAATAACGTTTTTCGTCTTAAACTTATGAAACATTTCTTTAATTCTTAAAATTGGTGGTTGTGTACTGTTTGACATGTCTTTTTCCTTCAATTGTTCCTATATCACCGGATAATGATTTCTTAACTAAATCTATTAACAGTTTTACCTTTTTTTATTGATTTGTTATGGCTGGGGAGCCAATAAAAATTTAAATTAAATAAAAATAATTTTAGTTTATTAATGAGTGCAGTTATTTGTTATTACATAACTTTTATTATATTTTTAAGCTAGTTTTAGTGCTTTACTTGGGATTGTAAATTGTTATGCAATACGTTTTTTTGGCCTAGATGGCTTTGTATTGCAATGTGGATTAATAAATAAATAAATAAATAAACTAAGTACAAATTTATCTTGTTGCATTGATGTATTTACAATCAGAAATTGTGTCATTATAAAGGATCATTGCAAATAAAACTGAAAAGATTTCAAAATATATATAAACTTTCAAAAGGGAAGTTGTCACTCTGAAAACGTTTGAAACAGGATTTTAGATTATTGCTAAAAAAAATTTTTGACATTAAAATCTGAGGAAGCCCATAAAGGGGACTCAATGTTATAATTTATAAAATATTTTTTTTGGTCTTAATTCTAATGCACTAACTTTGTACTGTTCATATGTTTCAAAATTTCGATTATTGTTTGGATTGTATGTATGTATGATTTTTTATTTTTATTCCTATTTTCAATTCAGTTTTTTTTTTTTCTTTTATTATAGGTAAGCATTGATGTCCATGGAGCAAGATTAATTGCAAAAGTAGACAAACATCGAGAGGAAGTTTATCTACAGGGTTTGAATCATGATACTAACTATGGTGTATCTACAAATCTGCCATCAGTAGTCCTAGTGGGAGGTAAGAATGATAATCTTTACATACATACAAAAAAAAAAAATATTAAGGTGAACATTTTTCAGTAAAAACCTAAAAAGTTATATTTTATAAGACAAAACATTCAAATACTGGGATCTTCTAAAAAGCTTTATATTTTATCTCTAATATAAATGTATTGGTGCGTAATCATAGTGCCGCATTAAAGTCGGCTTTTTATACCCTCCACCAGTTTGTCATTCCGTTTGTAACATGTCGAAATATAGGTTTAGGACCCCATAAAGTATATATATTCGTGATCCTTATGCAATTTTAAGTCGATTTAGCGATGTCCCTCTGTCTGTCTGTCTGTCTGTCTGTCTGTCTGTTGAAATGGCGATCACGACGCGAAGACGCAAGCGGGGGTGCCTATTTTTACCCAGATTATTGAACATCCTCCCTAGCAGTTTGGTATTTAAAATGAGCAAAATCGGTTCAGCGGTTCAAAAGTTATGAGTGAAAATGTGAAGGTACCTCTAAATTTTCCATACAAATTTGTACAATTTTTCTGTATCTATTTTTTTTTTTTTTTTGTTTCTGTTAAGTAAGTAAAAATGTTATTAAGTCTTCTTATTATTCGATTACATTTATTGTCTTACATACTATGAGAATGATAACATTCTTAGAGCTTTATGTGTGTTACTCTAATACAGTGCTGTTCAAAAATAAAAATGTAGTTGTGTTGGTGAGAAAATGAGAATTGCACTGTAAGAAATGTTCAATGGGTTAATAGCAGTGTTAGTATCTGTATGAATTTATTTTTTATATAAAATATGAGACTGCTATGTTTTGTGTAAAACAGTTTTAAAGAAATATGAATTAAACAAAAATTTTTGAAAGGAAAATAATAAATTCATTTTATAAAAAACAAAAAGTTGTAAATATTTCCAACAATATTAATGATTTCATTATATTTACATATTAATAAAATATCTGTAATATATATAGATCTATTATGATATTCTATTAAAAAATGCTATTTTTAGAAGGAAAAAAAAATACAATACATTCGATCGGAATAAATGAATGAATGATCGGACTCAAATTTTTAAGAACATTTGAACTTTTATATTAAAAAATGCGTTTTTTTATTAGGTTTATTAAAGATTTTTATAGGTCTTGTATTATTAAAATATTTTTCGTACATTGCTGTTAATTTTTTTTAGTGCATTAAAGTAATATCAGCCACACGTGTTCATTCGTCGCTGTTTCCAAAAAGTATATAATTTTCTATAGAGTATGTTTCTCTCTCACTAACTTTTTAGTACTCTCTTAGAACACGAACATAGTTTGGCGGCAACAAAGGTGAGTTTTGGACGGCAACTTTTAGTAGTGTTTAGCGGTGCTGCCATATAACCAATTTTAACTATTTTTTTGCCGTTTTTGGGATGCTAGAGATTTTTCAGATTATTTCATAAAAAAAAATGTTTTTTTATTTTATTTATGTATTTTTTCAGATTTTTCATATAAAAATATAATATTTGTTCTATATACTATTTATTTTTACTAAAATTAGACATGTCTAATAAAGTAAAAAAATACAACAAAAATTTGCCATTGTGTTAAAAAATAGTTAAGAATTCAAACATAACATTGTGACATGAAAAGTATTAAAGTGTGTACACACACATTGACCAACTATGTCTATTATATCCATTATTTCCCATTTCTATGGTAAAAATATATAATAAAGAGAATAAATATGCTATTAATTGTTGCAACATATAACTAAAAACCTATAAAAATGCAATAATTTGAAAAAAAAAAATTGTTTTCATGAAAAAACTGGAAAACAGTTAAGAATCCCAAAAACTTGGATAAAAAATTACACTGTTTATGTGGCACCACTGCATACACCAAATTTATTGTTTTTCAACACTTTAGCAACTTTGAAAATGTTGCCCTCTCATTTAAAAATTTTGACGCTGAACTCTGTACCATGTTGAATTTCTGGTAGAGCGGGAAAAATACTCTTTAAAAAATTATATACTTTTTGCTGTTTCAGTGACGACTAAAGGCAAGAGCGTAAGAATACATGTGAATTGAGCAGGGGACAATTGTCCCATGCAATTAACATCACTGCTCTAATAACTAAGTTAACGTAAAAATCAACAATGTTAAAGTCGCTAACAGAGCAGACTTCTGTAAATAACATTGCTAAAACTAAATAACAAAAGTTCGTTACATAAATTGACAAAACATATTACAGTTCATACAAAATTTAGTATATACGCATATCATCTTCAGCCCCTATGGTGGAGGGTATTTAAAGATTCGGCACAGCCGAATTTAGCCCTTTTTTACTTGTTTAAATTACAAACCTGTTATTTTCTATCTTGCTAATATAGAAAGAATTAAAGCCAGTATTAAGTTGAACCATCAAATGTCCTGCGTATACATTTTGTACTAAATAATAACCAAGTGGCAACATTGATCAGCTGATTTCATATTTGCTAAAAATAAACAAAAGTGTGTAAATACAGAATTTTTAGTGGCAAAATATGAAAATAAAAAACTTTATAAAAAAAGGAATAAAAAGTGTATTTTTATTAATACAAATTAATTAAATTAATAAAAATAATACATAATCCCTTATTAATTGATATAATTTTCCATTCAATATTTATATTTTACAATTCAAACATATTTTTTCACAAAAATTTTCTTGGCGTAAATCAGCTATTGTAAGTGTTGTTAAATTTGATAAAACAAACTGCAGCTAGTTTTAATTTTAAAGCAGACTTTAACTATTGTCCATAGTAAGCCTAAAGTATACTTTTGAGAAGAGTAGATTTTAGAATTCCTAAAGTTTACTTTATTTTAATTATGATAACGCGCCATTATTTCCACGGAATATAACAATCTTCGAATTTTAAATGAAAATTTCATATTTTTATCAAACGTTTAAATACACCGTCTTAGGCTAGCCAGATACTTTTGTTTACGTTATACCCAAACAAATAAAAAAATACCCTAAAAAAAACCATTTAGAAAATAAAAACGTTTTTTTTTAATTAAGTAGAATAAAAATTATGTTTGGTTACTGAATTAACCAGATCCGTATTTTAAATTTAGTATTTCTATTGAAATTATCAGAATCATCTACAGTGTGTATGATGATTTTTTCCACAAACAATTGTTCGGATTCTGAGACATTAATCTCAAAGATTTTACCATAAAATGCTACGTTTATATTGGAAATTTAATTTAGTAAACACTGGATAAATTGTTTAACTCTCATGCAACCATTAGCAGTTAATTCACTTTTACCAGTTTAACATAACTATAAGGGGGACATTTGCTAACAGAAATTTTAGACAATTATTACTTTAGAAATATTACACGTTGGTTGAAAAGTTCCTGCGTTCACCAAGAGATGGCACTGCTAGCTCCAAACTTTTTTTTCTCAAGTTGGTATAACTGTCCTGAGAACACATGCAAAGTTGCAAGTCATTCTGTCAATTCTTAATTTGTTTACAAGCCATTTGAAGTTGACGTGTCATTGATTTTTTTTTAATATGGAAAAAATTGAATATCGTGCAGTCATTAGATTCTTTGTTTTGAAGGGTTTAAAAGCAAAGGAAATTTATGAACAATTGTTAGAAGTGTATAAGGAGTCCTCACCATTAAAACGCACCGTTAAATTTTGGGCTGGTGAATTTAAACGTGGTCGTACCAGCCTTAAAGACGATCCACGCGAAGGACGACCAAAAACTGCAACCACAGCAGAAATCATTGAGCAGGTACATAATATGGTTAGCGAAGATCCAAGTTTGACTAAGCGTGAAATTGCTAATGCCATAGGCATCTCAGACGAACGAGCACTCCATATTTTACATGAAGAATTACGTATGAAAAAACTGTTTGGAAAGTTAGTGCCGCACACATTACAAATCAACAAAAACTGGATCGAAAACAAATTTCTCAGCGTAATTTGAAGCGTTTTATGCCGAATAAAACCGACTTCGTGCGTCGTTTTATAACTATGGATGAGACTTAGATCTACTACCATTATCCTAAATTGAAACAAGAACGTTTACAGTGGACTGAAGCTGGTTGTTCAGCTCCAAAGCAGGTGAAGTCACAACGATCAGCAAAGAAGGTTATGGCATCAGTTTTTTGGGATGCAAAAGGAATTTTGTTGATTGATTATCTTCAGAAAGGTAAAACAATCAACTCTGAATATTATTGCAGCCTTTTGGATCAGCTGGATGAAAAAATTCGTGAGAAAAGACCTGGTTTAAAGAAGAAAAAAATCATTTTTCATCAAGACAATGCACCTGCTCACAAAAGTGTTTTGACGATGGCTAAATTCAAAGAATTAAAGTTCGAATTGCTTGAACATCCACCGTGTTCACCAGATTTTGCTCCCAGTGACTACTATCTCTTCAGAAATCTCAAACAATTCCTTCGTGGAAAGCATTTTTCGTCGAATGAAGAGGCCATAGCAGCAGTAGACGGTTATTTTGCAGAGCTTCCGGAAAACCATTATAAGGATGGGATAAAATTATTGGAAGATCATTGGAACAAGTGTATTGAGCTTCTAGGAGATCATATTGAATAAAAAAATATATTTCGTAACAAAAACAGTATACTTTCATTTCGAGCGCAGGAGCTTTTCAACCAACCTATACATTTATTCAATTTTTAAGGTTATATTTTTAAGCTTTTAAAACGGCTGGTAGGGCCGATTTTAACTCTATCTAAGAGAATTAATTTAATTATTCAAATTGATAACAAATTTTGAACAATCTTCACGTCCCAAAATTATACTGTGAAAGAAGAGTTCGTACATTTTCGATATATTTTTCTTTTCGAATGTTAAAAAAATTCCATTACTGATTTTAATTTACAAAATAAGCATGAGCTTATTTTTAATAAATTTCTAAAAAAAAAAAAGAAAATGTGAACGATTGGACATGCGGCATATAAGCGGGTCCTCTGAGTGGGGTATTATTGCTAACATAAATTGGTATAATTTTAATATACGTCTACGTAATATTAATTTGTTGTATAGTATTATATAATAAATTGGTGAGCCATTATGCTATTTATTCTTTTACAATCATTTAAAAATGAAGGTACTTTTAGAAATTGTTGCATTAAAATCATACCTATAAAATCATAGATATAATTATCAATCTAACGATATAAATATCAACTCAACGAATTTGCCCCATAGGCGGGACATTTTTGAGTTGCTTTGAAAATTTTAAAAAAGAAAGAGAAAGCATAAAGTTAACACAATAGATTCTGGTAGAGTAACCAGAAAAAATATTCATGTGTTGGCGTTTGAAAGATCACATCGGAATTTTATTTTAAGGGAGGGGGGGGGGGGTTAAAATTTCCCCCTTTGGCCTGTTCATGCAGTATTGCGGTCAATTCAACTATAAGTTCTTTACATCTGAGGTGTAGGCCATCTTAAGAAACTTTGTAGAAAATATTAAAGTAAATATTTTTGTGTAATATATTAACCCACTAACTCCCTCACATAACGGTAATTTTTTGCTCTCTTCTAACAAATTATAAAAAAAAACACCACCCTAAGAGGGAATAAAATGTTCTTCTTCTTCTTACACTCAATATAAAATAGACAATCATCAACAAGCAATGACCGCAAAGGGAGAAGAAGAGCATGGATATTGACAAGGTTAGGTAGCGCCAACCGAAAATACTAAGTATTCTATCCTGCTGGCTCAGTGGAATTTCTCAATTTTTATTCTCTATAACTTACTAATAAAAATTTTCATGTTTCTTTACAATAAAAATAATTAAAAAGAATATGATATGATCTTAAATCCTACTATACTATTCACTTATAAATCATTAATTTTATGCGCGGTGGTATATATGTTATACTATGGCCTTGCTCGGAATCCTACAAGAATAAACATTTTTTTAATACATATTTCTCAATAAAACTCGATAATAAGTGAAAGAAAATTAAAATTTTGTTTAATTTTCACTGATATCTTATAGTGCCCCGGAAAGAGTTAACACAAACACCAAAACCTAGTAAAATTCAGAATTTCTCAGTAGATTTCTTGCCAGATTATGAGATGACCTCTATAAACTAAAAAAAAA
Source organism: Eustalomyia histrio (assembly GCA_949748255.1). Lineage (NCBI taxonomy): Eukaryota > Metazoa > Arthropoda > Insecta > Diptera > Anthomyiidae > Eustalomyia > Eustalomyia histrio. Next base: position 65,784,204 of record OX456524.1, on the reverse strand, counting down.
AAAAATGAACTAGAATTTAGAAAAATTAACTTATTTAGGGGAAAATTTAAATGAAAATGGCGCCAAAGACACTTTTTACAAATATTTGATAAAATTTTCCTTGAAATTAAAGAACAAATTTAACTTAAAATTTGCTCAAAATTTCTAAATTATAGAAAAATTTTACTACTGAGAAGTAAATTTTTATTAGAAAACAGTAAAATTTCCTCCTAATTAGTTTTTATACTATCTAAATTTTTACTGTCAGTTAGGAAATGTTTCCTTGGTTTTAAGAAAAATCTTATTTTATTTATGTTCATCAGATAATTTTTTTACTTAAAACTAGGACTTAACTTCCTAAAAATATAAAAATATTTTCTAACATCAAGTTAAATAGCACTTCTTTTAAGTGAAAATTATCCTTATCCTGCTTCTATGGTAAAGGTAATATATTTTACTATAAATTTTAAAGTACTTTACACTTATCCCACTTTCTGACGACTTCCGCTTTGTGAGGACACTGCTCTTAACAAGCTTTTTGCTATACAATTTTGTCTTAAAACTAAATTGAATTTTACTAATTTCATGTATTTAAAATATAAATTGAATTTCATTAACAAAAAGGTAAAACAAATTAAAGAAATGTACTGCAGGATATCCGGAAACGTTATAAATTGTGACAGATCCTTTTCGTAGCTAATTAACGGTTCTGCTTGAGCGAACTACAAAAAGGGACACACGGCATCTATGGCTAAGGAACACTGGGGTCCTTTGTCTTCTTAAGTTCACTAATTTAAGGAAACTGTTACATTTCTTGTTATAATTGAAATATGGAAAATATCATAAGACAGTTTTAGCTTAAGCTTTAATTGACATATACAAATTTTAAATTTTTTTATTATTAATTGAAAAAAATAGGTGCTTCGATAAATATAAAGTTTAATGGGCGCTACGTCAATTATAGGAAAGCCATTATGCCGTAATGTATAAAATGTGGTTGCGTTATTTTGTATTGTAGTCAGCAAACAAAATTATTACATAAAAGCGCAAATTCGAAAAGGTAAACCTTTTGCTAACAAAATTTTAAAATATATTTTAAGCTACTTTAAGTTCAATATTTAAGACTGTTAAGATTAGAGATGGGCGCGATAACGAACCAAAAATTAGAATCATGCACGATAATTTTTATAATGGATACTTTAATTTGTTTCCTTTAAAAATATTTTTTCTTTAAAATTAGGAAAACTAACTAGTTTGCTTTTAATTTATTGTTTTTATTTTGAAGAAAAATATTGAAAATAAGTTAAACAAACAAACCTAAGGTTATTATTTCTCAAAAATTAAAAAACTTTTACTTAAAAATAAATATATTTTCTAACAATTTCTAAAATTTATCTGAACTAAGTTGCATAAAAATTATCCCTTGAAATTATTCACAAGTTTTTGAAATCAAATAAATCTTTATTATTACATATGAAATATTTTATTACTTTTTGTTTTTAATTGCCTAAACTAATTTTTAGAAAACAATTCTTAACACTTAGAAAGTGGTAGACTTGAAAATTGAATTAAGAAATTACTTTCTAAAATTTAGTTAATTTTACTACCCGTGAAAAAAAAAATTAACACACATTAAGTTCAAGTACTTTCTCATTTTAAGTTAGACACATTTTTTGAACTAAATAGGACTATATTATGTTCTATATTTTTTTTAAAGGTATCTTTGTTTTATTTTATTTGTGTATGCAAATTTCTTTTCTTAAATTTTTCTTAAAAATTGATAAATTTTTATTTAATATACTTGTTTTTTTTTCCTAAAACGAAGAAATATTGCTTAGGAGAGATGTGAACTATATCTGAGTATATAAACTATTTGTTTTTAACAAAACATAGGAATTTTTATTCATTTTAAGAAAATTTTTCCAAGCTTTAATAAAATTTGGCTTAAATTGAGGAAAATTTTTAAACTATTTTGAGTATATATAATATTCCATACCACCTACTTATATACTGCATTACTTTCAAAGTGAAAATCATAAATTACTAGTAATATGTTTTAACCACTTATTTGACACTCCAAACTTATTTTTGGTTTCGTTTCATTGTTGTAATGCACAAATTCATTAGTGTATGTTAAATATTTTAAATATGATTGATTGGCTTTTGACCAACCAGCGAAAATATCTAAATTGTATTTAAAATTATTTCAAAACTACCCGAACTTCCCTAATTTTTAACATAATTGCTAGAAATTCATTAATACTAATGAATTCCATTGTATAGGAAAAAACAGAACTGATAACTATGTAAATGTTGCTGTGGAAAAATTTTCAATTTCTGTTGAAATTAATACAATTTAAACACAGGATTTTTATCGAACACAAAAATTCAATTTGATAAAAAAAAATAGTTTCTGTAAATTTTTTCTCATACGTTCATATTGAACTAACAACTAGTGTTTTTCTTTAAGTTTTTAATTAAAGTTTAAGTTGAATTTACACTTCAACCAAAAGATTTTTAGAATGTCCTATAAAATCTTGGTACAAATAGTAGTACTACAGTCGAACTTCTCTATAGTGAACTTCTATACAATGAAGCTTTCCCTATAATGAATTAATTTTAAAAACACAGCTTTTTCCTTTCAATTTTAGTGTTTTTTGATCTCCTTATAATGAATTTCCCTACAGTGAATTTTTCTTTACAATGAACAAATTTTGCTGATGTAAATTTGAGTCACATGCGTTTTTGTCTCCGTATAATGAATTATTTCAAAAAAAAATTCTGTTACGCAACACTGTGTACTTAGAAGAAAGAAAAATGTATTGAGGGAAATCCCCAAAATATAAAAACTAGATCAAACAAAAACAAAAAAAGTTCCATCAATAACAATCAATAACATTTTGATAGCAGTTAAACGTGTTCAGTGAACGAAAATGACGCAGCGGAATAGCATTTCTCTTGAAAAAAAAATATTAATAATTAATAAAGCTAAAGAAGGAGTAACAAAAAAAAAAGAGATTGCTAAGCAATTTGGAATTCTTCCCAGCACTTTATCAAATATTTTAAAAAACAAGGAATTAATTCTAAAAAATGTAGAAGACGAGCAATTAAGCACTAAACGCAAAAGGCTTCGAACCTGCCTTTTTGAGGATATTGATGAAGCAATGCTCAAATGGATAAACGCGGCACGTGGCAGGAATCTTCCTATATCTGTACCATTAATGAAGCAAAAAGCCAAAGAATTCGCTGATTCATTGGGACACGAAGATTTTGAAGCAAGTACAGGATGGTTGGAAAATTTAAAAAACGTCATGGTATTGTTGCAAAAACCTTATGTGGGGAAAGCGCTGATGTCAACATAAGAGATCGTGATGAATGGGTAATGAACGTTTTACCGAGATTGATACAAAATTATAATCCAAATGACATCTTTAATGCCGATGAGACAGGTTTGTTTTACAAATGTTTATTAAATAAAACACTAACATTCAAAAATGAGAAATGCTTTGGTGGAAAACAGAACAAAGATAGAATAACTGTACAAGTAGCAAGCAATATGACTGGTTCGGAGAAGCTTAAACTGCTTGTTATAGGAAAAGCCAAAAATCCTAGGTACTTTAAAGGAGTAAAATCTCTCGATGTGCATTATGAGTTCAACAAAAAAGCGTGGATGACAGGCGATATTTTTACGAAATGGCTTTTGCAACTTGATAAAAAATTCGGTTCTCAAAAAAGGAAGATTTTACTTCTTGTGGATAACTGCACTGCGCATCCTAAGCAGGTAAAAGATAAATTGCAAAATATTGAGCTTGCCTATTTTCCTCCCAACATGACTTCGTTACTTCAACCAATGGACCAAGGCATTATCTACAACATAAAACAACTTTACAGAAAACGAATTTTGACAGACATATTGACACAAATGGAGGAGAACAAACCTGTTATGGTCATAGATTTGCTTCAAGCCATTTGAAACTTAAGCGCAGTTTGGAATGTCTATGTAAAACAAGAAACAATTGCAAACTGTTTCCGAAAGGCAGGATTTTTGAAAGATGGCATGCAGACTCAACCTGACCATTGGGATGAAGAAGACTTTCTTTCATTATCTGATTTGGCTGCTCTACAGGCTTCATTTAGGAAAGCAACGAACATTGATGCATCATTTGAAGACTATGTCAATGTTGATATTGATGTGCAGACCATGGGCATCCCGTCCGATGAAGATATTATAACCAGTGTTCTGGAAAGTCGTGGAGTTCCGGCTATCCCAGGTATTTATTAATTAGTTTTATATACATAAAATAAATAAAAGTGTGATGTACATTACTTTTACATCTACAGATTCAGATAACGATGAAGAAGAACTTGCCGATGAAGAATTGGCAGATGTCAATAAGACGTTACCTACATTGGAACGAGTTTCTTCATCAATTGACGTACTTCGAACCTTTGTGGAGATGAAATGTAACGTGCCGAGCAATGTATTTAAATCTCTAAATGTATTAGAAGGTTTTATTGAGGATGAAAAATGGAAAACTGTAATCCAAACTAAAATACCTGATTATTTTAAATAAAAATTAAAAAAAATATAATTTCTGTATAATGAAATTTCTATATAATGAAGTGATTTTCTGGTCCCATGCAGATTCATTATAGGGAAGTTCGACTGTAATATAAAGGGAAAAGTGCTCATAATATTTGGAATATATACGCCCTGTTCGAGGTGGCTAAATAAGATCTAAACTAAATACAAATTGACAAAAGTGTTTAAAATTTCTTTGAAAAATATTTCAAAATATTTTAAATTTTTTAAGATATTTGGAAACCTGAATTTAATTTAGATTTTATTTAGTCAGTTCGCACACACCCATAAAATATGTCTTTTCTGTACTATGGACACTAATGAGGATTTTTACGACAGGCTACTTCGGCTCCCTGGGTTTTGGACGAGTAAAAATGTCGTAAATTCCCCTCCTGAACTGCTAGAGCTGGAATTTTGAAATTTTGGTGATGCAATTTCGGTTTACACATCTTATAACTAAAAAGGGGCACAATAGTATCCTCCGTAACGTCGTCCCAAATCCCTTCCACTAAAAATCTGCATAATGTTTGTGCGCTGCATTAACACCATTTACAAAAAAATTAAAACAATAGGCACTACTGGGTGGAATATATAGAATATAAAATTTCATAGAATTGGTTTTAAGAAAACTTTAAATCTTTTAAAAAATTGGTTCAGTAGCCACTTTTATTTTTTACACAGTCTTAAGGTTGCGCAGAAACATTATCTGAAAAAAAAAAAACATTGCAAAAACAATAATATTTGTATATTGAATATTGAATTAACATTATAAGAACAATAATAAATAAATTATTTTATTGTTCAGTAAGTATAGAATATTATATCAAGGACTATGTTATAATAGGGCGAAATAGGCAACAAGCCAAAATGCCAAAATTCGATCGAGCCAATATCTGAGATTTGAGTTGAATAAGCCAAGCCATAGACATCTTATCAAGTTTAAAATTTACTCCGGAACAATGTGATTATACCTTATATCACTCACAAATATTTGTTATTATAAAACACTAAGTTTTTTTTATTTTTTAGTGTGCATGAGATTTGTCTTTGATTAGAAAAAATTATATAAAAATTCATTAGTGTTTAATGGAGCATACGTCGCGTATGAGCGATATTTCCCAGGAAATATTAAATAAGAGAAGCTTATTGATTTTTGTGTTATCAAAAATCACCTAAAGCTGCCATGCAGTGAAAATAATGAGTTACTAATAATGTGTTAAACACGAAAAAATAAAATTTATAATTTTTATGAAAATTGTTCATAATTTTTAACGTTCATATTATATATAAGGCTTACTTACTATTTATGAAGTGTTCCTAACTTCCCAGTGTTTTTTTTATAAATTTGATCAGAGTAATAATGAATTATGTCCACAAAAAAATCATATTTAATGTGTTCAAATTATTAAATATTATGAAAATTTCATAATTAAAAAATGTTTCACAGCAATTTTATTTATGTTATAGAGAAGTTCCTAGCATATATGAATAGGTACATAAAATTTATTTATAATATAATGAATTATTTCCTAACATTTAAGGAAAGGTACATAAAATTCCCAGTATTATATATATTTATGTTCTAGTTACTAAATATTATGATTTTGTACATTGGCAAATTTTTTAAGTACTTTTTCATAAATAGTAAGTATATCTACATATATTTTGAAGGGCACTTCATAATAAACCAGTACACAAACTTTACCAGTATTTTTTTATCAACTGTTCATAAATACAACCAGAATTAATGAAAAAGTTCTTAAATTAGTACATTGGCAAATTTTTCATAAAATATTCATAAATAAAGGGTGTCCCAAGAAGAACGCAATTTTTAAATCTGGCAACATTCGAAGTGTCATTGTTTGACATTTGAACAATTTTTAATGTTTGCTAGTAGAAGGTACGAGGTTAGTAAAAATGGAGCGCTACACGAATGAACAACGCATTCTCATTGTGAAATTGTTTTACCAAAATGGTGAAAGTTTTGCGGCTACAGTTCGCAAATTGCGATCAATTTGGGGTCACAATAATTATCCAAAAGAGTCAACTGTAAAGAGACTAATGGATAAATTTGCCGAAACTGGGTCTGTTAGTGATGTAAAGACAACAACGCGCCATCGACCAGGTCGATCGACCGAAAATGTCGCAGCTGTACGTGATGATGTCGCTCAAACTCCATCCACCTCAATTCGACACCGAGCTCAGCAAATTGGTGTCTCCAAATCCACTTTGCAGCGAATTTTGACGAAAGATTTGCATCTTCATGCATACAAAGTTCAATTGACTCAGGAACTGAAGCCAGCTGACCATGGACAGCGAAGGGAGTTCGTTAATTGGGTATTGGAGAGACAACATGAAAATGCTGATTTTGCCGATAAAATCATCTTCAGTGACGAGGCCCATTTTCATCTTGATGGCTTCGTCAATAGGCAGAATTGTCGCATTTGGGGTGAGGAAAATCCTCGAGCGATTCACGAGAAGCAAATGCATCCTCAACGTGTCACTGTGTGGTGTGGTTTTTGGGCTGGAGGAATCATTGGAACTTTTTTTTATGAAAATGAGGCAGGTCAAGCGCAAACAGTCAATGGTGTTCGGTATCGTGAAATGATAACCAGTTTTTTCTTGCCTAGAATTGAAGAAATGAATGTGGAGGGCATGTGGTTCCAGCAAGACGGCGCCACATGTCATACAGCCAGAGAAACAATTCAATTGCTGCATCAGTCATTTCCCGGTCGTGTTATTTCGCGTTTTGGAGATCAGAATTGGCCGCCTAGATCGTGCGATTTAACACCATTAGATTTTTTTCTTTGGGGTTTTTTGAAGTCGATGGTTTACGCGAATAAGCCGACGACGACTCAAGCCTTAAAAGAGGAAATTGGACGCTGCATTAATGAAATACCGCAGCATTCATGCAAAACGGTCATTGAAAATTTCATTAAAAGATCGCGTGCATGCCAGCAAAGCCGCGGCGGCCATCTGCACGATATATTGTTCCATACATAACCTCATTCTGTCTACTTTACGATATAATAAAGTTTCACGATTTTTTTTTTTAAATATCTGTGTTTTATTTAAAATTTAAAAATTGCGTTCTTCTTGGGACACCCTTTGATTTTGTTTTTTGTGTATACAGCTACTTATATTCCATACCACCTACTTACATACTACATTACTTTCAAATAGAAAATCATAAATTACTAGTAATATGTTTTAACCACTTATTTGACACTTTAAACTTATTTTTGGTTTTGTTATTTAATTTTTGTTTTCAAATCAGTTTTTATTATAATAATTGTAACCAGTTATTTTTTGTCTTACCTATAACTAGTTATTTTTGCTTTACCATTATCTACACTCACAATATATTTTCCGTTACCGACTGAGAGCAATAAAAATTTACAGACATTTTCTGTTAAATGTAAAATTTTATATTTTCTGTTTCTCAAAATTGAAAGTCATATAATTCTTTTTTGTTTTTCACCAAAATAGTTTGTATATATACAAAATTATTTCAATAAAAAATACAAGAAATTATTCAAATATACATACACACACACACACACACACACAGAAAATAAAAATATATACATCTGTGTGTGTTGTGTTTTGTAATTACATACAAATGAAAACCAAACAACTTTAATTTCTAAAAACAAACCACAAAAGTAGTTATTTTTTTTAACTTTTTGTAGTTGAAAACTGATAGTTGTTTTAAACGACTATTGTTTTTACTACTTTTGTCGAGTATTAAACAATGATAGAAAATAAACATGAAATGGGCTGAATATAATTAAAAATCAGTAGTCCTCTTTTGCCTGTATTTTCGATTAATTTAATATGTTTTTTAAGTTGTTTTTAACGAAATAATATTGTGAGTGTACACCCAGAAAACAGCTTCGTGCTGACAACTGAATTTGTTGCCGATCGAATGGTTCAGCTGCAGCAATTGAATTTTTTTGTTCTCACTACCGAATTGTTATTGCGGCAACCGAAATACTGTTGTCACAGTCAATTTACTCATTGTGGTATCCGAAAAATTCGGATACCACAACCGAACCATTCGATTGGCTACAAAGTCGGTTGTCAGCACGAATCAGTTTTCTCTGTGTAGTTATTTTACTGCCTACTCGTAAGCTTAGAGGCAACTAACTACCTCCAATGACATCTCTGTGTTAAATGAGCTTACCAGGCAAACTTCAGCCATTTACTGTTTTTTCTAAAGGTCTTTTTTGCTGGGACATTACTGACTGACTCACTCAGTCAGTCACCCATTCTACATCGCCCAGCCCAAACCACTGTAGTTAGGAAGCTGAAATTTGGTATGTAGATACTCTCTACGGCGTAAACATACGCTAAGGTGCGATTTTCTGAACTTCCTACAGGAAGACATGCGTTCCCTGCAGTATAGGCTTAATGACTTATAAGGTATATTTTGAAATTGTTGGCAGGGACATGGTGAAAAGGTGGTTCATGGGGTGAAAAGTCTCCCCATTAACGGCCTACCCTAACCGCTGGAGCTAGGATGTTAAAAAAGTTACTCCTCCGTTGTAGAAATCAGCTAAGACAGTTTTTTGGAAAAGACTAGAGGGTGGGAAAAAAGATAAAAAGCCTTGACGGTGTGCCAAATCCGCTGGAGCTAGGTAGTTGATATTTGGTACATAGACTCCTCCTCAAGTTTAGAGGGGCAAAAGTCACCCCCTTAACGGCCTGTCTGCTGCCTGCCTGTCCTTCTTTAGCTGGAAATTTGGTACAAATGCTCATCGGCTTAGATATTCATCTAGTTGAAATTTTTAAATTTCTAAAGACAGGTAGATTTAACAAAAAATTATGTTTAGTCCAGATTGATTGATTTTTCTAAAATTTGCTAAGAATTTTCCGTGGTTCGGAAACTTTTTACGGAATCCAAACCACTGCAGCTGGTAACTTGAGAATTCGCATTTAGTTTCCTCATCCGACATCGATATTCTCTAAGACGACAAAAGAGGAAAAATTTCCCTATTAGCGTCTTGATTAAAAATATTTACAACGGCAATGAACATTTTAAATGATGCTCGATTTAACAGTTACAAACTTTTTTCTTTGGGTTTTTTTTTAAATCGCGGGCCTATATGAATAAACCGCATTCTCTGGAAGCTCTCAAATGGAATATTTAAGCGCAAGGACTTTTCGCCCAAAGTTCTCTCCAGAATGATGGAAAATGCAGCAAAAAGGATCAAAATGGTCATCAAAAATAAGAGACATTTAAAAAAAATTAGCTATATCCTTTCATTTTAAAGATATACCGTAGCAAAAAACCCTGTGGAGTTTTATTGATAAATTATAAAAAAAATATTAAATGATTTAAGGTTTTGCTAACTGTGCTTCTACTTTCATAATTTTTTCGTTGTAGTAATGTAGAGTATAATTAAAAGATTTGAATTTGTTTTTTAACTACATAAATTGTAAATAATTTGTTTTCTGCTTTTATTTTTGTTTTTTCTTTGTACAATTTCATTTAACAGGACTTTCATCGGAGGAAAAACTGCATGGTGTTAAATACATAATTGAATCATTTGTTGGGTGCATACGCAATGTTAGATTGTATACGGGCAAAGCTGCTTCAGATCTCCTACCCATAACACCATTGGTGGCCACCAAACATGAAAACGTTAATGAAGGCTGTTCGGATAAATGTCATTCCCGGCACAATTTGTGTTTTGTTGGCTCCAAATGTATTAATCATTATTATGATATATCGTGCGATTGTTTTGGTTCACACTATGAGGGCGAACATTGTGATATTTATAGTAAGTATACGAAATTATAAAAACAAAATAAAAAAATATAAATAGAAGAAATTAACAGTTTTAATGCAAATGTGCTGTACTTAAAAAATAATCATCACTTAAATGCCTAACCATTATAAAATAGTAGAATTTGTTTTATACATTTAATTTATTTTTAAATTTTAATATTTGAAAAAATATGATGGGCTTTAGGAAACTTTCCCAAATTTGACAATTATTTAAATACGACATCAATTTTTTTTTAAACTTCAAATTATTAAAATTAAAAAAAAAAACGTTCTTAATATATTTCGAAAAACCACAATTTATTTCACAAAATATTTGCAAAATGCCACGTAAAAGCTTTATACTCGAAATGGATCCATGGACCAGAAATAAATTGATGCTTAATCATAAAAAAAATTTACAAAATGCTCGTTGTCTTGTTGATCAAAAGCCCTCGAAAATGTTGGCTACAACTTTTTTAAAAGTCGACAAACTTAAAGATGATTTTCTAGCCAGCAAAAGAATTCTTAAGGATAACATACATTTATTAACTAAAATAAATTATATACAAAGAAATCATGGTTATACCGTCAATTACAACAATTGTCGTGGCAAAAAGCCGACACATTTACAAAAAATTACTCAACGTATACATACAATTGAACAGGATAATTATCGTTTGGGCTCGAAAATTTTAAAAGCTAAATCATCAATGGATACCCGTAGAGGCTTGCAAGAATTGAGGGCAAAACATAAAATGGCGACAAAATCATCAATATCTGAAGCTACCATAAGCCGTTACATGAGTGTGGCTAATTTACAAGAAAAATCTTTAATGGAAAAATTGTTGAGACCAAAAATTTTTATAGATCTTTATGTAAAAAATATACGACCATTAGGCCGTATTGTTATACAGTTGTATACCGAAGCCTGTCCTGAATTAATTTTACAATTTGTGAGACTATGCACTCATCGAAGACTGGAAATTTTTAAATTTATTCGTATATTCCCCAGATTATGGATTGAGGGAGAACTTTTAGCTGAGGATAACATCCTTAGTTCACCAGGTTTTGATTACGATATGTTTTGTATAAATCATGGTATTGGTCCTGGTGTTTTATCATTTGCCAAATGTCACTTAAATGGCTTTTCATCTGGTTTGTTGAATTTTACCATTAGCTTTAAACCTTTACCCATACTTAATGGTGATCGTATAGCATTTGGCCTGATTACCCAGGGTCTTAAAGTATTGGATTGCCTACAGGATTATGGTACCAAAAATGGTAAAACAAAAAAAGATATAATAGTTGTAAATTGTGGTGTATTATAAATTAGTGATTAAAATAATATAGATATAATTTTACTATTGTAGAGGTTGATACTCATACAGGTTAATACAGTGATGACAATTTTGTTTTTAATTTCAAGCTGAAATATCGGACATATAAAATTAATCAGTTTCAATCAATTATTACAAGCGATTCTTTTATTTGTTAAGTAGCATAACGCACTGATTCTTCTAAAGAGCGTCAACTCAAAATTTTACAAATTTTCAGTGGAGTCAAAAAACTGTTTTTTTTTTTTTTTGTATTTACTATAAAACTTAAAAACAATTATGTCATTGTAAAGAACAAAAAGTACACTCACCAAAAATAGTCTGTAATGGCAACTGAAAATTTTGCTGTTATTACGGGAAATTCTGCTAATTTGAGCCCAGCGGTATTTTTTGCTAATCTTAGCAACACATGTCTGCTGACGTGTAGTACAATGAAATTAGTAGAAAAATTAGTAGCCGCTACTAAATTTTAGTAGACTTTTTGTAAAGTGGAATTTAAAATCTGTTTGCTAAAATCAGCAAAAAAATTACTAAATACTATTAATATTAGTACAAAATTTTAGATTTATTTGTTTTATCGAGCATCCAAAATTTTGATTATATTTTTTAAAAGATGTTTTATACAAAATTAAAAAAAAATTAAAGCTTTAAAATTTTTTTTAATTAAAGCATAAACGAATTTATCATTTTGTTTTAATTTGGTAATTTCTGTTTTGAAAAATATTTTAGTCAATTCTTTTTTTACTTTTAAGGTTAAATTTAATTGTTTTTAGGGCTGATTTTTAGAACTAAAAAACCCTTTTTAGTGCTATTTTAAGTGGATGTCCTCTTTTTACACATGAGTCGGTATCTTCACTTCCGATCCCTTTTTAAATCCTATGTAACATTTTAGGGCAATTTAAGTTTGTATGTATTTTATTAGAAATAACATTTCCTTTAAAATCGACTTTTTTAAAATTAGTAATTTTTTTTGCTAATTTTAGCAAATCGGTTTTCAAAAATTTGTAAAATGATTTCTGAAATTAGCAACGAAAATTTGTAGATATTCTGTAAAAATTCTGTAATTTGTAAAATGCAAATAGCAAAAAGATTTGCTAAATTATATTTTTTTTACTAAAAATCAGTACAAAAATAGTAAAGTAGATGTTTTTGCAATTTTTTTTTCAGTCATTATCGAAAAATAACAAGTTTTTTGAATTGTTACTCCTTATGTTAAATGTGTTCATTTATTAAATGTTAACGCAGGCAAAACTAAAAATATTTCCGTTTAGTTGAAATAAAACTGATATGAATTGAGCTTTCATTTGGGGACAACTCAAAATATTTATCTTACCACAGACCTGGGATGGAAAATATGTTTTCTGTTATTGTACCAGCCAGACAAACAAATTGTACTTTTTCGATCCTCACGGTACCAAAATTTTTTCCGCTTTTTTTCTACAATTTTATCGTATTGAGTCAGATTTGCTTAGACACTAAAAGACTTAAAAAAAATTAAATTGACGGGGTGAAACAAAATTTATCGTTAATTTTATGTAGTCGTATAATTACCACAAAACTTTGTAAAATTTTACTCTAATTTTTATAAATGTCACACCCTTTTTTTTCATTGTGTCCGTCTCCCTTAAAGGGCAATTTAACCTTTTCAGGATTTGCTATTAAAAAATTTAAAGGCATTTAATAGCTTTTTAACAATAATTAACTTTTTTGTTTTGAGAGGTAATTTAAAATCAGCTAATCAATTGCCACTTCCGAATATTTTAGTACAATGTGTATGCCAACATTTGATACATTTGATGTGACGCCAATTTAGAGCCGGTTCAACTTAAAACTGACTTTATTTTTAACTTTAGTAGCTGAATAAATAAAAACAGGTTTTTTATTCAAAGTTGCTTTTCAAAAAAGTCGACTTAATGTTATGTTGTTTTATCAAGTTGTAAGTTGAAAATTTTAAAAAATTTCAAATTGTACTAAATGAGCCGCGGTAGTACCACGGTACCAACCAAGGTAAAAATATACCAAAAAAAGTACAATTGTACCATGTTTTCCATCCCTGCCACAGACTATCCAGACAGGTAACAGCTGATTGAATCAAAATGGTGACTCAAAAATGAGCAAAAGGAAATGTCAAAATTTCACTGATACGAGTACACAGAAAGAGATAGATATACAACAAAAATATGTACCATACAATTTATATGGAGTTTATTTTTTGTATCTCATTTTGGAAATAACTGCAATGTCAAAATAACCATACGGTTCGGAAGTTCTTGTTTGACATATGTCATTGGTAAGCTGGCTGTATAGTCTGTGGTTCATACTAAAGCAACTATTATATCACAAAAAGGGGTCAATTAATTCAAGGATACACTCAGAAAAAAAGTTAGTTGAAAAATTTGTAAAAGGTTTTCAATCCCACTTTACTATTTTAGTATTGATTTTTAGTAAAAAAATTATTTTTTAGCAAATCTTTTTGCTATTTACATTTTACAAATTACAGCATTTTAACAGAATATTTACAAAATTTTGTTGCTAATTTCCGAAATCATTTTACAAATTTTTGGAAACCGATTTGCTAAAATTAGCAAAAAACAATTACTAATTTTAAAAAAGTAAAATTTTATATAGATTAAAAAAAAGGATCGGAAGTGAATATACCGACTCATGTCTAAAAAAAAGACATTCAAACAATTAAAATTTGAGTTTAAAAGTAAAGAAAATTGACTAAAATATTTTTCACAGAAATTGCCAAATTAAAACAAAATGATAAATTCATTTGTTTTTACAATTTTTAAGCCTTTGGTTTTTTTTAATTTTTTTTTTTTAATTTTGTTTAAAATATATTTTGAAAAAAATAAATAAAATAAAAAAATTTTTAAGCTCGAAAAAAAAATAAATTTTAAATTTTGTACTAATATTAATTATATTTTAGTAATTTTTTTTGCTGATTTTAGCAAACAGATTTTAAATTCCACTTTACAAAAAGTTTAATAAAATTTAGTAGCGTCAGCTAATTTTGTCTACAAATTACATTGTACTACACGTTAGCAGACATGTGTTGCTAAGATTAGCAAAATATACCGCTGAGCTCAAATTATTAAAATTTCCCGTAATAACAGCAAATTTTTCAATTGCTATTACAGACTTTTTTTTGGAGCAATTTTTGGATGTCAGCGTGAATAAGTCACCGACGCCGAATGGTATACCAGCAAAGGTTATTGTGCTCATCGACGCTAGATCGTTAATTAGCTAAACTCTTTTAATACAGTGCAGGGATCTTCACCTCATGCTCAGTGGTTGCCAATGTTGAGACATCCCCTAAAAAGGGTGCGGCCAAAAAACCTGAAATTTAGTTATAACCCAATCGCAATATTCTCTGCGCTCCTTAAGTTGATGGAGAGCATGGTTAATTAATTGACATCATGGCTCTACTCCAAACTTCCATACTTTGTGGATATATTGGCTTCTCGACAATGACGTGCGGATTTCCCCATCTCTAGATGTGGCAATTTTGTTTGTTTGCTTAGCTGTCGAGATGAAAATACATAACGTCAGAAAATATGATTTTTCGACCAAATTAGATGTGCGATTGGAGCCTTACTGAAAATCCGTATCGAAGTGGGTGGTCGCTAGCCTTCAATTGCTGAGTCAATTGGGCCTATTAAGCGAATAATAGAAGATCTTTGTGGAAAATTCCCATCAATCTTGTGCGTCTAGTGAATATTTTTGGATTGAGTTGCAAGCTTTCGCTCACAGCAGCCTTATTCCCATCTGTACCATAAGTGTTGTCCACTAGCAAGCAAGTCTCACGAACTTTTTGCATTAACTTGCGTATAGCACAGGCTGTGGGTGCTTTATTCCGGATAAATCTTATTTTTAACAAACATACAGTTTGGGCATTACAGCACTCACTTTGGAAATAAGTCTGCAATATTTCTCAATGTTGATACTGACTGATAGTCTATATTCCCAGCAAAAAAAATGGTAGTCATTTTGTGACTATAACTTCTTTCATTGCTTCCTAAACTTCAGTTGACATTCTTTTATGATTTTTTGGTGATATTCTAAGGCACTTCCAAAAGCATTCATGTGTTCATATTTCAAATGCAGTGATCTGGATATAAACCCGATGCATATCTTAAAATATCACTCTTCATTACTTCTGAAGCATAAGTTATAGTATATCGTATATTTTTTTGATCTTAAGCATTTATCCAAATTGAGAAAATAGTTCTGATGAACTTTTTTAATATTTTTATTAAATCATTTTTTATATATTAGTTTGAAATTTCATGAGGGTTACAATTTATGCAGTTTTGCAATTTTTATAAAAGTTTTGAAAAATCAAGAAAAAGAGATTTTTTTTTTGATGTTTAATTGAAAATAGCTGGCCTGTCATTTTCATTTTTCAGCCTCAAATATTTATGACGACGCAATCTCTGTATTTTTGCATTATGTATTTTATTTCACACTACATCATTTCCAGTTTTAATTCAGAATTTATCAAAATAATTTTAAAATTGTGTAAAAATTATTTAAAATTGCCCAAAAATGTTTTAAAATTGTGCAAAAATTATTTAAAATTGTTCAAAAATATTTTAAAATTGTCTAAAAATGTTTCAAAATTGTACAACCAGTTTTTAAATTATCCAAAAATATTTTAAAATTTGTCTAAAAATTCATTAAAATTTTTGAAAAATGTTTCAAAAATGCTTTTTCACTAATGCAGAATTATTTATTTGTTTTAATAAATAGTATTTGTATATCAATGCATAAATTTCGCTTTTTTAAACTTATTTTTCTGCATTCTTGTGAATTAAATTTTCATCAGAGCTTAAATACCACAAATTATATGAACATTTTCCACCCATGCATCAGAATATCTTATCATTGTATTATCATTGCTTCCTTAGATAGAGTAAAGTATGAGTAATGCTAGCAGCTACATTTGAATACTTCCATCCTATGACACGCTAATGTTAAATTCATCGATGAAACCATCAGAAAAGAAGCGATGCCTTTGCCATAGTAGTGATGCTTTTACTGCTTCTTTGGCAGCTTCATTTTTGCTGGGTTTCGAATAGAAAAATCTATAAGTGTAAAAATAACACATGATTTAAAAATATACATTTATTTGGATCACCCTATATAATATTGGTGCCTTGAATTAATAATGAGCCGCCACCAGTATATGAATCAACATTCCAGTTTCCAATGTTCGCTACACTCAGAAAATAAAGTTAGTAGAAACAATTTGTAAACGGTTTTCAATCCCACTTTATAGGATGGACCATTTAAAATTTTAAATTTGAATCGGCTATAAAAATGTAGTGATTATTTTTTTAAATTTCTGGTTTTATTGGAAAGGTTTAACGTTGTCATTTAAGAATGGAGCACAATATCGCTTTCAGGTCAACCCAAAATCTCACTAGAAATTTGATGAGCCATTATAAATTTGACTGGTTTTTGCTGTTTGTGTTAAGTTTTAGTTTGATAATATTTTATGTCACACATTTTTGTAGAACATTTTTGTCCCGCCAGTTTTCTCTACCAGAATCCACGGTCAGAATCCTTTTTGAATCGAAATGTTTACATTCGACGTGCCATCTATTTAAACAGAATCCGTGACGAGAAGCCTGAGGTTGACGTTAACTCCAGAAGGTGACATATCTAGAGCCTGGGACCCCTTAGCTTATATACGTAAAATATTATTTGGTAATAATAAAAATAACTCGAAGTAATTATTTTAAAAAAACTAAAAAATATTGCGAAATTTCGCAAAAATGGTACGTGCTAAATATATTTTAATAACAGATTTTAAAGTCTCGGATATTATATTTAAGAAAATGATATTTGTGTTAAGTGAGACTACTGACAATTCATGTAATGGAAGATATCCGGCATAATATTTCAGCCATTTTTTTTTTTAATGTGACTTATGCCACTTTCACAATAAACCCTTCATATTATTTGTGTATGTTATGACATAATTTGAAAGTTCTGCATAAACATTTAGCCTTTGGCAAATAACTTAATTAAGCTGTCATACTAAATAATCGACAACATAAAATGAATCGTTTGTATTGATTAAAATTTGTATGTACATGCTCGTATATAAAATAAGTAAAAGGATATATAGGTTATAATATATTCAAATAAGATAAATTATATCTATACTGGCTTGCTATTGCATACAAATGTTGGTGAATTGGCAAACGAAATGATCGGCAACAAATATGTATACGAAACTGTTCAAGCTAACAAAACTCCATATATTTTTAAATATTTTTGTACGAAAGGTATAATTTGCTTTGCGAAAATAAAAGTATGTACTTGATGTGAAAACAAATTTCAATTTTAATTTTAAACTTATAGCTTAAAGGTTTTCACAAAAACAACCAATGATTTCATAAAAATTTTCTATTTTACAAAACAAAAAATACTTTTTATTTTGTCATTAAATTAAAAATAAAATTTTAACAAACGTTAAAGTTTATTTTGAAATATCGCCTAAATTCGTTGCTATTAAATTACAACAGTTGTGAATAATTAAAAGTGTTAATGTAACTGTTAAGAAATGTCATTATAATCACAGTTGCCTTGGTATTCTCAAATTTACAGCAGAAGAAAGAAAGAAAAAACACACAAATCTGGAAAACATTCATATCTACATATTAATAAAATGACATCACCTACTCATTTTTGACTGCAATAAAATAAAATGGAAAAATTGCTTTAGCAGCAATCATGAAACCAACAAATGTATGAACGAACCAACAACAACCAAACTGCAATTGCAATAACTACAAAGACATCAACAACACAATAGCATCAACATGATTGTCTGACATTTTTGCAAGGGTTACGATCTGAGATCCTACTACTGAATGAAATTCAAATTCATTACAGTCACATAATGTAAAAGTGTATCAGTATACTACTATGGGCCAGGAAATCAAATGAAAAAAAAAATAATTTTCAATATATGTAAGTAGAGAAAAAATGCAGTTTACGGCTTCTTGTAGTTTTATGCAAATTTACACGTAATTATGTGGTTACTATTCGACAGTTGCGTCAACACAGCGTATGAGTAATATTTAAAGAAATAATAAGAAATCATACGTACCGTGGTCCGAAAATAGATTAAAAAAAAAAAAAACTAAAATTATTCAACAGGTTAAACAGTTGATTAGTCAATTATTCGCATCGTTATTATCTGAAAAAAATGCGATTAATCGATTACTCGATTAATGCAAAATAAATGTATTTTTTCATCATTAAGATTACAAAGAGCTGTTTTTTTTTTTGTCAAATATCCAAATGAGTACATTGCATTGGTTTATAAAGTATTTGTTCAGGATAATTCAAAGTATACCCCGAGTCTTTCTTAAGAAATCGTGGGGTTTGTTCGCTGGAATCTAAGGACTTTAAAAATATCAGACATTTACAGTGGAAGTACATTTTAAGCTTAAAACAGATAAACACAGCGTAGACAGTGTTTCATCTCAATGCGTTATTTTGTAGATAAAGCCATGTTATGCCTTCTTTATATCTCTCATTCGAGAAGTTAGAATATTTTCTAAATAAACAAGAACTTCCTTCAAACAAAATTCATTAAGAAATTTCCAATATTATTAAACAGTTTTTTTTTTTTAATTCACGAACATAGTTTGCCACAACTGCAAAAAAAAATATTAAATGTCTGTAGCTTAATAACAAAAACACTTCAGTTGGCTTAACCCAGTGCCTGCCCATATAATAAAATAATAGCAAACAACTGTCAAACTAACTTCATCTCGACTGAAAACACTTTACTGTTATTGCAATACCATCATATCGTTGACATGTAATAAACTCTTGCCATTATTAATTTTTTTGCACAATTTCTCTAAGGCCTAAAGATATTATTACATATAATTATACACTTAAAATATTTTGTAAGTTAAAATAACAGCAAATACCATTTAATTTATTTATTTATAATTTTTTTTCATTTTTTATTTTTGTCTATTTTTTAATATACAAAATGTGTATTCACACAGTCTATAGACATATTTTGTGTTAATGTCCATATGTGTGGATGTGTGTAAGTTTATGAAGTTCTTGTAATTCGAATTCAGAATTAAAAACCGTGTAAAAAATCAAAACAAGGTAGATGTATTTCGTCCCATTTCTTTAATTCCAGTTTTATCCAAAATATAAGAGAACATCATTACTACCAGGTTTTAGAAATATCGAAATTGCAACATGCTTTTATGCCCAAATATGGAGTTCATTCATTATCTCACCAACTGGAAAACATACTAAGAAGTAATTTATCTAAGAGAAGTCATAGTGTAGTATCCAGAAGGCTTTTGAAAGAGTTATGTGAATTTTTCTTTCAGATGAATTAAGAGATTGGAATGTTCCTTTCGCAATAATAAAACTGCTATAATCATTTCTTTGCGATCGGAAGATTATAGTAGAGACAAATGGTTATTTCTCGCATACAATAAACGAGGAACATGTTATGGAATGTCCAGTAAGTTAAGTAAAATAAACAATATCTTGAAGATAATATCGATACTGCTATTGTTATATACAGATCTTTAGTGCATGGTTTGATTCAACATGGATGATTCAATTTAATAAAGTTAAATGTGGCTTTAAATAATTGTTTTTGAACTGCGACTACAGGTTGGTTGAAAAGTTCCTACGCTTACCAAGAGATGGCACTGCTAGCTCCAAACTTTTTTTTCTCAAGTTGGTATAACTGTGCTGAGAAGACATGCAAAGTTGCAAGTCATTCTGTCAATTCTTTCTTTGTTTACAAGCCATTTGAAGTTGATGTGTCATTGATTTTTTTTTTAATATGGAAAAAATTAAATATCGTGCAGTCATTAGATTTTTTGTTTTGAAGGGTTTAAAAGCAAAGGAAATTTATGAACAATTGTTAGAAGTGTATAAGGAGTCCTCACCTTCAAAATGCACCGTTGAATTTTGGGCTGGTGAATTTTAACGTGGTCGTACCAGCCTTAAAGACGATCCACGCGAAGGACGACCAAAAACTGCAACCACAGCAGAAATCATTGAGCAGATACATAATATGGTTAGTGAAGATCCAAGTTTGAATAAGCGTGAAATTGCTTATGCCATAGGCATCTCAGACGAACGAGTACTCCATATTTTACATGAAGAATTACGTATGAAAAAACTGTTTGGAAAGTTAGTGCCGCACACATTAACAATTCAACCGAAACTGGATCGAAAACAAATTTCTCAGCGTAATTTGGAGCATTTTAAGCTATGGATGAGACTTGGATCTACCACCATGATCCTAAATTGAAACAAGAAAGTTTACAGTGGACTGAAGCTGGTTGTTCAGCTCCAAAGCAGTTGAAGTCACAACGATCAGCAAAAAAGGTTATGACATCAGTTATTTGGGATGCAAAAGGAATTTTATTGATTGATTATCTTCAGCAAGGTAAAACAATTAACTCTGAATATTATTGCAGCCTTTTGGATCAGCTGAATGAAAAAATTCGTGAGAAAATACCTGGTTTAAAGAAGAAAAAATCATTTTTCATCAAGACAATGCACCTGCTCACAAAAGTGTTTTGACGATGGCTAAATTCAAAGAATTAAAGTACGAATTGCTTGAACATCCACCGTATTCACCAGATTTGGCTCCCAGTGACTACTATCTCTTCAGGAATCTCAAACAATTCCTTCGTGGAAAGCATTTTTTGTCGAATGAGAAGGCCATAGCAGCCGTAGACGGTTATTTTGCAGAGCTTCCGGAAAACCATTATAAGGATGGGATAAAATTATTGGAAGATCATTGGAACAAGTGTATTGAGCTTCTAGGAGATTATGTTGAATAAAAAAAATATATTTCGTAACAAAAACAGTATTCTTTCATTTCGAGCGCAGGAACTTTTCAACCAACCTGTAGTTACGCGTATTATATCGTTACGTGTAGATTCATGATCAGAGGACTTTATTACAATTTTGACTAGAAGTTTAGTTAATTTAGCATCTAGATCTATAACTGATACTATGGACGGTATTAATGAAACATTTTGGCTTGTTGCAAATAGTACATACATCCAGAAGATAATTTTTCTGCTTAAACAATTTGATATTCCAATGCCTAAAAAACCTAATAGTAGTTTAAGTACTGAACAAATGATGATGATTGATGCCAGCTTAGCAATTCTTTTGCGGTAGTACATTATTAGCTGCAATTAATGCAGCAATTAATTATGCCATACAGAAGAATACTAAGAATTTAATATGCACAGATAGTCTCAGTGCTGTCAAGTCTATTTTAACAATAAAAATAATATTAATGACAGAAGAAGAAGAATCCTGATATACACCATTAATTACTCATTTTATGGACACCTTCACATATTGGTATTAATGGAAATGAACCTGCAGATATTGCAGCCAAACTGGCTTCTATGTTACCCTTGACTACTGAAATGCCATGTTTCTACATCGTCATTAAAAACAGCTTCAATTCTTTATTATACTCCAATTTGCAGCAGGAGTGGCAAAACTGTGAATGTTTTCTCAGATATCATAATCCAAACTACAGCAGACCTAGATATCATCCGAGTTATACTAGATTTCAATGTATTCTACTTGCTCGCCAAAGAGTTGGGAGAGGGCTCTCAATTCCCAGCATTACTTCATCCCATGTTCAGCCCACTACAATGTGAATTATTTTTTTTTTTTATTTATTATTTATTGATAGTAAAATATTAAATTCATTTACATTTATGACCTTGCGAAGCCATTGCGGCTTGCCTGCAGGTACAGAAATTTACAGTAACCACCCCCCCCCCCCAAAAAAAAAACTTATAAAATACCAATAAACTAACAATAGATCAGAAAAATACAATTAAGGAAATACGTTTATATTTAATTACGATTTAGATGTTCAGTTATTTTTTTACGTAAAACTGATTGAGAAAAATTGAATACTCGTAGTTCATTAGGCAGACAAAATTCCAACTACGCGCAACTGTAATAAGAAAATATTTTTCAAACAATGAATAATATATTCTAGGAATGAAAATTTGAACATTTCTGGTGGAATGCGTAAATCTAAAACGGTGTAACAAAAATTGTGGCGTTGCATTTCTGATAAGCTTGTAGAATATTAATATATATGTACCAGAGAACTGCATTTGCTGATTGCAAAACGATCATACGCAATCAACACAAGAATAAATATGTGTTTGCGTTCAAACGCTTAATATGCTCCAACACACATATTTGTTGATGATTTTAAATCAATCAAACGATGTGCAAATTGTTTTGTCACTGATTTATAATCATCGATCGTTGTTAAACCATTGATTTTATTCTGTTCATTCGAGCCAACAATAATTATTTTGATGTAGAATAAATCAGAAAAAACAACAAACAACGTGTATGAGTGTAATCATAATTAAAACAAAATAGTTTCTTATCTATAAAAAGGGGGTGGTTTTGTAAAAAAAAACATATTTCATAAATGTTATATGTATATTAGGGTGGGTCTAAGATACGTTTTTTTTTTAATTTTTATTAGGAATACCAAAAATATTGTTCTTTGTGAGATTTTTTTTTTTTTTTTTTAATTTAGGTTGACATCTCAGGCTCTCCCAATCCGGTTAAAGTTAAATATTGCCTAATTTTCCAATCAAAATAGATGAAAAAAAATTTAGACAATATTTAAATTTTTCCGGATTAGGCAAGCCTGAGATATCGACCTAATTTTTTTTTCCAAAAAAATATTTATATTTCACAAAGAAGAATATTTTTATTACTAATAAAAATTCGAAAAAGGCGGATATAAGTCCCAACCTAATGTAAACAATATCATTTATAGAATGTGTTTCTATTTCGTTTTAAATATGAATACACTCATACGCGTTGTTTGTTGTTTTTTCTGATTTATTTAACGCTGACTTTTTGTTGAGTGATTACATTTGCATAAAACATAATCGACTGATCATTCACACTGATCCCAATTACGCGTTCAGTAACATGATGCTGATTTTATTCTACAGTGAATTTTGTTGAATTATTAAATGTGAACAAGAATTTTTGTGTATGATTACATCAAGAAAAAAGTTGATTTTGCAGTTCTCTGATATGAACCTCATAATTACAAAATTTAAAAAAAAAAAAAAAACATTTTAAAAAACGATTTACATGGGGTAATATATGATTGTATAAATTATGTTAATCACGGTTTTGACTTAAATTTCGATTTCGATTTCGATTACAGAGCCTTATGCCAAAAACAAATCTTACAATTTTGTTTACTAAAAGCTTAATCTTATTAAAGTTACCAGACGTTGTGCATAAATATACTTCCAAACAATAGGATATTTGAGACATTAATAGAGTATGGTAAATATAGGGTCCGCCATCTAACGTTATTTTTTTCAACTAGTGCTTATTTTGTGAATGGTAACACTTAGCTCATGTCTGATTTGACAGACAATTAGTTTTATCCTTTCGCTGAACGAATATGGTTGTGTATACGCTTGAACAACGCTGGGAAATATTGCGACATTACTTTAAAAATCATGGTAATGTTGCAGAATGTCATCTTTTCAGATGAAGCTAATTTTGATCTTGGCGGGTATGTAAACAAGCAAAACTTTCGCATTTGAGGCACAGAAAACCCGCACGCATACATTGAAAAGCCGATGCACCCAAAACTAGTCACTGTTTGGTGCGGATTTTGGTCCAGAGTCATAATTGGGCCATTTTTCTTCGAAAATGAGCAAGGAGTGACCGTTACAGTCAATTGCGATCGTTATCGGGCCATGTTGAACGAATTTTTGTTCACAAAAATTGAAGAGGAGGATATTGGCAACATTTGGTTTCAACAGGACGGCGCTACGTGCCACACAGCCGAAGCTACACTCGATGTTTTGCGCCTTGTTTTTGAAGATCGCATTATCAGCCACAGAGCTGATGTGGTTTCGCCACCTCGGAGCTGCGATTTGACACCGTTGGACTATTATTTGTGGGGTGCCGTCAAAGATAAGTGTTACGCCGACAAGCCAGAGATAATTGACGCTTTAAAGGGCAATATTCGTGAAGCTATTGGTGAAATACAGCTGCACACAATCGATAATGTGCTTAAAAATTGGACCGATCCTGTAGGCCAGCCGAGGCAGCCTTTTGAATGAAATTATTTTCCATTATTAACCGGAAGGATTGTACTTTCAAATAAAAAAAGAAATTTGAGAAAATATTCAGTAGTTTTTTTTATAGCATTTTCAAATAAAAAAAAAAGTTATTTGGCGGACCCTTTACATGTTGAGACAATATAACCGACGGAGAGTGAAACACAATCTTGAGTTAATATTGTCAATATGATATGAATAATCAAATTTGTTGTCAATTATAACATCCAAAATTTGTATTCTGTCTACAAATTCTAGCTCCCTATCTGCCATTCGCACTGTAATAGACTGCTGTGAGCCCTGCAAAATCGTGGAGTTCCAGCGTTCTTTTTTATAACAAAATAAATCTGATATATGAACCAATATCTTTGTTAACAAATTCTTTTTTCTTATTTTTGCCTAAATTATCTATATTTTTTTATTTGTATACAATTTTATTTTACTTTTAACTGCAACATGGTCTAGTTAACCCTGTGCTCTTTTTTTGTATTTTGTAAATTTATTTATAAAATATATTCCAATAAATAAATAAATAAACAAATAAATGAATAAATAAATAAATAAATAAATAAATAAATAAATAAATAAATAATTAAATAAATAAATAAATAAATAAATAAATAAATAAATAAATAAATAAATAAATAAATAAATTAATAAATAAATAAATAAATAAATAAATAAATAAATAAATAAATAAATTAATAAATAAATAAATAAATAAATAAATAAATAAATAAATAAATAAATAAATAAATAACTGATTCAATCATATATTTCAAATTGTTACCCAGTAAACATGACAATACGAAGACGATTCCCCAAACGTATTAACTAGATGAAAAATTTTATTGCGGCAACAATCGCCTTCGTATTGCGTAAGTAAAAATAGGCAATATTGTCAAACTATCATCTGTAAGATAAAAAAAATCTATAGCCAAATATCGTCAATGTATCATTTGGAAGTTAAAAAGAAGATATCGTCAGATGAAAACACAAAATATAAAAATATGCTTTTATATATTTTTAAATTTTTTTATTAAATAAATATACACCTTTAATTCATGATGATGATAATTACATCTTACATGTTTTGCATTTAATTTTGAATACCACCATTCATCTGTCTTCCGTGGGTTTGAATTTATTTCACCGCTCTTACAACATATAATTTCCTAGAAAAAATTAAATGGTTTTGAATTGCCAGTTATATGAGGGCGGATCAATAAGTCCGCAACTTTTTGAATGAAACACAGTTTTTTTTTGCAAAAAAAAAAATAATTTTTTCAACATAATCTCATTTAAGCTCAATACACTTAGTCCAATGTTTCTCCAATTTTTATATCCCTTCCAAAAAATAGGATTTTTCAAGGTCCATAAAATAGGCATTTGTTTGATCAATAACTTCAGCCATTTCTTTAGGTTTTAGGTTTGGAAATAGGAAATAGTCACTGGGGGCTATATCCGGAGAATATGAAGGATGAGGTACCGATTCGTAGCTCAATTCATGAAATTTTGCCATTGAGACTGCACACACTACACGATTACGTTTATGGTCAATTGTGAACAAACGCGGAACCCATCTTGCAGACAGCTTTCTTTAATCCAACTGATCATTTAAAATCGACAACACACTGCCATACGAAATGCCTATGGCATCTACAATCCCACGCCCTTTTACTCTACGATCGATCAACACCATATCGGGTGTATTGACCTCAATTGGCCGTCCAGAACGTTCAGCGTCATTTGTATTTGTGCGACCACAAAGAAAGTCAGTAAACCACTTTTTACCATTAAAATCGATGGTGCAGAGTCCCCACAGTATTTATCAAGCTTTTCCTTGGATTGCTTGACGGTTTTTTTCGCAAAAAATAATCTTTAATCAGCACTCCAAATTCACTTTTTACATTTAAAAAAAATGCACGAGGTTGTATGTTTTAAACAGCTGTTCAACGTAAAGTAAATGACGTAACTTGCTTAAAACTTGACAGTAGTCTATTAACAGGTGGTACTAGCTGGCAGCAGTGTTGCATTTAATATAACTAAAGGGTGTCCCAAGAAGAACTCAATTTTTAAATTTTAAATAAAACACAGATATTTAAAAAAAAATCGTGAAACTTTATTATATCGTAAAGGAGACAGAATGAGGTTATGTATGGAACAATATATCGTGCAGATGGCCGCCGCGGCTTTGCTGACATGCACGCGATATTTTAATGAAATTTTCAATGACCGTTTTGCATGAATGCTGCGGTATTTCATTAATACAGCGTCCAATTTCCTCTTTTAAGGCTTGACTCGTCGTCGGCTTATTCGCGTAAACCATCGACTTCAAAAAACCCCAAAGAAAAAAATCTAATGGTGTTAAATCGCACGATCTAGGCGGCCAATTCTGATCTCCAAAACGCGAAATAACACAACCGGGAAATGACTGATGCAGCAATTGAATTGTTTCTCTGGCTGTATGACATGTGGCGCCGTCTTCTTGGAACCACATGCCCTCCACATTAATTTCTTCAATTCTAGGCAAGAAAAAACTGGTTATCATTTCACGATACCGAACACCATTGACTGTTTGCGCTTGACCGGCCTCATTTTCATAAAAAAAAGGTCCAATGATTCCTCCAGCCCAAAAACCACACCACACAGTGACACGTTGAGGATGCATTTGCTTCTCGTGAATCACTCGAGGATTTTCCTCACCCCAAATGCGACAATTCTGCCTATTGACGAAGCCATCAAGATGAAAATGGGCCTCGTCACTGAAGATGATTTTATCGGCAAAATCAGCATTTTCATGTTGTCTCTCCAATACCCAATTAACGAACTCCCTTCGCTGTCCATGGTCAGCTGGCTTCAGTTCCTGAGTCAATTGAACTTTGTATGCATGAAGATGCAAATCTTTCGTCAAAATTCGCTGCAAAGTGGATTTGGAGACACCAATTTGCTGAGCTCGGTGTCGAATTGAGGTGGATGGAGTTTGAGCGACATCATCACGTACAGCTGCGACATTTTCGGTCGATCGACCTGGTCGATGGCGCGTTGTTGTCTTTACATCACTAACAGACCCAGTTTCGGCAAATTTATCCATTAATCTCTTTACAGTTGACTCTTTTGGAGCATTATTGTGACCCCAAATTGATCGCAATTTGCGAACTGTAGCCGCAAAACTTTCACCATTTTGGTAAAACAATTTCACAATGAGAATGCGTTGTTCATTCGTGTAGCGCTCCATTTTTACTAACCTCGTACCTTCTACTAGCAAACAATAACAATTGTTCAAATGTCAAACAATGACACTTCGAATGTTGCCAGATTTAAAAATTGCGTTCTTCTTGGGACGATGGAAGTTCGAAAAGTCTCGGACTTATTGATCTGTCCTCGTATATTACCTTTATCATAGAAACAGTTTCATATTCATTAGAAAATTTTTATCAAATTTAAGCATAATTTTCATTAAAGGAAATGGTATTTAACTTGATGTTAGAAAATATTTTCTTATTTTTATGATAAGTCGTAGTTTTTAGTAAAAAAAAATATCTAATGATTTTTCTGTTTTCTTATAAAATTTAGTTCTCAATAGTAAAATTTTTCCATAATTTTGACAAAAAAAAATAAATAAAAAATAAAAAAATTATTATATTTAAAATAAATTTTGTGGAACGCGTTTCTATTAGTATAATACCCAGCAAAAAAAATGGTAGTCATTCTGTGACTATAACTTCTTTCATTGCTTCCTAAACTTCAGTTGACATTCTTTTATACTTTTTTGGTGTTATTCTAAGGCACTTCCAAAAGCATTCATGTGTTCATATTTCAAATGCAGTGATCTGGATATAAACCCGATGCATTTCTTAAAATATCACTCTTCATTACTTCTAAAGCATATGTATATTTTTTGTATCTAAAGCATTTATTCAAATTGAAAAAATAGTTCTGATGAAATTTTTTAATTTTTTTATTAAATCATTTTTTATATTTTAGTTTAAAATTTCATGAGGGTTAGAATTTATGCAGTTTTGCAATTTTTATAAAAGTTTTGAAAAATCAAGAAAAACTGATTTTTTTTACCTTTAATTGGAACTAGCTGGCCTGTCATTTGCATTTTTTCAGCCCTAAATATTTATGAGGACACAGTCTGTGCATTTTTGCATTATGTTTATTATTTAACACTACACCATTTCCAGTTTTAATTTAGAATTTATCAAAATAATTTTAAAATTGTGTAAAAATTATTTAAAATTGCCCAAAAATGTTTTAAAATTGTGCAAAAATTATTTAAAATCGTTCAAAAATATTTTAAAATTGTCTAAAAATGTTTTCAAAATTTACAACCAGTTTTTAAATTATCCAAAAATATTTTAAAATTTGTCTAAAAATTCATTAAAATTTTTGAAAAATGTTTCAAAAATGCTTTTTCACTAATGCAGAATTATTTATTTGTTTTAATAAAGAGTATTTGTATGTCAATGCATAAGTTTCGCTTCTTTAAACTTATTTTTCTGCTTCCTTAGAGTAAAGTATGAGTAATGCTAGTAGCTACATTTGAATACTTCCATCCTATGACACGCTAATGTTAAATTCATCGATGAAACCATTAGAAAAGAAGTGATGCCTTTGCCATAGTAGTGATGCTTTTATTGCTTCTTTGGCAGCTTCATTTTTGCTGGGTATCTATTTATAGAATAGTATAATCTATAAATAGAAAAGCAATTAACTATCGACAATCAAGCAATCAAAATTCGGAATTTGTAAATAAAATTCGGTAATTATAACAGTATTAGAAATTTATATAAGTAATGGTAGATGGAACTACAAAAATTCGGTTGTGTAGCAGTTATTTCGAAGTTTCACTACATTTATTACTTCTATTACATTCTGGCCCAGTGTGTGGTTTTCATGGGCATGCATATGTTTGTGTATGTATATCTTATTGTTATTTTTAATGCTGCTACATTTGTGTAATGCTTTTTTTTATTTTTTGTTAACTTTGCAGCAGTAGTCGTTGTTGCTGTTGACTGACTGACAATGTATATTGCCGGAAAACTGACATGTTGACTTATGTCGCATATCAGATAGACATTGGTTGTTGTTATCTGCTTTTATTATTACTGCTGTTGTTGTTGTTGTGTATTATTGTTTTTGTATTCATCCTGTTTTTATGGTTTCACACGCAAATTCGTCGCCGTTTTATAGAAAATCTCCATTTTTCGCCCCATGCAATTGTTTTCATACACTTTGACATATAATGGTTATCTGGTCACAAAAAGTCACTCAACTCTATGTGACATAAAATCTGAGTTCAATCTACACACACGTGTATTGTGGCTGCCAGTTTATGTATGCGGTATATTTGGCATTAAAAAAAAACAATTTAAAAAGTTGAAAAAACAACTGAAATACACTGTCAGTTTCAATTGTTTCTGATTTAAACAGTTTATCCTGTTTATATATTCACATCAATCAAATTAAGCTGTAAATATTATATAATATTATGCCATTAACATTTGTACTAGTGTGTCCTTAATGTTTAATTTTTTTAATTAAAGTTTTTAATTTAGAGCAATGACGATAAACTGAGTTTTATATATGTGTTAGCGCATAGAGAAAGGGACCTAAGGGTAAAAAAAATCAATTTTCACTTTTTTCTTTTGATGTGGACAACATCTGAGCATCGAATGAGACCGATCCCATGCTCCAAAAGTGTTCCCTCCCAGAGATATGCGCGTTTAATGAAAGTGAAGTCGACGATTATAAGCGCAAATAGAAAGGGACCTAACGGTAAAATTTATTTATTTTCATTTTTTCCCCTACTAAATTAACAAAATAACTTGATTTTACGAAACTACAAAAAATTTATTTTTTGTCCTTATAAACAATTTAAAAAATTATAAAAATTATTTTAATCGACGGTTCTTGCGAATTGGTTCCTTAGAACTTGACGGTACCGGTCCTTTATTTTTTTTTTCGATTTCTTTGTCTGCTGCCTCCACTTCTTGAGGATTGTCCACTTCCTCCGAATTCTCCTCTTCGTTTCCATTTCCAGAGATCAAAGGAAGAGGAGCAACCGAATCTTTGTTTTGAATCATCAAAACATAAACTCCGGATCTCTTTATACAAGTACCATTGACGCTTCATCGATAAACCTGGTGACGGAATTATAATTGGTTTGTCATCGAAACTGCTATTGTTACTCAGATGTATGTTTTCATTTATGCCGGCTGAATTTGCAAACAGTTTACATTGCACTGGTGACTGAGCAATAAATACAAAGTGATGATACTTCGATATTCCAATTAAAGTTTTATATTTAGTGGAGAAGTATTCGTTCCATTTTCTCCACTCAACAACAGGCTCACTTGAGTTTGGAAGTCGAATAGGTGCAGGAACATTAAATCCATTACGAGATGATTTTCTAACACAATCAACTACATTCATGAAGCAGTCTACATTAGTTTGGGCATATTTTGATTTGAAAACTCCGAATAAACGATCAGGTGAAAATTTTGTATGTCCGGTTAACAAAAAGTTCAATTCAACTGACTCACATCTGGAAGTATCGACAAGGTGTTGTAAATATCGTATCATCGCATTGTTTTTATTTTGTGAAACACAGTTATCAGCGAATATCACTCATTTTTTAGTTGAATGCACTTTTCGTAGGTAGTAATCAAGCATTGATATTACTGAATTCGGACCTTTTCCAACGGAATCGCTTTCGTCACTACAGCAGATGTGTTGAACATTTTGACGTTCGTTTGTAATTCCGAAAAATTGCTGTTTTGCGACCTGATTTAAAGTATGCAATTCCTATTTGCTATGGACCCGACGGAAAACTAACATTTTAAACATAAGCCATAGATATTACTAGATAATCCTCCTCTGGAATACCTGGATACATGGCATTTGGATCAGGCTTGACTAATGTTCTCAAGTCGTTATAGTACTCTCGCTGAGTGCTGGCAGATTGCAAATGATCAGAATACACCTTCAATGCTGCTTCTTTTTCAACTTCAGTAACGTTTACTGTATTAACAGCATACAATTCGCACAAATCGTATGCCGGCTTCATAGTGACGATGTGGGGACAATATTTTTTCCACAGCGTTTGGAAAGTGCAAAGTTTTACGATTTTACCACCCGATTCGACGCTGTTGGTGTATCTAGTGTAAACAGAAGTCTTACATTCAGTAGTTGGAAGTTTCAATAAACGATAATCACGATGATTTGGTTGACGTCCAGGTAAAGTGATAGCAATAGTTTCAGCAAAACGGCAGATAAATGAAACAATTTCTTTTTTTTTTTTTCCAAAGTAGTTAAAGCATCTGTACGATTAATTTTATTCGTCATGCCATGTTCGCATGGATAAACACCATTTTTGTCTTAATGTTCGATTAGATTTTTGTAGCGTTTAATTCCCATTGTATACAGGAAGAAGTACATATCACGGCATATTGGCAAGCTTCGAAAAAAATATATCTGATTGTACCGTTTCTTCATAGCTAGCGATCGATCATCAACTTTTGAGCACTGAGCATTGCATCGTCACGGTAAGCTGCCAGATGTGCGAGAGTAATTAAATCTTGGGATTCCTTATCTAAATTCATGAAAGACGTACGAAAATCCACAGCCATTTTCTTAGGGATCACTTCATTGCATTGATTTGAACAACACGGAGGTATTTTTGAACCATACAGTCGAGCAACTACCTTTTCTTCGCGTAAATCAAGATCACATTTATCAAGGTACATATTATCGGTATCAGCTTCAGAGTCACTATCTGATAATTCTGAGAAGTGATCGTCATCATCCTCGTCATCAGAGAAGCGATAAAGTAAATCTACTTCTTCGAATTCGTCCACCATTTCGTCCTAAAACAAACAGTAAAAATGTTATCAGTTTTAAATTATTTTCGCGAATAACATAATAAGATTATGTGAAAAAATGTTCGTACTAACAGAGTGATATTCACGATTTAAAAGAATTATAAATGAGTATTTATTATAATTCACAATTAATAATTTCAGAAAATAAAGCTGGATTCGAAAAACGTGAGCAAAATTGATATCAAACTCATGGTAGAAAACAGTAAAAACTAACTACACAAAGCAAGAGGTAGGGACGACCTAATCGCGTTTTCAAGGTTCCTGACGTCATTAGATGTGTCGCTTTGAAATGAGACCAATACCAACACGCTCAGTGATGGTACACCAAAGATACATACACGTATTTAAATCTTTAAAATGGCTCTCCTGAACAAAACCGGTTTTTGCCCTTAGGTCCCTTTCTATTTTGCGCGTCACATATAGAATATTCAAGTGTGTGTGTGTGTAATTTGATTAAAAATTTTGTATCTTTAGTAAAAACTTTACTTAAAAACTTGAAGTTTCGATAAAGAGCTAAAAAGTAATATATGTATATAAAAAATATATTTACTTGTTTTTAGCAAAAAATTCTTCTAGTTTAAAGTTTATTGAATTATGATTTAAATCATAAAACATAAAAAATTGAAAGAAGCTTATATTTACATTTCTTTACATTTTTCAACTTTGGGCGAACGAAAGTAATTGCGACTCTTAGCTTTTAGTTGCATCAACCGTTTTCAGTCATATTAACCGAATTTCAGTTGGAAACTTAAAATATATTCTGTGTGTCTAAATCCATATATGCACCAAAAAAAAAATGCCCTAGAATTTAGAAAAATTAACTTATTTGGAGAGAAATTTTAAAAGAAAACGGTGCCAAAGACACTTTTTACCAGTGACTGAAACCGAACCCGAAAATGAACCCAAACGGGTTCAGGTTCGCTGTTAATAAAAAACTTTGAACCCGAACCCGCGTCAGAAAAATTTGATTGAAAAATCATAAAAAAAAACATTACATTTCTTGCATTCCTTTTAAGCAAATACTTGATCAATCCAGAGTTATTTACCAAAAAATTGCAAACACCAAAAATTTCTTCTTTAGCTAAAAAGCTAAATTTGAAAAAAGCAGTACAGAAAATAGAAGTTTTCGTTCGGAATTAATCGATGCTGCATCAACTATGAATGATAATATTTGGAATATTTGTGAAAAATTCGTAAGAAGTTTGTTCATCTATTTAAAAATTAACGCTGAAACTACAAGAAGAACAAATGACTTAAGGCCATTTTTATAGAATCGGGCTTAATATAAAATTAGAGTTAACAAAAGATGACTAAACAAAAATATTTTTACAAGAATTATATTTAAGTATTATAATAATCCACTTTTGATTGCAGCATTATATCTAGATACCAGATTTAAGTTAATGCTTGATGTTCAAAATGCTAAAAAAAACACATTTTAAAAACAATTAACATTTTTAAAAATCTCCAAATGGAAAGAGAAGAAGACAAATTTTATAAGAGAATCAATATCTTGTTCTTCAAAAGATGATTAAGATAAGCTCGAACAAGTTCTCAAAAAAAGAAGGAAAGATCTTCTTATCAGCCCTGAAATTCATTTTGTCGCAACAAAGAACAAATTTAAAAGAAGAAAACTTAAAAAATATATTATTTATAAAATTAAACGAAAATTACGTTGAAAAAATAAATAAATTTTCATGTTTCTTTAAAAGAAGAAAACTTAAAAAATATATTATTTATAAAATTAAACGAAAATTACGTTGAAAAAAAAAAAATTTTCATGTTTCTTTACAATAAAAATAATTAAAAAGAATATGATATGATCTTAAAAAAATCCTACTATACTATTCACTTACAAAATAACAGATCAACAATTCATAAAATTCCATTACTTTACACACAAGGATACAGTGAAAAATATAATTCAAAATATTGTCTATTCATTAACTATCAACATAGATTATGTTGTAGATTTAATATGGATTAAGACAAACATTTGATATTAAATGCTTCATATAAGCTGTGTTATTTGATACTTTAAGAATTAAAGTTCATAACAAAAAACTGTAAAATATAGAGGATAAATATAAATTGTTAAATTTCGTTGATGTTAGTCTAATTGTGTTGTTGTTTACAAGTTTGTTAATTTGTTTCCTAACACTCAATATAAAATAGACAATCATCAACAAGCAATGACCGTAAAGGGAGAAGAAGAGCATGGGTATTGACAAGGTTGGGTAGCGCCAACCGAAAATACTAAGTATTCTATCCTGCTGGCTCAGTGGAATTTCTCAATTTTTATTCTCTATAACTTACTAATAAAATTTTCATGTTTCTTTACAATAAAAATAATTAAAAAGAATATGATATGATCTTAAAAAAATCCTACTATACTATTCACTTACAAAATAACAGATCAACAATTCATAAAATTCCATTACTTTACACACAAGGATACAGTGAAAAATATAATTCAAAATATTGTCTATTCATTAACTATCAACATAGATTATGTTGTAGATTTAATATGGATTAAGACAAACATTTGATATTAAATGCTTCATATAAGCTGTGTTGTTTGATACTTTAAGAATTAAAGTTCATAACAAAAAACTGTAAAATATAGAGGATAAATATAAATTGTTAAATTTCGTTGATGTTAGTCTAATTGTGTTGTTGTTTACAAGTTTGTTAATTTGTTTCCTAACACTCAATATAAAATAGACAATCATCAACAAGCAATGAACGTAAAGGGAGAAGAAGAGCATGGGTATTGACAAGGTTGGGTAGCGCCAACCGAAAATACTAAGTATTCTATCCTGCTGGCTCAGTGGAATTTCTCAATTTTTATTCTCTATAACTTACTAATAAAATTTTCATGTTTCTTTACAATAAAAATAATTAAAAAGAATATGATATGATCTTAAAAAAATCCTACTATACTATTCACTTACAAAATAACAGATCAACAATTCATAAAATTCCATTACTTTACACACAAGGATACAGTGAAAAATATAATTCAAAATATTGTCTATTCATTAACTATCAACATAGATTATGTTGTAGATTTAATATGGATTAAGACAAACATTTGATATTAAATGCTTCATATAAGCTGTGTTATTTGATACTTTAAGAATTAAAGTTCATAACAAAAAACTGTAAAATATAGAGGATAAATATAAATTGTTAAATTTCGTTGATGTTAGTCTAATTGTGTTGTTGTTTACAAGTTTGTTAATTTGTTTCCTAACACTCAATATAAAATAGACAATCATCAACAAGCAATGACCGTAAAGGGAGAAGAAGAGCATGGGTATTGACAAGGTTGGGTAGCGCCAACCGAAAATACTAAGTATTCTATCCTGCTGGCTCAGTGGAATTTCTCAATTTTTATTCTCTATAACTTACTAATAAAATTTTCATGTTTCTTTACAATAAAAATAATTAAAAAGAATATGATATGATCTTAAAAAAATCCTACTATACTATTCACCTATAAATTTCTTATTAATAAAACACTTATACTTTTTTTTAAAACCCGAACCCTGAACCGAACCTGAACTTTTTATTTCAATTAAGCCGAAATTTCCTTGAAATTAATAAACAAATTTTGATTAAAATTTGGTGAAAATTTCTAAATTATAAAAAAAATTTCCTATTGAGAACTAAATTTTTATTAGAAAACTGTAAAATTTCCTCCTAATTAGTTAATAGATCATCTTAAATTTTACTGTTAGTTAGGAAATGTTTCCTTGGTTTTAAGTAAAATTTTGTTTTATTTAAGTTCA
Organism: Eustalomyia histrio; assembly: GCA_949748255.1. Classification (NCBI taxonomy): domain Eukaryota; kingdom Metazoa; phylum Arthropoda; class Insecta; order Diptera; family Anthomyiidae; genus Eustalomyia; species Eustalomyia histrio. The sequence goes on along the minus strand of OX456524.1, from coordinate 65,747,675 downwards.
TTAGATAAATTTTTTTTTTCCTAAAAACTTAGAATTAACTTCCTAAAAATAAGAAAATATTTCCTAACATCAAGTTAAATAGCACTTCTTTTTAAATATTAAACTATTAAAAGTAATATATTTAACCATATATTTTAAAGTACTTTCCACTCATTGTAAAGTCCACTTTCACAGGACTTCCGCTTTCTTGGAACACTGCTCTTAACAAGCCCTAAAAATATGCTTGTACCGCAACATATGCTCTTAATGCTAAAATATGCAAAAATGTGCTCTTAAGGATAAAATATGCTAAAATACAGGTTGGTTGAAAAGTTCCTGCGCTCACCAAGAGATGACACTGCTAGCTCCAAACTTTTTTTTTTCTCAAGTTGGTATAACTGTCCTGAGAACACATGCAAAGTTGCAAGTCATTCTGTCAATTCTTTTTATTTTTATTTATTTATTCAAATATTCAAGAACCAAGCCCTCTGGGCCAAATATGGTTCGTATACTACTAAAAAAAAGCCATTTGAAGTTGACGTGTCATTGATTTTTTTTAATATGGAAAAAATTTAATATCGTGCAGTCATTAGATTCTTTGTTTTGAAGGGTTTAAAAGCAAAGGAAATTTATGAACAATTGTTAGAAGTGTATAAGTAGTCCTCACCTTCAAAACGCAGCGTTGGATTTTGGGCTGTTGAATTTAAACGTGGTCGTACCAGCTTTAAAGACAATTCACGCGAAGGACGACCAAAAACTGCAACCACAGCAGAAATCATTGAGCAGGTACATAATATGGTTAGTGAAGATCCAAGTTTGACTAAGCGTGAAATTGCTAATGTCATAGACATCTCAGACGAACGAGTACTCCATATTTTACATGAAGAATTACGTATGAAAAAACTGTTTGGAAAGTTAGTGCCGCACACATTAACAATTCAACAAAAACTGGATCGAAAACAAATTTTTCAGCGTAATTTGGAGCGTTTTAAGCCGAAAAAAACCGACTTCTTGCGTCGTTTTATAACTATGGATGAGACTTGGATCTACCACCATGATCCTAAATTGAAACAAGAACGTTTACAGTGGACTGAAGCTGGTTGTTCAGCTCCAAAGCAGGTGAAGTCACAACGATCAGCAAAGAAGGTTATGGCATCAGTTTTTTGGGATGCAAAAGGAATTTTGTTGATTGATTATCTTCAGAGAGGTAAAACAACCAACTCTCAATATTATTGCAGCCCTTTGAGAAAAGACCTGGTTTAAAGAAGAAAAAAATCATTTTTCATCAAGACAATGCACCTGCTCACAAAAGTGTTTTGACGATGGCTAAATTCAAAGAATTAAAGTACGAATTGCTTGAACATCCACCGCATTCACCAGATTTGGCTCTCAGTGACTACTATCTCTTCAGAAATCTCAAACAATTCCTTCGTGGAAAGCATTTTTCGTCGAATGAAGAGGCCATAGCAGCCGTAGACGGTTATTTTGCAGAGCTTCCGGAAAACCATTATAAGGATGGGATTGAAAGATCATTGGAACAAGTGTATTGAGCTTTTAGGAGATTATATTGAATAAAAAAATATATTTCGTAACAAAAACAGTATTATTTCATTTCGAGCGCTGGGGCTTTTCAACCAACCTGTATGCTCTAACAAATCGATGGCAGAATTCTTAAATTGTCCTGAAACGGAAACCGCAAATATGATATTGCATATGATATTGCATATATGCGGTTTCCCTGGTGATGAGTCTGAAATGGGTGAACCCTTATTATCTTTGATAATGGACATTTTTGAAAAATATTCATTAAAATCATACCTAATAATATCAATCTGTAAATAATAATTTTCTAATGGAAATATATATGTAGGTGCCACATAGTAAAGGCACTTTAAATGTTTGGAAATCATCAAAACAGAAATAAAAAAAAAAACAAAGGTAATTGTTTTTTTTTTTTTTAGCGTGAATACAAATTTCTGATCACTTTTTGTGAATCCACCCAAGCAGACCTAGGTAAATTTTCATGCATATTTGCACTCAAACACCCTGTTACTATGATGCACTCATATTGTAATCAGTACATGACCATTGACCACCTGTGCAATATGTCAGATAACAAACCGACCCCACTGTTTTATTTAATTCTATTTTTTAGTGTACATAATTAAAATGGGTTAATTGATAATTATCTAAAATTGTGAGTTTTTTTGCCTTAATTTTTTATAATACCCTAGAATTGTGAATGAACCTTTAAAAAATAAATGTACTAACTAAAAATCTAAAATCTAAAAATCTTGAATCCATTGAAGTATTACATTCAGTCAAATTTTGGACTTTCGTTAGATCGCATGGCACAATAATACAAAAATACATATACAATTTATTTTTCCCTATAAAATTTTAAACTCAAGGATATTTTATTTATTTAATAATAATAAAAAAAATGAAACCCTCTTGCACAACAAGATAACTATTTTATAAATAACTGTGCTAGAGACATGATGTTAACAAAATAGGGATATGTTAACAATATTCGTTTTTAATTAGTTTAATTTTGAGCGCCCCGGTAGGTTAGTTGGTAGCGTGCTAGCTTATCAGTGCGGGGGTCGTGGGTTCAATTCCCACCAAAGGCTCTGGTCTGTTTTCGCTACAACGAGCCGAAGGCCTTTGTTGCTAGTGCTCGGTTAGGGTATTTGTAATTATATGATTAATAAATAAAATAAATAAATAAATAAATAATTAGTTTAATTATAATGATAGTTTAAAATATAGAATTGGAAAGATTCTCAGCAAAATAAAATGGATGTTATTCTTTACGAATCTCTTCTTCAGAACATCCAAAGAAGTTATTAGTGAAAATTTTTCGATTTGTAAGAAGTCATTTTAAAGAACTTCCAAAATGTTGATTTTATGCCCTACTTATAAAGTCATAAGAATACATTTTTTTTAAATAATTCCCAGCAAAAATAAATGGAAGTGATTCTTAAGGAATTAATTTTTTATTGATTCCAAAGTATCGTTTAGCTCTGATTTTCCTCTTCTAGGGCAGTTCTTTCACAAACTTTTAAAAATGTAATTTTTAATGAAATTTAACACTTTTCAAATGTATAAATGGTAACTTATTTTAAAAACAACCAAAGTTAAACATTAATCATAGATACATATTTCTATAAAAAATTTGACACTTGTAACTATGGCTTAAATAAAAGCGATTTGTTTCAATCTTTAACGTACAATTTACGAGGTTTTAAATTCTTAAAATTAAATTCTTAAAATTCTTATTGTAATAAAAATTGCAAGAATTTCGAATAAAATAATTAAATAAATAAGGTCCGATTACTGAATGTCCCGTTATAATTTAACCAACAGTCGAATTCAAACTTTATGTGGAAAACAACAACATATGTACCAGTTAAATTCTCAGGTCAAAGCTAACGGAGGATTGTAAAAATGAGGCTTAGGCCCGATTACTGTCCTGTCCTAAATTTCAAATTCAAAATTTGTTTGGAAACATCAAAAGATCTCATTATTCACTAAACCATAAGAAAGGCTTTAGAAGCAAGGAAAAAGAATAATAAAAGAAAACTTTCACCCTATGACGATCCTATGTAAAAATCATTGGATCCAATCCAAATTTTCACAACACCGGAATCAAAATCACTGCTTTTTTTCTCTTCTTTTGCTACTTTTTGTTAGCTGGCTTCTATTGAAAAACATATGAATTTTTTAATTTAAATAATTATTTACAACAATTTAAAATTCTTACTTGGTCCATAAATGGTTAATTCCTGCAGTCATTTAATGTCTTATTGAAAACATATTTTGCATACCAGTGTTATCCACTTTATCCTGGTCGGAATAATAACTCTTGGCGTGTTCAAAATCACATTTTTAATTTTAAAACAAAGCCACCAACTTCCGTAAACTAATGAATAAGTGCATCTGATCATCGATTTTTCATAGCATCGAAACAAAATACTTTCTCCCAATGACACTCCAATGTTAAAATCATTAATGATTCACCGAAATTTTCACCACTTCGGGTTGAGTTGATGTAGTGTTTAACTAGTTTTTCCTCAGCTCTTAATTTGCTGGGTTATTTATGATTTTATAATTTTAATTACCAAAAGGAAAATAATTTTATTAAAAAAAACAAGAAGAAAAAAACTATAAAAAACAAATAATTTAATTTTAATTGTTTTAATATTTAATTAGCACCTTTTTAAATATACATGCGTTGGTTATAATTTGAACAAAAGTTGGAAGTTTGTTCCAGAGATGTGTGCTGTAAATAAAAAAAAAACTGTCTTTCAGACATTAAGCTTATGAATTATTGGTCCACAACTGTTCGGTAGAGCATATTGAATTTTATTATGAAAATGAGGAAGATGTTCAGAATTATTTAATAAGGATATGGCTTCTTAGCATGGTGTTTCGTTGAAAAATTTACACGATTTATGGATTAAATTTAATATGGATTAAATAAGAGATGTATTATTAGATTTGTGATTATTTCTTGTTATTTTTTAACATTTAAATTCCTTTAAATTAGCAATGCTTTAATATGAAAAATAAATTTCTTCTCAATTTATCCACGCATAACATATTATTTTTTTTAAGTTGCTTTAACAGAAAGAACAACATAAAAAGTAAAAAAAAATGTATTTGAATATAAAAATCACCATAGTAACTATAGATAGATGAAACATCTAATTCTATTAGGATGCATCCTATTTCTGTAGTTTTCAGTAATTTGCCAGCAGAGCCAATAACATACAATATTCTGTTTGAACTTATGGGCTTGGTTTTTTTAATCATCGTGTGGATAAAGTATCAACAACTTTATATAAAAATTTAAGTAAAAAATCTCAAAGGGACGGTATCCTATAGAAGGAAGAAAACTATTTTGTTACGAACAGACTTAAAGAGTGATTTAAAAAGAAAACAGCTAATACAGTTATTTCTCAAAGATGTGTTTAGTAAGAACATACAAAATTTTTTGAAGCACTATGATTATTCAACTTTCCTACATTTTGTATCAAAACTTCAATTACATATTAATCCAGAAGCTTCAATCCTTAGTGATACCAGCAGATGTACGCGGAGGTTAAAGCGATCCAGACCACATGAACACTTTTTAGTTAACATTCCATTAAAATTTAATAAAAAAATATTACTTGTTAGTTTTGTACTAGTTGTAATTATATGAAATATATATATTTTATCTTTATATATTCGAATAATAATAAAAAAATTGAAAATCGTAATTTTAAAATTATTCAAACAAGAGTTTGGTTTTGTTTGATCGATTACTTAAATCATTACACTGTCCAACAGCATTTTTGGAACAGAATAGCGACCCTATAATTCTGAAAGGGTATGTTGAGTAGATAATGTTTGTAGAACAAACTTATGGTCCAGCACGTCTGAGTATTTTTTCACAGTGGGTCAAAGTTTTAATTTTTCGGTCGAAGGGAGCATTATACTATATGAAAAAAATGCTGTAAGTTAATGTCTGAGAGAATTCTTATGGTGGAATTGTATGAGGATTATTTTTGTGGAAGATCTTAACCCTCTAACTGGTCTATTTATGGGTCAATTTGACCCTTTTTTCGAGAAAATCAAAAAATATCCTTTAAAAAGGACATTTAAAGATTAAAATATTCTACGAAAATGTTTGCCGGAAAATTTCAGTGGGGGTCACCAAAGACACCATTGTTGTAAATAAAGCTCTTTACGATTAATTGGCAAAATTACACGCCAACTTCTATAAAAAAATTATAATTTTGTTTTAAAAGTGGTTTATTATAGTATGTACATATTTATTTTTTTGCTTCAAATTTTCGAGTAAAAGGGAATTGGGAAATAGCAGTAGTATGACAATGGATTAAAGATTAAACTTAATATGCTTTCCTGTATTAACTTGGCGTGAATGTTTCGATGGCGCATACTTCCCATTTATATTTATAGTATTCAATTTTATTTAAGAGATTTGAAATATTTGCGTATGTTTTCTCCTTTTTTGTGGAATACGCAACCTGTATTGATGGATGCTAATTTCCATTATGCAGTAAAACTGCTTTTAAGCTGTGTTTTGAACTATCTATAAATAGTCGCCAAGCGGAAGAGTCCATTGGAAGCTTTAGATATTTTATAACCTCTTCAATACTGCAACAGTATACAAGTTCTTCTGATTTTTTAAAATAACTTTCCAGATCGGCGTGTCTTTTTCTTGGAAATGTAACTTTTACATCGGCTTTTATCAAATTCCTGGAACATAATATTTCAGCTTTCTCTTTTGTTAGTCCTACATCTCTTACAAGATCTTCAAAATAAGCTTGGTCTATCAAATTAGGACATATGTTTAAACCATCAAGAGGCAAGTAACTTATATCTGATATGTTTTCAACCGCCGCTGTTATTTCTGTATTGGCGACTGTCATATTGACCGAAAATGTATGTGTAGGCGGTTGAGGCACCGGAACACCTTCACAGCGCACTTCTGGTAAAATGACATTATATGTTGCTTCGTATGTCATTATCGCGTAGTGCCTTTGGCTTCTACCGAATTTGTAATTTACGCAGAAATAGCATGTATCTGATTTGTGATCTTCAGGTTCAATCCATGTAATAGGAGCAGAAAATGGCAGCGCCTTAGTACCGCCTTTGTACCAGGTCAAAAGACCACTTTAGCAAGTAGTACATACGGTTTTTGGTATCCAAGCTTCAGATAAAAATCGTATTCCAAAGAAAAAAAAATATGGTTCTTCAATTGTAGGGAATATCTTTCTTCTGCTTTGATGGTGCGTAAAATGTCCACAAATAAAACAAAACCAATCTCTTAATTTGCAAACAGAATCCGCCATGCTTATTTAAGCTTTAATTTTTCTGTTTTATATTAATTTTAGTAAAAATCACACCCGATATGTACTGCTTAGTAGCTCAATTATGCTTGAATTTTTTCTTTTATTTTTTATTATTAATTTTAATAAATATCACACCCGATTTGTAAGTCACAGCTGACTAGACGCGAGAACTCAGTGTTTGGCTCGGCCGAACTTGACGCCGTTTTTACCTGTTTTGTATATGTTGGTGAATAATTTTACTAATTAAGGGTAAGGAGCTTTATTTACAACATTGGTGTCTTTGGTGACCCCCACTGAAATTTTCCGGCAAATATTTTCGTAGAATATTTTAATCCTTAAATGTCCTTTCTTAAAGGATATTTTCAGATTTTCTCGAAAAAGGGGTCAAATTGACCCATAAAGAGACCAGTTAGAGGGTTAAGATCTTCCACAAAAATAATCCTCATACAATTCCACAATACAACTCCGACCATAAGAATTCTCTCAGACATTAACTGACAGCATTTTTTCATATAGTATAATGCTCCCTTCGACCAAAAAATGAAAACTTTGACCCACTGTAAAAAAAACTCAGACGTGCTGGACCATAAGTTTACGTTACCTAAGGGGTGCAAAAAATGCATTATCAATAGAAACTAAAAGAGCTAGGGCTACATATAATGAGTTTATAAGCCGTTACAGGACTAATAAAAGAGAAGGAGCTGAATAACTACACCATTTCCATGTTATTTCAGAAAGTTCTAATTATTTTCAGAAACTATTTTATTTCAGATATTAAGAATTTTATTTCAGAAATTAATATATTAAAAACTACAATAAAATTAATATATGTTCATTTTAATTAATAAAATCTGGAATGAAATAAATAACTAACTGATGAAACTGAAGTTAAATTGAAAATTTCTTAAATTGTTATAATCCAAAACTAAATTGATAATTTCTGATATTAAATTGGAAATGATGTAATGGTGTATAAAGAAATAATATATTATATATGTTTCTCATAAAATTTGTTTTATATTCCTAATGGTAAAAAAAAAAACTTAAATACATATTAACTTTCAGATTAATTCATTCAAAATTCCAATTCAAAATGGTATTGGAAAAATCCCATTTTTAAATCACTAAAAAATAGAAATATTTAAAATAAAAAAACTATTTTTTATTACATATGTTTCAAACTTTTTTCTATTAATTTTTTGTTTGCTTTTAATTTGAATTGATTTTTGATAAAAATTTGAAAAAAAAAATTTAAAAAACAAAACCAGAAATAGATTTTAACTACCAAAAATAAGTAGTTAAAACACATTATTACTAAAACATTATTTTCACTTTGAAAGTAATGTAGTATGCAAGGAGTTGACATGAAATATTAATGGCTGTACAACACATTATTAGTAACTCATTATTTTCACTTTAGAAGTAATATAGTGGGCAGGGCAAGGTCATTATTGGTAATGCAAAACAAATGAGCTGCTATAACTACATTTTTCCTGGGTATCTCAATTTTCTTACAAAAAAAATAAAATTTTTCAAAAAAAAAAATTAGTGAAATTTCTTGTTTGGTGCTAAGAAATAATTTCTGAAAAGCAACCCTCCTCAAAGTACCAATTCCGTGAGTGGTTAAAGCAGGACGTGTCACAGGACTGTTATGTTTTAATATTCCTATGGGGTAGAACAGTACTTACTTCAGAACTGATTCACTTGCATAACAGATTCGTGCTGGCAACCGAATTTGTGGACAATCGAATAGTTCGTTTGATACAACCGAATTTATCAGTTAATGATTCCCGAATTTTTGCTGAGGCTGGCAAAATTCTGTATTTTCTTCGATTATCTTTAAATTCAGTTGTCATCATTTTCTCTTTGTATAATTTACCATTGCATAGTTGCATAAGTGTTGAATCCTATTACATGCAAAGACATAGGCTTTAATCGTCACCATGCCCCCTCAGCGTTGAAAGCCACGTTGAAATATTTACTATCTTACCATACCCATTCACATATTTCAGCCCTTAAAACTTGAAATGTTTTAGCGCTCTCCAAGTTGACAGCGCTCAGAGAAGAACCTTATTTGGGCAATTTGTCAGCCATTTTGTTTCCTGCGATGTTACAATGTCCTAGAATTTCAAAAATGCCTCTGGTTAAGATGTTATAGATTTCCTCCTTGCCGTTCACACAAAATTCTAAGAGATTTCCTGCATAGCCGTTTGGTTATCCGCAAACATTCTAATTTTTTCTGTGATTCTTACTTTTGTAATTAGTTGAAAATCTATTTTTATACCCCAGGTGTGCCCTTGGCGTTAGTTCTATGACTGGTTCTTTGGCGTTAGCCTTGTAAAAAGTGTCTAAATTATGACAATTGGCCCTTCCAATGACAACGCCATGTTAAAGTGTTCAAACAAAGAGACCGATCTTAGACCGGTCCTTGCCACCTTGAGACCTAACATGCGTGTATCCTAGGACCGGTACCTTTCTCCGTAGGGAAAATACATAGTGCTGTAACACGCAGACAGAGGACGCCAAGGTCACGGATAAAATGTTACCAAACCAAATTTCTGCTAGGAATTATAAGGTGATCATTTTCGGGAGGCGCATATGGACAAACAAATCCTAGGGACTCAAACTGGGATCCCAGATGTAGCTTACTAACGACTCGAAACACATGAATGGGGATATTAGTACGAGCGTCTGTGGACTGAACTTTCAACGGGCCCTTTCGACGATTCGGCAATCAGGACACTGTTGTCCTATGACGTATCGTCTAGACTTTTCCTGGACTTCAACTGACTAATCCCCAGATGGGTGCCTGGGCACGTGGGCAACGAACGTGCTAACAAATTTCCCTGTCATCATTTTGTTGGCCCTGAACCTTTCTGTGGTGCATCAACGTCAGGGGAAGGGATTCATCGCTCTTTGAAGTGGAAATTCAAAGAGACTTCCCCCTGGACGGGATAGTTAAAAATTCCGTCCAGGGAAACACTGCCATTTTAGATATTATTTAGGGACTAGGGGGCTGTTGTAGGTTCCTTGAATTTGACATTGAGATGGCGGAACACCATTTTTGAACTTTGGAAATATGTGCCTAGCAGGCTGGTTGACTTTATTGGACGTCTCAAAATAAAAAACCATTAATTTTAATTCAAATAAAAAGAATTACAAAGAAAAGTCTTATAATTTAGTACTAAAAATGGGGAATAATATTTTTAGCTGTTTCAAAAAATATTTAAGTGGTGATGCAAAGAATAAACGTAATTTTAAATATTTTTAGACATACAGTGTGGGCCATTTAAAATTTCAATCGGCTATAAAAAAAGTACTTGTTTTATTGAAAAGGTTGAACTTTGTCATTAAAGAATGGAACACAATATCGTTCATATGACAACCACGACTGGCTCGGCAGTACCTCATCAGATCAACCCAATTCTTCAAAACATTTTTGATTGTTTCGGCTCGAATATATTCAATGGCAACTTCGATTTCATGTTCAATTGTCTCTGATGATTCAATTCAATTTCGGCTGATTATTCGATTTTTAAAAACAAAGCGTAAAATACCGATGGTTGCGTTGGCTGTGTGACATGTGGCCCCGTCTTGTTGAAACCAAATGTCGTTCATGTCATTCTCTTGAATTTTTGGAAACAATGATTCGATGAGCATATCATAGTAACGCTCACCGTTGACGGTAACGGCGGATCCTTGCTCACTTTCGAAGAAAAATGGCCCAATTATGCCGCCAGCCCAAAATTCACACTATACAGTGACTCGTTGTGGATGCATTGGCCTGTCAATTGTCACGTGTGGGTTCTCTGAACCCCATATGCGGCCATTTTGCTTATTGACATAGCCACCGAGATAAATATGAGCTTTATCTGAAAACACAATGTTTTGGTAAAATTCTTTATCTTCTGCCAAACAATCTTCAGCCCATTAGGCGAAGCGAAATCGCATCGGATGCTCATGAAGCTTCAGTTGTTGAACCAATTGAACTTTGTAAGCCTTCATACCGAGGTCTTTATGCAAAATTCTTCTTAAAGAAGTGCGAGGATTGTTCAGTTCCTGAGAACGATGACGAGTTGATGTTAATGGATGTTCTTGGACATTCTTCAGCCACAGCAGCAATGTTTTCGATTGAACGCACTGCGTTAAACACTCACTACTTTGAAAGTAAGTTTTTAATATTTCCCAATTTTGTTCGAGCCATTTTGCAAATGTCAAACATAAACCTCCAAATAAAAATAAAAATGAATGTTATTCTACCTTTCAAAGTCAAAGTAATCGGTAGTTCAAATTTAAAATTTTAAATGGAGCAACCTGTATAACCATTTTAAACGCTTATACATATATTTTTGAGAGCTGCCAAAATAGTGTATGAACAAACAACCATTACTCATTATATACATATAAACCCAAATGTGGTGTATGTAAAAGTAATTGTATATTTACAGTTGTTTAGCACAAAAAACTACATAATTTGACCATATTTTATTATGTTACACGAAGGTGGCTTCATTTAAAAAAAAAATAAAGCCACCTTTGGGAAAGTACGTGTTTAATGTGGTGAGTATCAGAAAGAAAATTAAGAAAAGTTAGTTAACTGTTACTTTTAAAATATCTAGCCGCCATTTAGTGTTTTTTTAAAGCACCAAACAATAAATTTATATTAATATCATTTGCAACACAAAAAAAAAAAAAAAAACAATACAAAATTTTCCTTTTCCTCTTTATAGCGGCAACAATTATGACTTTACGTGGTGCCAGTTATGTATCGTATCGTATTTATGATTGGAAGGATCGTGTTCATTCCTCCACAACACGTATCAGTCTTATGTTTCGTACACAAATCGATGATTCAGCCCTTTTCTATGCGAGTGGTGAATCACTCAAACATCAATATATTGCTGCATCTATTAAAAATCAATCGATTTATGTTGAAATGGATTTTGGTGACAATGTCATGTCCACCATACTCACTGATGAGCTGACACGCAGTTATTGGCACAATTTAACCATTTATCATGAACAGAATACGGTTCGTATCATACTTGACCAACAGATGAAAATTCTTGAAATACCATCAACATCAAGTACAAACTTACTATTTGATCCGGAAATTTATTTTGGCGGTGGTCCAGATTTACATAAAAAGAAGGGGCTTGCATCGCATAATAATTTTGTTGGCTCACTGAAGTATGTGTATTACAATGATGTGTCCATTTTATATGAATTGCATCGTGGAAATCCTAAAGTTCACTATCATGGTAAGTGCTACGAGTAGGTGGTATACATGTATTTAGTACATAACTGTAGAGTACTTGTATGTGTAGTTGAATATGTGAGTTGTATGTGGTTTTTTTTTTACATGCATATTCATGATATATATTGTGTATGTGTTGATTTTAACTTAACAGAAAAAATATACGTACTTCATGCTACATAATTATTGCTGAACAATTTAAAATTTTCTCTGAATAAAAATTATGTTTTTATATCTGTGTATGCTAATTTTTGTTTTAGCATATATGCACATAATGATCATAATTTTAATTATTTTTAAAATTTATATTGTGGTTTGAATAACGAGCATTGAAAGGTAAGACATACCAATCCTCTCAATCTTTTTTAATCTTTTTATACCCTTCACCACAGGTGGAAGGGTATATATAAGTTTGTCATTCCGTTTGTAATTTCTACAATATTGATCTTAGACCCTATAAAGTATATATATTCTGGGTCCTTATGAAGAGCGAAGTTGATTTAACGATGTCCGTCTGTCCGTCTGTGTGTTGAAACGGGTTTTCCGAAGAACCCAGACATGATGAGGACTTGATTGTAATTTATTTCTGTTACATGTGATCCATTTCTGTTTGCTATTAAAAATCAGACAGATCGGTTAATAAATGGCTGAGATATTAGAAAAAAACCAGGACTACCTCTAATTTTTTCCGTAAAATCCCTTTGTTTAATATGTATGTAGAATTTTACGCATAACAAACACATCCATTTGTTGAAATTCTTTTCTTTCATCTCCACCTTTTATACACAAACAACAAACACATACAAAGATTTGTCATTTAAATAAAAACCAAACAAATCTCTAATGAACGAAGACTTTTTATATATGTACCCCTATTAACGATGATTTTGTGTGAGCTTCAATAGCTCAGTTGTCTAGACGCTATGTCACAAATACTTTTTTTCTCTAAGGCCGCGGGTTCGAATCCCGGTCAATTCACTTTTTTTGTACATTTTTTTTTTTTATTTTCTTAAGATTTTTTTTTTCTTTTTTTTATATTTTGTTTTTTTTAACATTTAATAATTAATTTATATAAAATTTTATATAAATAATTAAATAATCTATAAATAGGCTAAAAACCTCAAAAATTTTATAAAAACCCTCTGATACAAACAAAATGCAAACGTTTTTCTTTCTATCATTTGCTCCGATTTAAAAGAATTTATAAACAGATTTTTAAACCATTTTATTTCTCATATATTAAAAAAATTTTATACATAATTTCCCTTTGAGTGCAACTATTTTAGGTCATAACTTATAATAATTTATAAAAAAAATATATAAACTATTTTCTTTTAAATTTTTAAAATTAAGCTAAAGAAATTAAAAATATTTTTTAATAAAAAAAAAACGAAATAAAATCCCAAATGCAAATTTGCCAGCTAAATCAAACGTTTTTGTAGAAATAAAACACATGCAGTTCTATTGGAATTCTTTTCTTGCACCTCTTCACCTTTTATACACAAACAACAAACACTATTCTAGAGCTGTAATATGACCTATGGATACGTCTTATATAGCAAAAGATCGAAAATCTTTAGTATAACATATTTGCTGAAAAAACTCGGAAATATCGGTTCAGATACAAAAAAGTTATGCCCAAAACATAAATCTTTTTTAAATACCTATTTTCTGGAACCATAATCTTCCCGAATCCATGTTTTATCACCAAACTAAATGGTTAATTTTCTCTTAAAGGCGTCCGTATATAAATCTGTCCATTCCGTATATTTCCATATATAAACTTCAGTTTTTTCCCAACCATGGTGAAGGGTATATAAGATTTTTATTAAATATAGTCAAATCAAATATTAAATGTCCTGACCTATTATTGCTCATAAATCTTAATGTCCCCTCAAGATCTTAAAGAAGTAATGACTAATTCTTCATAGATTTTCATAAAACGAATTATTTATTAAATGAAACGCTAATTATATCTCAAGTTAATTTTAATCAATTATAAAATAATGCTATTTAAACTTAATTTAAATAACTTATTTTATTTTTATTTTTAGCGATAATTATTGTAATCCATAGACTTTATTTAATAAAGAATGAAATGAAATAAATCACTCCCTTAACTTCCTATCTACTTTTTGTTTTCGCATAGTTCAAATTTTATTTTCAAACAGATCACGACAGGTACTGACTGGCTTGAGATACAGGGTGGTATACATTTTAAATTATACATATGTTATTTTAACACTAATACATTTTTTTTTTTGTTTGCTGATAATATTCAGTCAGTATTATTGCACCGCTGACTAAAATTAGTCGCTTTGCGCTTTATCAATGTTGATAAATATTGCAAACTTATTTAAGTCCTGTGTTGACCAAACTTTGCGTTTGTTGAAAAGAAGTTTTGGCCGTTGGTACTGTACGCAAGTTTGTGCAAAATGTTCGTAAGACTGACTTGGTAGTGGACACCACCCATGGTCCCCGTCGTCGTATTCGGCTGCTGTGGCCGAAAGTGTGCAACTCAACTAAGAATATCGACTCGCGGTCGATCTCAACAACTTGGTTTTTTACTCACCAGTATGATGAAAAATTTGCACAAAGATCTCGATAATTCAAGGCAAACCACCATCCACTAACGGCATCTCAGTTTGGGCCTTACAGAAGCTCCAATCGGACAACGAATTTGGCCGAAAAATTATTTTTTTTTTATTATTAATTTCGGTAATTGTAACAAAAGATCCACACCCTTAAAGATTATATCATCCGAGCCATTCCTGAGATAGAACCAGAAACTGAAAAAAAACTTTTTCACGTATAAATGCTCTTGTGTGCATACTAGTGTACTAGTGGGGAAGAATGACATTTTTTTGGAAATAATTTAGCAATTTCTTACAGGCTGGTGATATTACTACGAAATTTGAATAAGGAATTTCGAGCTTAAGTTTAGATAGCCGATCCCACAGTCCCAGCTGTGCCATCACCCACAAATAGGACACCTAGAGCATGTGAATATTTTGGAAGCTTGACATTTTTTCATGTATAAACAGATTTTAAATGATGAGAAAGTTTTAAAATACATAGTGTTTGCTCAGAATAAGAAAGTTACGTACAACGTCCATAATAACAACTTAGGACGGCGACTGCAAAAACTGTCATATTTATATTAGTGCAAACAGTACAGTAGAGATTCTTTCCTCTCCAGTGTCTCCTTGACTTACTAACGACAAAATTTCTTTTTTTTTTTTTTTGTTCTTACATTTTATTTTCATGAAAACAATAAAAATAAATTAATATTTTAATAGAAATTTAGAAATACAAATTTAGTATGTTGATCATTCGTTACTCATCATATGTTTTTTGTTTACAAAATTTTTTCAAATGCGGGAATTCTATTAAGAGTAATATAATCAAAAAAACAAGAGAATAAGAAAAAACGTTTTAAAAATAAAATAGACTCTATATTACAACTTCAACGGTCGACACGTTTTATTTAATTCGCAACAAAAATTTGTAAATATTCTGTAAAAATTCTGTAATTTGTAAAATATAAATAACAAAAAGATTTGATAAATAATAATTTTTTTACTAAAAATCAGTACAAAAATTGTAAAGTCGGATGGAAAACCGCTTACAAATTTGTGTACTTACTTGAAGGCCTGTCTTGACGGTAGTCAGAAAATCCAGGACTTTAGCCAGGGCAACTTTGATTATACACTAACAACGTAGCAGGCTTTGCCCTAAATCAAACATATATATAACTGATAGATGATTTTGGTTTTATAAAATATTTTAATTCTGTATAATAATTGCCCACTTTTTAACACTTAACCTTTTTTTTTCTCACTTCTATCAGTCTTTAGCTAGACTTAAATAATGGCATTCCAAATTATTTATTTATTTATTTATTTATAAGCTTCTACTAAACAATCGCATCTGCGGGGACTTTTACTTTGTAGAATCTTAATGGCCACTTTATCTATCAATAATTTCATCTGGGGACTCCAGGTAATCCCGAGCGTTCCCAGATATATCACTCTATCGGAGAGTACTATAACTTTTGCAAATGACGGCAACCGTCAGTTTCACGCAGAAAAAAGACATGGTTGCAACATGAGCACTAGACCGTACCTCAAAAAAAAAGTTCACCGTATACCCTCTAATATAAAGTATTTTAACAAGAAAATTTCGAAATTATTATTTTTTTTTTTGGCCGAACGTAGGGGTCGCCATTTTATATTTTTCGTTATATCTTCGCCATTTACCGTCCGATCTTAAAGTGTTGTATATCAATGTTTTTTGTCTCGCGGGGGCCGATGTTTTCCTCGAAGGAGCCATTGACCTCAAGTAACCCGTTCTAGTATTAACCCACAAGATCTCAGGTTCTACCACCTTAATGTACTACCCTAATATTTTAAAATGAAAGCTCGCAAAAAAGCAATAAACTTTTGCTAGTAAAGAGTTCCAATAATTCCAGCGGAACTATTATTTTATTTTTTTTTTAATTTTTTTTGTTGCCGAATGTAGGGCATTTTTATTTTTTTGTCATATCTTCTGTATTTACAGTCGGATCTTAAAGGGTTATATATCAATGTTTTTGTCGCAATGATACCAAGCACCCTTTTATACTACTTAAGGGCTAACACCTATGTAAAAGGCCTATAAATAAAAACTTTCTTTTTTAATTTTTTTTATTTACGGAGATGTGTTAACAAAGATTGGTTTTTACAAGATTTATGAAGGAGTACAAAAAAATATTTGTTTTACACAAAGTTTTACAAAATGATAGTATATTTATAATAGAGGTCCACGGCACGCAGCTTTACTTAATCAATTTTTGGTGGATTTCTCTGAAATTTATAATGCATATGGAAAACTAAATTATCTATGGATGCGCGTAGGAGTTTTTGTTAGGTCAAATACTTTTTGACTTAGAGCTGTTTCTTTAAGAGTAAAAAAGTAGATATTTTGACTTTAACACTTCGCTGTTTTGTCAAAAATTAATATACCCAAAAACTCATACGCTTTTCTCTAGATAATTTAGTTTTCTATATAAAGTGTATGTTTCAGAGCGATCCACCTAAAATTGCTTAAATTATGCTGAGTGCCGTGGATCACTTATAAAATAACACAAATTTTAATCAATCATATTTTGACGTGATTCAAGTTGGCTGTATTTTTGGCGGCTGTCAAGTTTAGAAAAAATGTGCCCCAGAAGATTCTGGCAACGCCATGACTGAGTAGACGTGTTGTTTGTCAGCTGTTCATTAATTTTGTTATAAATTACATTTAACTGTGGAAAATTTATATTCTTTTTGCAAAATATTAAAAACTATAATTAAAAGATTGTATAACAATAAAAGTTTACTATAATTTTAACATTTTGGGTGTATTTCAACAACATATTTCTTCTACATCACTTGCTGTGGTTATTGCCGTTTTGTAGTACATACGGTGTTTTTTGTTATTATTTTTTGCATTGCTGAATTCTAAGGCTGCCGCCATATTTCATAATATTTATATTTTACTAAAGTGTCTCAAAACTAATAATAATGGCTGGTGGAAAGAAAGACCTATGTGGTAATTGCCACGCAAATGTTACCAAAACTCAAAGCAGTGTCCAATGCAAGGCCTGCATACTCTGGTATCATGCATCTTGTGTTGGAATTGGTGATGATGAAATAACTGCATTGAAAAACTTTAAGAGCTTGTCCTTTATGTGCCCAACATGTGAAAATAATCCTCGATCTGTTGATGAACGCTCATTACGTGAGGAGATGACCTGCCTTAATACCAAATTTGATAGTTTTATGCGCAGAGGTGAAGAGGAGAGTACTTCAATTAAACAGACAATTGCTGATTTGGTATCGGATCTAAAGAGTGAGATGTCTTCATATATTAAGGAAATAAAATCTGATGTTGTGGTGTGTAGTACGCTTATAAAACAAGTTGAGGTTACTACTGCTGACAAGATATCCGTATTGGAGTTGCAAAATAATATACTACACAAAAAATTTAACCGTGCTGATTTAGTTTTAAATGGACTACCTAGTGGTTTAAAAAGCCTTTCAACTGCAATTATTGAGTTGGGGTCTTTTTATAAGGTGCCTATTACTCCTTGCGACATAAACCATGTTTGTTACATTAATAAGCAAAATGCTGTGCTTGTTAAGTTTAATAGTGTACATCTACGTGATGCGATTATGAGGGAATATTTCAAAAATATTAAGACCAACCCCTTAAAAGTGAAGAATATAGTGGCTGATGCTGGTGATATTGGTAATCGTGTATTTTTAAATGATCACTATTCCCCTGGTGCTGCAATGTTGAATGGGTTATGCCGAAAACTACTTAAAGATAAAGTTATTACCAAGTTTAAGCTCATTAATGCTGATAAGCCAGTAGCTATTTTGACGTTGGCTGATGGTAGCGAGGTTCAATATGATACGTCAAAATGTGCGGAACTGCTAAATAGTGGTGTTGTTGTTCGCTAAATCTTGATTGGGATAATTTTTATATCTTATTTAATTAATTTATTAATTTTTATTATTATTTCTCTTTTTTATTATACTCATATCTTAAAGTTTAACTTAGATACAGTGAAGTATGACTTGTACTAATATTATCTTTTTATTTCACAATTTAAACTAATTACTGTTGTATCTTGGTTTAATTGCTTTTTCGTAGTAGAAATTTGATTGATCTAAATTCATATTTTCTCTGATATAAATACATTCCTAGTTTTTCTTCCACTGATTAAGCTCCATAATTGATTTGTACATGATTTGTTGTTAAATAACTATTGATGTAGGAGTATAATTTCTTATCAAATGTAAGTTTTTTTTCTTATTTGCTGTTTTTGATCAGCTGACAGTTATAAATTTTTATGGATTGTTATTTAATATTTTATATTCTATACTTTTATGACTTCATTTGGTTTCCCACCATAGTATTGTTCTTTGACGTTGATGTCTTTAAGTGATAATATGGGACCCTTAGTTGGTGGTGGCTTGTATATTAATTCTACCTTAGAAGCATATACTGGTAAACTTAAAGTGGCACACCTAAACTGCAGAAGTATTGGCCCTAAACTTGATGAAATTAGATACATTTTAAGGGATAAAATCTTTGATGTGTTCGCTGTTTCTGAGACTTGGTTAGGCGAAGATATCTTAGATCGTGCGGTTGCTATTCCTGGCTACAAAATTTGCCGCAATGATCGTTCTTCTAGGGGTGGTGGAGTAGGTCTTTATATTTCTAATAAACTCAAATTCAAATCTATTTTTAAAATTTCAGAATCCAGTAATTGTGAGTCTCTTTTTATAGAGTTATTTTTTAGTAACACTATTCTTTTGATTGGCGTCGTTTACTTGCCTAATGGAAATTTGGCTAGTTTTGAGACATGTCATTGTGATCTCTTATTGAAATACTCTAACATTATAGTTGTTGGTGATTTAAACTGTAATTTATTTGATTCCACAAAATCTAATTTGCTTCGATCACTGTGTATTAGATGTAGCCTAGAGGTGGTTCATAATTCTAAACCTACCCATTATGACGTACGCTATGACTCCACTTCATTGATTGATTTCTTTTTAGTGAGTAATGTTGATATGGTCTCTTACTCTGATCAAGTTCAATGTCCAGCTTTGACTGACCATGCTTTTATATTTGCATCCTTTAATATTAATGTAGAACGTTTACAGGAATTCGTTGAATTTCGTGACTTTAGCAATATAGATTGGGGTGGAATATTTGGGTTTTTAAATAATTTTGATTCTTCTCTTATTTTAAATACAAGTGATGTTGATACAAAATGCTCTGCTATTTCTTTTCTTTTTGAGAACCTTTTATCTTATGTCCCTCTTGTTAGAAAAAGAATAAGATATGATAATAATAACTGGATGAATTCGAGGGATATCGTTTATGCTAGATCTCTAAGGGATTTAGCGTTTTCTGCTTATCGAATTGATCGTTCGTCGATTAACTGGAGGATATACTGCAGGCTTCGCAATAAAACTAAAAATGTTATTCGTAGAGAAAAAAGAAAACATTTCTCTAGACTTTTCAGTGGTTTAGATTCTACGGGTTTGTGGAAGGTTCTTAGGAGTTGTGGCTGTGTTGGTGATGACAGTGTGGTCTGTGAGATCGATATTGAAAGTTTAAATACATTTTTTGGTGGAGAAACCACGACAGATACTCGTGAAAATTTTGACTTTAATTATTTTAATGAATCTGAAGATTGTTTTTCCTTTCACTGTGTAAGTGAGTTGGAATTATTTAATGCTTTAAATAGAGTTAAATCCAGGTCAGTTGGGGTTGATGGCATTTCAATTAAATTTATTAAACTTGTTTTTCCTCATATTTCTAATCTTATTTTGAATTTAATTAATACTATATTAACAACCTCTAGGTTTCCAAAAGCTTGGAAGACTGCTCGTGTTGTGCCTATTCCTAAGAAGAGTGTTGTTCATGGGGTTGATGATTTCAGACCTATTTCAATACTTCCAGTGCTGTCTAAGGTTGTAGAGCACCTTCTTAAAGATCAAGTACTTGATTCTACATTTATGAGTATATATGAATCTCAGTATGCGTTTCGTCAAGGACACAGTACTACGTCATTGCTCCTCAAACTTACTGATGCTATTAGATATGATTGCAATTGTGATAAATTATGTGCTCTAGTGTCACTTGATCTTTCCAAGGCTTTTAATTCCATTGACCACGTCAAAATGATTTTTAAACTGAAAGTAAACTTTAATTTCTCCAAATCTGCTTGTAGACTCATTTTGTCATACTTAAGTGACAGATCACAATTTGTTGCTCTTAATGGTTCAGAGTCCAGTTTACTTAATCTTCATTCTGGTGTCCCTCAGGGGTCTGTTTTAGGACCACTTTTGTTTATCCTTTATATTAATGATCTACCTGGGTTTGTAAATTCGGGGATTTGCAGATCTTTTATATTTGCGGATGATGTTTTTTTACTTTTTAAAGGCAACCGAAGGTTTATTGAATTATTGGAAAGTGATATTAATAGTTCCCTAGAGCGTGTTTTACAGTGGACTTCTGAGAATTCCCTTTGTATTAATTCTACTAAATCTAAAGCTATTATGTTTGGACATTCAAATTCTTTTATCTGTGATTTAAATGTATATTTGGGTAATGATGAAATTGAGTTAGTGAATCAATTGAGATGTTTAGGTGTTATACTTGATAGTAGAATGTCATTCAAACCACATATTGATGTCTTGTGTGGCAGAGTGTGGGGTGCGTTACGTAGGATTTATTCGTCAAAAATATATTTGCCTCATTCTGTTAAATGTAAATTAGCACATGCTCTTTTGATTTCGCAAGTTCTTTTTGGTCTTGAGGTAGTTTCGGGTACTATTGGTATAAACTTAAATAGAATCAGGCGTTTGGTGAATACTATTGTGCGCTTTATTTATAACGTTCGTCGCCATGATCACATTTCAGCTTATGTAAATCGTTTCCTTGGTTGTTCTTTTAATGATTTTGTAAAGTATCGTTTGTTGCTTTTTTTCCATAAGATTATTAAAAGTCGTAGGCCTTTACCTTTATATAAAAATTTTGTTTTTACACGATCAAGCCGTAATCCTCAGATATTCATTCCTAGGATTAGGAACACTATATTTGAAAGATCGTTTATAATTAGAATTGCCCGATGTTGGAATTGTTTGCCACTTGAATTACGTGTTTTTTCGCATTCTAACAACGTATTCAGATTAAAAATTTTGGAATATTTTAATGCCTTTTGAGTAATTGTTTCCAATATATAATTTTCTACTGAAATTTTTGATCTGGTATGCACATTAAGTTGTACTTCATGCTATGAATTGTACAGTTGTGTTTCGACCGTTAAGTATTTGCATTTTTCTTTGCTTACATGCTTAGTTGCCACAAATTGAGGGTATATTTACTTAAATTTTTACATTTTTGTTAATTTTCTTATTACATTTATTATGGTTGGGAAGCCAATATGCTAGGTTGTTGAGTGTAGAATATATTTTTTAATCCTTATTGTTTATGTTATGTAAACTATATATATATATTTATATTACACTCTTTATATATTTATTTTTAAGATTTCTGCTCAGAATTATTGCTATGTGATACAATTATTTGGCCTGAATGGCTTTTGTATTATAGTTGAATTATAAATAAATAAATAAATAAATAAATAGGTGTTACCCCTTAAGTAGTATAAAAGGGTGCTTGGTATCATTGCGAAAAAAACATTGATACATAACCCTTTAAGATCCGACAGTAAATACAGAAGATATGACAAAAAAAATAAAAATGCCCTACATTCGGCAACAAAAAAAAATAAAAAAAAAATAAAATAATTGTTCCGCTGGAATTATTGAAACTCTTTACTAGCAAAAGTTTATTGCTTTTTTTCGAGCTTTCATTTTAAAATATTAGGGTAGTACATTAAGGTGGTAGCAACTGAGATCTGGTGGGTTAATACTAGAACGGGTTACTTGAGGTCAATGGCTCCTTCGAGGAAAACATCGGCCTCCGCGAGACAAAAAACATTGATATACAACACTTTAAGATCGGACGGCAAATAACGAAGATATAACGAAAAATATAAAATGGCGACCCCTACGTTCGGCCAAAAAAAAAAAAAAAAACATTTTCGAAATTTTCTTGTTAAAATACTTTATATTTGAGGGTGTACGGTGAACTTTTTTTTTGCCTATAAGGTGGTACGGTCTAATGAGCACTGCTACTATATTATGCTTGCTGCATTTAGGTATGGTTGTCACAATCAAGTTATTGGTTTATAAATATGTTATAACCATCAATATGGTCGTTACCACCATTATTATAGTAAATGTTTTATTATTTCGTGATTGCCACTTTCAATTTTATAACATGATTGGTTGTAACCATACTGTGGTAACGAAAATTCTGGTTATGAAAATAATATGATAATTATGGAACTATAAAATGCTGACAACAATCAATGCATAATTATGTTATAAGTCAAATAAAACATGATTTTGACATTTACAGTCATAATATTGTCTTGTTTTCATAAATAAAAAATTATATCAGTTCAGTCACCTATGTAAAAATTACCCAGCAAAAACAGTATTTTAACTACTTACCAGGCTATTTACTCGCTTAATTACTTTGGTTCGCGATGTCCCAAAAGTAATGAGTGGTCATTATTCTCTCACTTACAAAAAACACAAGGTAATTAGTGGTCATTACCCTCTCGCCTACAAACAGCCAAAAAATAATGAGTACCCATTACTTTTTGGATATCGCTAACAAAAATAATTAAGCGAGTAAATAGCCTGGTAAGTAGTTGATACAATGTTTTTGCTGGGTATAAAATATGATAATTTTCACCGAGGGTTTTTGTATTTTCGAAAATACCTCATACGTATAACATCATAATTTACACTAATCAATTTTTACTGTCGAAAAAATTCATTGTCAAGAATATTTTATATAAAAATTTTATATTTTTTAATTATTTTCAATTTATTAATTCATTTCTTGTAGAGTAACGACTTTCTTGTGGAAAAAGTAAATACTCAGAATAAAATAATTTTATATAAGAAAAAGTCAGTAGAACCCAACAGTTGTTTTGTACTAAAAGTTTTTTTATAAAAAATACTAGATTTTTAGAAATTTTTTCGGATAGAAACATTTTTATATTCTATAGACTTTTCCTTAAAATCAAATTATCAGATTCTGCAAACTGTTTCATAAATAAAAATGCATACATTCTTACAAAAAAAAAATATAGATTCTAAAAAATTCTTAAATTCTGAGGATTTTTTTATCATGCAAAATACTAAGATGCTTAGGACTTTTTCTAAAAGAAATATTCTTAGATTCTAAGGACTTTTTCTAAAAGAAAAATTCTTAAAAATGTCTTTAGAATCGTAAGAATTTTTCTACTAGAAAAAGTCCATAGAATCTATGTTTTTTTATTAAAAAAAGTCCTTAGAATTTAAAAATTTGTTTGAAGTAGATTTCTTTGAAAAAAAAAGTCTAAAGAATCAAAAAAGATTTCTTGAAAAAGTCCTTGATATCCAATTTTTTCTTTAGTAAAAACATTTCTTAAAGAAATATTTTTAAATTATCAATTTTCTGTTCAAATATTTCATGAGCGACGTGTCGAATTTTCATCTGAACGGATATGTAAACAAAATTTTGCACTTCTGAGGGTCAATTCTCGTTCTGTGATAATGTGAAGTGAAAAAAAACTTTTCATTTCGTTTTCATAAGCACTTTTCACTCGAACTTTTCACAAATACATAAATTGCGATTCTCGTATGTATTATGAAAAAAATGTTTCATTCGCACTGTACCCACGAAAATTTTGTAACTGTGTTACCCAAAATTTAAAACAAATGTCAAAACAGAGAAAAACGTAAACAAAAGTGAATTAAGTTCGTAAAATTTATTTTAAATAATTTTATAAAAATATCTGAATTAATTGTATGGATATTGCTCAAAGAATTCCGGATGAATAAAGGTAAGGCAATGATGTTACAAGCATTTAATTGCAGTAAATAATTTAATAATTTATAGGAATTTTTTGAGAGTGCTGAGACGCATACTTCGTGCTGACCACAATCCATTCGAGATGACAACCGACAAGCACTTCATTGATTTATATCGGCTTACTTTAAATGAACTATATTTGGTGCGCGTATGAAATATTACTTAAAGAAAAAAAATTTCATAAAAAATATAAATAAACTATAAATAAATATGCCATACTTTTGCCATTTTTCACTGTCCTTTTGGGTCCCACTAAAACTGGTGAGGCTCGCCGCTAATTCGTTACACTTTTCGTCTCTAAATTTGGCACCATCTGCAGTTACAAATCTGTAAATATGGGATTAATAAAAGTGTGATTATGGTTATTAAGCTACTTACTTATCGTTTGCAATGTCCACATGCTTTTCTTAATAATTAATTAAATACCCCTTTTGGCTTTCGCTGGCACGCTTTCCTCTTACAATCTTCTCTTTTTTTTCACTTATAAATAGTCTGTGTAAACAATTTTTTCATATGAAAATATTTTGACAGTTGTTTGCACTGTTACACAAAACAAGAATCGCCAGTGCTGTGCAATCGTGAAAAAATCTTGTTTCGTTCCACTTTTTTTTTCATATGAAAACGTTTTGATATTTCTTTACATTTTTTCACAGAACGCGAATCAAAAGTACTATGAAAACGTGAAAAAACTTTTAATTTCACCGTTTCACAGAACGAGAATTGACCCTCTGGGCCGATGATAATCCATTCAAAGTCACTGCACAGTTCGCCATTTACGCCGGACACTTTTTGACTATTCGCAGTGGCCAGCAAGATCGAACGATTTAATCGCTTTACAGGTTGGTTGAAAAGTGCCTACGCTCGCCAAGAGATGGCACTGCTAGCTCCAAACTTTTTTTTTCTTAAGTTGGTATAACTGTCCTGAGAACACATGCAAAGTTGCAAGTCATTCTGTCAATTCTTTCTTTGTTTACAAGCCATTTGAAGTTGACGTGTTATTGATTTTTTTTAATATGGAAAAAATTGAATATCGTGCAGTCATTAGATTCTTTGTTTTGAAGGGTATAAAAGCAAAGGAAATTTATGAACAATTGTTAGAAGTGTATAAGGAGTCCTCACCTTCAAAACCCACCGTTGAATTTTGGGCTGGTGAATTTAAACGTGGTCGTACCAGCCTGAAAGACGATCCACGCGAAAGACGACCAAAAACTGCAACCACAGCAGAAATCATTGAGCAGGTACATAATATGGTTAGTGAAGATCCAAGTTTGACTAAGCGTGAAATTGCTAATGCCATAGGCATCTCAGACGAACGAGTACTCCATATTTTACATGAAGAATTACGTATGAAAAAACTGTTTGGAAAGTTAGTGCCGCACACATTAACAATTCAACAAAAACTGGATCGACAACAAATTTCTCAGCGTAATTTGGAGCGTTTTAAGCCGAATAAAACCGACTTCTTGCATTGTTTTATAACTATGGATGAGACTTGTATCTACCACCATGATCCTAAATTGAAACAAGAACGTTTACAGTGGACTGAAGCTGGTTGTTCAGCTCCAAAGCAGGTGAAGTCACAACGATCAGCAAAGAAGGTTATGGCATCAGTTTTTTGGGATGCAAAAGGAATTTTGTTGATTGATTATCTTCAGAGAGGTAAAACAACCAACTCTCAATATTATTGCAGCCCTTTGAGAAAAGACCTGGTTTAAAGAAGAAAAAAATCATTTTTCATCAAGACAATGCACCTGCTCACAAAAGTGTTCTGACGATGGCTAAATTCAAAGACTTAAAGATTTGGCTCCCAGTGACTAGCATCTCTTCAGAAATCTCAAACAATTCCTTCGTGGAAAGCATTTTTCGTCGAATAAAGAGGCCATAGCAGCTGTAGACGGTTATTTTGCAGAGCTTCCGGAAAACCATTATAAGGATGGGATAAAATTATTGGAAGATCATTCGAACAAGTGTATTGAGCTTCTAGGAGATTATATTAAATAAAAAAATATATTTCGTAACAAAAACAGTATTCTTTCATTTCGAGCGCAGGAACTTTTCAAACAAGCTGTAGATTTATTTCTTTGGCGTTTTTAAAGTCACGTGTGTAAATTTTTTGAGGTGAAAAATATTTATCAAATATTATTTTAATACAGAAAAAAAGTTAGTAGAGAAACTTGTAAACGGTTTTCTACTTATTTTTAGTAAAAAATTATTATTTATCAAATCTTTTTGCTATTTACATTTTAAAAATTACAGAATATTTCCAAATTTTTGTTTGCTAATTTCAAAAATTATTTTACAAATTGTTGAAAACCGATATGCTAAAGTTAGCAAAAAAAAAATAACTAATTTTAAAAAGTGGATATGGAAGGAAATTTTATTTCTAAGCTTACACCTACAAACTTAAATTGCCTTAAACTGTTACAAATATTAAAAAAGGGATCGGAAGTTAATATGCCGACACATGTTTCAAAAGAGGACATCCACTTAAAATAGCACTAAAAAGTTTTTTTGGTTCTAAAAATCAGCTGTAAAAACAATTAAAATTTGACCTTAAAAGTAAAAAAAATTTACAATAATATTTTTCAAAAAGAAATTATAACAAAATGATAAATGCGTTTATGTTTTTACAATTTTTATGCCTTTGATTTTTTTTTTTAAATTTTGTCTAAAATGTTTTTTTTTATAAAAAAAAAATATATAAAATAAAAAAATTTTGATGCTCGATCAAAGAGGTAAATTTGAAATTTTTTACTAATACTAATAATATTAAGTTAAGTTTTTTTGCTGATTTTAGCCAACAGATTTTAAATTCCACTTTACAAAATGTTTACTAAAATTTAGTAGCGGCAGCTAATTTTTCTACAATTTTCATTGTACTACACTTCAGCAGACATGTTTTGCTAAGATTAGCAAAAAATACTGCTGGGCTCAAGTTAGGAAAATATCATTTACACTTAGGAGAAAATCAACTTAAGATTATATAACATCATCAAGTAACCCATCTGGAGCCTATGCAGCTATTGCTCTTTAAATTTTTTTGTAATTAGCTTATAATTCATAAGTTTATTTGTAAATAAATAAAAATAAACTTAGATAATTATCGAAGTTGAAAGTAAGTTGAACGCCAAAATCATCTTGCAGCAGAATTGATTGGGTATTGCCAAGGAAACGCTTTTCTTCTGACGGAAAAAGCTTTCGCATTGAGAAAATCCTTACTGCCGCAATAAATGGGTTAAGCTTCTTTATATTGTCATATTTGGTGGGAATTAATGTGAATATGCCATGGTTGGTAACCGAAATAATGTGATTAGCGGTAACGATACCGCTTTTTTATTTTTTTTTTTTAGTAACGGTATTTTAACAGAAAAGCTATTTTATTTATTTCGGTATTTTTAGGATAATGGGATTTCACTTATTTCGGTAATGTTATTATTACGATAACGGTATTTTGGTATTTTAATGGTACCGGTATTTCAGTAAATACGGCAATGGTATTTTAGGTGTAACGGAAGTCTACAACGAGAAAACAGATTCATTGTGACAACTGAATTTCTCGCCAACTGAATATTCTGTTGTATTAGCCGAATTCCGACCGCCACAAACAAATATGTCGGTGGCTCCAAGCAAACTATTCGCTGGCAAGACTGCGTAACTACAGGGTGTCCACCAGGAACGTATACTATTTTGTTTTGCCGCCATTTTGGAAAAACATTAGTCTTGACAGTTCATATTTGGCAGTCGTGAAGTAGACACGTGGCAAATTTATTATGGAAAAATATTCGATAAACCAACGTGTTTTAATCGATAAAACATTTTATCAAAATCAATCATCGATTACTGTGACGATGAAAAAGTTACGTGAAATTTTTGGGAGAAACAACGTGCCAACAAAACGCATTATTTATCGTGCAGTGAATGATTTCGAAGAAAGAGGGTCTGTAGGTGATAGGCCCAAGCATGGACCACAACGTACCGCAAGATCGGCTGAAAACATTACTGCTGCTCAAGAAAGTCTTCAATTCGATGCCGTGCTCAGGAGCTTAGTCTTCAAAGAACAACTTTGGCCACAATTTTGCACAAGGATTTTCATTTGTTTCCATTTAAGATTCAGTTGACACAAGAGCTTCTTACACAAGACCATTTACGCCGCCGCGCATATGCCAATAGGATGTTACAGCTCGCCCATGACAACCCCGCCCATGAGTGACGAGGCACATTTTCATTTGAATGGATATGTGAATGGAAAACCCTCAAATTATTCATCATTCACCTTTGCATCAATTAAAAGTGTGAAATTTGGTCAATAGGAATAATTGGACCTTACTTCTTTGAAACTTACTACTGCGAATAGGGAGCGATATCGTGATATGATTGAAAACTTTTTAACGCCACAACTGCATGCTTTGGGCTTGATTAACATGTGGTATCAACAAGACGCTGCCACATCGCATACAGCCAGGATTACAATGGAATTACTGCGAGACCTTTTCCAACAACAAGTTATTTCAAGAAATAGTGATGTTGATTGGCCTTCACTGTCGCCTGATTTGACTGCTCCGGACTTCTTTTTGTGGGGATATCTGAAAAGCAAGGTTTATGCAAACAAACCAGAAACGCTTGAGCAACTCAAACAAAATATTCGTGATGTAATTAATGAAATACCTCGTGAAATGTGTGAGAATGTAATAAAAAATGTGTTCAGAAGGGCTCGCATTTGTGAGGCTAACAGAAGCGGACATTTATCTGATATTGTATTCCATACATACATTATCATAAAACATTAAATAAAACATTTATCAATATAACATCCATTCTCTTTCATTTAATCAAAAATTATAAACAAACAAAGTAGAATACCTTCCCAGCGGACACCCTGTATAATGAAAAACAAAACAAATAAAAACAAAGACAGGAAAATAAAAATAGTGTTTTCAAGTATAACAGTATTTCAGTTATTTCGGTTATGATATTTTAAGATTATATTTATTTAGTTTATTTCGGTATTGGCATTTTAAGGACAACGATATTTCAGTTATTTCGGCAAAGATATTTTCTCGGTAACTGTATTCACTCAAGTGCGTTTTGAATCCATAACGGTATTTTAGTGGTATTGCCTGCCAACCAGGAAATAAACGCATACAATACGTATTGATAATGTGATTTTTTTATTTGTTAAAAATAATTTTGTTTCTTCCTTGAATCATGACATCTTCTTTTTTTCTTCTTCTTCCACTTCTTGTGCGTTTTGTAGGTGTTCTTGAGGCGGAATTTCAAGAAAACGAAGTACATGTCATACCAATAACATATCCTTTTGCAACATCACACATTTGGTGGCCCATAAATCACGCCGAAGAATTTAATATTAAGTTCGATTTCCGCAGTAGTCGAACAGCAGCCATATTGGCATACAGTGATGTGACAACACAAGCCGGAAATGGTTTTTGGGAGGTAAGTTAATATGAACAAATGCACACACAGATGCCCACACACACACACATATATGTTATGCCAACAGATAAAACTACAATTGCACATCGAGTGTGAATGTGTTAAATGCATTTCGAAGAATTATGTTACTTAAATAAATGTATATCGAGATTGTAAAATGTATGTGGTAAATGTAGATGTATCTGTTGTGTATGTGATAAAATAGATTTGATAAGAAAGCATAAGCTATTTAATGTTTTTTTATATATTTTTCTATGCGTATGCATGCAATTTTATAGATTTATGATATTAAAATAAATATACAGGAAATTTTATTTTAACATTCTTACCAATCAATCATTGGAAATTGTGCAATTTTTTTTTTCTTTAGCAATATAAGAAAATTATAGAAAATGTCAAAAACAAGTTTTCACATAAAATATATAAAAACACCCCAATACAAAATTAATTTAAATTTTTATGATATTACTGTAATATTTTTATTAGATTTTTATGTAATCTTACACACAAATAAAAAATATATGTAATATTTGTGTGTACCCTCTCAGTTTTGGAATTTAAATATAATATATTTTCAATAGTTTTATAAATTTCAATAGAATTTTTCAATTAACAGGTCAATTGAAAAGTCCCCGGCCTATCATAGTAAAACACATTTTTTTTTTTTTTTTTTTGACAAAATTCGTTTTTTTTATTCCACATAGTTCCCTTCAAGGATGATACACTGATTATAGCGACCCTCCAACTTTTCGATACCATTTTTGTAGTACTATTTGTACTTTGCTTCAAAATAGGCCTCAGTTTCGGCGATCACCTCTTCATTCGACGAAAATTTCTTTCCAGCGAGCATTCTTTTGAGATCTGAGAACAGGAAATAGTCGCTGGGGGCCAGATCTGGAGAATACGGTGGATGCGGAAGCAATTCAAAGTCCAATTCATGGATTTTCGCCATTGTTTTCCGGCGATTTCGTCCTTCAGACGGTCCAATAACGCTATGTAATAGTCGCTGTTGATAGTCCTTTCAAGGTAGTCAATGAAGTTCAGCATCTCTTTACAACTCAGTCATAATATTTTTAGTTTTAATTATACCTACATGTTGTAGATGTTGTACATATTATTTGTGAGATTATATAATTTGTATTTAATATGATTTACATGAACAAATATCTACAAGTATTTGTCAATGTTGTAATATAGGGTCCGCCATCTAATGTTTTTATAATATATGGTGAGGGTATATATCACTTTGTCATTCCGTTTGTAATATGTCGAAATATAGGTTTAAGACCCCATAAAGTATATATATTCGTGATCCTTGTGCAATTTTAAGTCGATTTAGCGATGTCCGTCTGTCTGTCTGTTAAAATGGCGATCACGACGCGAAGACGCAAGCGGGGGTGCCTATTTTTACCCAGATTATTGAACATCCTCCCGAGCAGTTTGGTATTTAAAATGAGCAAAATCGGTTTTGCGGTTCAAAAGTTATGAGTGAAAATGTGAAGGTACCTCTAAATTTTCCATACAAATTTGTACAATTTTTCTGTATCTATTTTTGTTTTCTGTTAAGTAAGTAAAAATGTTATTCAGTCTTCTTCTTGTTCGATTACATTTATTGTCTTACATACTATGAGAATAATAACATTTTAGAGCTATATGTGTGTTACTCTAATAACTAAGTTAACGTTAAAAGCAACAATGTTAAAGTCGCTAACAGAGCAGACCTCTGTAAATAACATTACTAAAACTAAATAATTAACATTACTAAAACTAAATAACAAAAGTTCTGTTACATAAATTGGCAAAACATATTCTTATTACAGTTCATGCAAAATTTAGTATATACGTATGTTTATCATCTTCAGCCCCTATGATTGCTGGAGGCTGGGCTCATATAGAATGAGGTAAGGTCCAGAGGAGCTGGATCGTCGTTAATACGTCCATTAGGTATACCGACAGTAGAAAGATATGTAGATCCAGCCCAGATGGTGTTTTTCTCGCTTTCGTATATTTGGCTGACAAGCATATTATCGTGTAGCGCAAGTTTCTTAACAAATCTGGCTTGCAACGACATGGAGTACCTACAGAAGGGTAGAACATCGGCATTTTCATAGACGTAACTATTTGAAAATAGTTTTATGAAATTTTCATAATTTCTTCCAATGCATTTTCTTAGGATTTTCAGTTCAAATATCTCCAATTCTTTGGCTACTATAGGAGATATAGTAAGCCAGATTGGGTTTTTCTGTTAAGCTTTGTTGGTTTTTCTTTTTATTCCATAAAATGTATTTTTTGTAACCAAAGACATTTATATCTAAAGAAAGAGCAAAATGCATAATTGCCTTAGTGCCCCTACTTTTGAATAGGAGGTGCTGAATCAACTAAAACAATACCCTGCCCCATGGCTAGGTCCAATGAAATTTATATATAAAGAAAGAGCAAAATACATAATTTCTTTAGTGCCGCTACTTGTGAATAGGTGGCGCAGAATCACATAAAAATTATATCCTGTCCCATGGCGATATAGCCTTGGATTCAGCTATCAATTAATTTATTTACCAAAAATATTAAATTAACTACATACTTTAAATTATAATGCATTCAGATGTTGCTAGTAGACTTATTACATAATTTTAAAGTCAATTTGTCAAATGTCTGACGTAATAAAAGCATTTGTTTCACATTTTTATGTCAAAAAAGAAATTTTCATAGAGGAAAATAGTATTTTTTTTATTCCATTTGTATTTTTGAGAATTGAGGGATTGCCAAATGTATGTATATGTTAATTTTTTCTTTAATAAAAAAATACACATGAATAAAGTGCAATATTGTGCTCTTAAACATCTAAATGAATATTGATTTAAAAAATTAAGGTATAATATGCACATAAAACATATATTTTTCATAGTTTTTGGCAAATATTCATATATGTTACAAAGAAAATAGAAAATCAATAATACTCTACTGCATATTGTAGCACAATATGGCTAATGGAGACTAGCTCTGCAGCAAAATATGCGTAATGGAGATTGCACCATCTATTGACAAATAGTTACAACTCATGTTCTTTCTTCAATAAATTAATTTCTTTGCTGTATTCTCTCTATTAGACAAACACACTTCAATTTTTTTAAGAAAGAACATTCGCTGCAACTATTTATCAATACGTGGCGCATCAGAAAGTGCATTCTCTCCATTAGGCATATTCAGCTGCAGTGCTAGTCACCATTAGCCGGAAAAAATTGAGTATTTAACATAAACTATGCTTTAAAATGTGTTTTTTGTGCAGTTCATGGTTAAAAAAACTAGTGAAAATGTAAAGGTGCCTCTAAATTGCCCATACAAATTTAGTACAATTTCATAGTAGTACATGGTACATAACATATTTTCTCATATTTTTTCACCAGTCGCTTTGCAGTAAATATTTTGTATTCACCTCAAACATTTTATAACCACTAAAATTTTTTTTCACCACAAAAAATTTTTTCACCTTAAAAATTTTTTTTCACCTCAAATTTTTTTTCCAACAAAAAAGTTCTTTTCACATTTAAAAAATTTTTTGACCTCAAAAAAGGTTTTCTCCTGCATAATTTTACTTAAAAATTTTTTTATATTATTTGTATCAAAAATAGAAGAGAACACCTTTTTAGGATATTGATGGAGGGTATTCAAAGATTCGGCACAGCCGAATTTTGCCCTTTTTTATTTGTTTTTTTTTTTTTTTTTGAACTAGTGCTTATTTCGTGAATGGTAACACTTAGCTCATGTCTTATTTGACAGATAATTAGTCATATCCTTCCGCTGAACGACTATGAGTGTGTATACGCTTGAACAACGCTGGGAAATATTGCGACATTACTTTGAAAATCATGGTAATGTTGCAGAATGTCATCTTTTCAGATGAAGCTCATTTTGATCTTGGCGGGTATGTAAAGAAGCAAAATTGTCGCATTTGGGCACAGAAAACCCGCACGCATACATTGAAAAGCCGATGCACCCAAAACGAGTTACTGTTTGGTGCGGATTTTGGTCCAGAGGCATAATTGAGCCATTTTTCTTCGAAAATGAGCAAGGAGTGGCCGTTACAGTCAATTGCGATCGTTATCGGGCCATGTTGGACGAATTTTTGTTCACAAAAATTGAAGAGGAGGATATTGGCAACATTTGGTTTCAACAGGACGGCGCTACGTGCCACACAGCCGAAGATACACTCGATGTTTTGCGCCCTGTTTTTGAAGATCGCATTATCAGCCGCAGAGCTGATGTCGTTTGGCCACCTCGGAGCTACGATTTGACACCGTTGTACTATTATTTGTGGGGTGCCGTCAAAGATAAGTGTTACGCCGACAAGCCAGAGACAATTGACGCTTTAAAGGACAATATTCGTGAAGCCATTGGTGAAATACAGCTGCACACAATCGATATTGTGCTTAAAAATTGGACCTATCGTGTAGGCTACTGCATGGCCAGCCGAGACTGCCATTTGAATGAAATTATTTTCCATTATTAACCGGAAGGATTTTACTTTCAAATAAAAAAAGAAATTTGAGAAAATATTCAGTAGTTTTTTTTATAGCATTTTCAAAAAAAAAAAAAGTTATTTGGCGGACCCTATATAACCTTTTTTGATTAGATTTTCTACAGTTGTATTTGTTGAAAATAAATTCATAAAAATTATATAAAATGTCAGTTCTACATGCATTTGTTTAATTGTTGTTCATTTTTTGTTTTAACAAAATGGTATTTAAAATTTATTGCAATTTTTATATAACATGTTAATTTGCAGCAATAAATTTATATCGGTTTTTTTTTCATACATATCGAACATTCCAATATATATCTAAAGCTTCAAATAAAACAGTTTTAAAACAATTGTTTACATTTATTCTACGATAGACCAACACTTAGGATATACCGCTACAAATAAATATAACAGGTTATGGGAGTAGTGTTTTTAGACATATAATTTGAATTTGTCCATATTGTGGGTTAAAGAAAAGACCTCTGTGGGGAGTTTATTCCACATCATACAACCTATACGACTGATAAACGAATTTTTCCTATAATGCGTTGTGCGATACACTGTACAGTAGACCGTACCACCTTACAGGCAAAAAAAAAAAAGTTCACCGTACACCCTCAAATATAAAGTATTTTAACAGGAAAATTTCGAAAATGTTTTTTTTTTTTTTTTGGCCGAACGTAGGGGTCGCCATTTTATATTTTTTTTTTATATCTTCGCCATTTACCGTCGGATCTTAAAGTGTTGTATATCAATGTTTTTTGTCTCGCGGAGACCGATGTTTTCCTCGAAGGAGCCATTGACCTCAAGTAACCCGTTCTAGTATTAACCCACCAGATCTCAGTTGCTACCACCTTAATGAACTACCCTAATATTTTAAAATGAAAGCTCGCAAAAAAGCAATAAACTTTTGCTAGGAAAGTATTCCAATAATTCCAGCGGAACTATTATTTTATTTTTTTTTAATTTTTTTTGTTGCCGAATGTAGGGCATTTTTAATTTTTTTGTCATATCTTCTGTATTTACAGTCGGATCTTAAAGGGTTATATATCAATGTTTTTGTCGCAATGATACCAATTTGTTACATCGAAAATCATTGACCTCAAGCACCCTTTTATACTACTTAAGGGGTAAAACCTACGTAAAAAGCCTATATATAAAAACTTCCTTTTTTTATTTTCTTTATTTACGGAGATGTGTTAACAAAGATTGGTTTTCACAAGATTTATGAAGGAGTACAAAAAAATATTTGTTTTACACAAAGTTTTACAAAATGATAGTATATTTACAAAAGAGGTGTGCCGTGGACCTCAAATACTTTTTGACTTAGAGCTGTTTCTTTACGAGTATAAAAAATAGATATTTTGACTTTAACACTTCGCTGTTTTGTCAAAAATTAATATACCCAAAATTTCATATGCTTTTCTTTAGATAATTTAGTTTTCTATATAAAGTGTATGTTTCAGAGCGATCCACCTAAAAATGGTTAAATTATGCTGAGTGCCGTGGATCACTTATAAAATAACACAAATTTTAATCGATCATATTTTGGCGTGATTGAAGTTGGCTGTATTATTTGAGTCAAGAGAACTTCAATATGGACTTCTTAATAGCTATTAGTTGCGATGGAACTCCTACCAACACTGGCTACAAAAATGGAGTCATTGTAAGAATGGAACGCCATTTACAGAGGATCGTATGCCTATAATTTAACCAAATTATCTAAAGAAAAGCGTATGAGTTTTTGGGTATATTAATTTTTGACAAAACAGCGAAGTGTTAAAGTCAAAATATCTATTTTTTATACTCGTAAAGAAACAGCTCTAAGTCAAAAAGTATTTGACCTATCAAAAACTCCTACGCGCATCCAAAGATAATTTAGTTTTCCATATGCATTATAAATTTCAGAGAAATCCACCAAAAATTTATTAAGTAATGATGCGTGCCATGGACCTCTATACTAAATATACTATCATTTTGTAAAACTTTGTGTAAAACAAATTATTTTTTTTACTCCTTCATAAATCTTGTGAAAACCAATCTTTGTTTTTACATCTCCGTAAATAAAGAAAATAAAAAAAGGAAGTTTTTATATATAGGCTTTTTACGTAGGTTTTACCCCTTAAGTGGTGGTATAAAAGGGTGCTTGAGGTCAATGATTTTTGATGTAAAAAATTGGTATCATTGCGACAAAAACATTGATATATAACCCTTTAAGATCCGACTGTAAATACAGAAGATATGACAAAAAAATTAAAAATGCCCTACATTCGGCAACAAAAAAAAATTAAAAAAAAATAAAATAATAGTTCCGCTTGAATTATTGGAATACTTTCCTAGCAAAAGTTTATTGCTTTTTTGCGAGCTTTCATTTTAAAATATTAGGGTAGTTCATTAAGGTGGTAGCAACTGAGATCTGGTGCGTTAATACTAGAACGGGTTACTTGAGGTCAATGGCTCCTTCGAGGAAAACATCGGTCTCCGCGAGACAAAAAACATTGATATACAACACTTTAAGATCCGACGGTAAATGGCGAAGATATAAAGAAAAATATAAAATGGCGACCCCTACGTTCGGCCAAAAAAAAAAAACATTTTCGAAATTTTCTTGTTAAAATACTTTATATTTGAGGGTGCACGGTGAACTTTTTTTTTGAGGTACGGTCTACTGTACAGTCAGCTACAAACGGATGTGTTCTACTAGAGAAGCGAGTATTCCCGGACTGTAGCGATCATTACACTTTTTTAGCGAAAAAATGCCCACTGTTATATCGGTATATAAATGATGTACAACCCACTTTCTGACAATGTTGCAATAAGTCACTAGAGTTGGGTACCCTGCCATTAATGACCAAGCAAAAAGAAGTGGCAGTGATTATTTGGTTATCACTTCTTATATTGTTTCTTTTGTTTCAGTTAGTGTTTTTTTTTTATTGCTTTTGGAAGTTATTATGAGAAACTGAGGAAAACTTTCATTCGCTTTTTAAATATGTTTATGTACAAATGGAATAGTTTTTTTTTTTTAAATACACCCTAAACAAATTAACTAGAATTTAGAAAAATTAACTTATTTCGAGGAGAAATTTATATCACAACGGCGTTAAAGAAACAAATTTCACTTAAAATTTGGTAAAAAAAATTCATAAATTATAGGAAAAAATTTACTAGTGAGAACTAAAATTTTATAAAAAAACATAGAAAAATTTCATCTTAATTAGTTCAATATATCATTTCATTTTACCTTGCTTTAAAAAAAATTATTTAATTTAAGTTTATTAGCTAATTTTTTTTACTAAAAACTAGGACTTAACTTCCTAAAAATAAGAAACTGGGGGTCCTTTGTCTTCTTAAATTAACCAATTTAAGGAAATTGTTGCAAAAATACAAAATGTAACATATTATATTTTTTGTTATTATTGGAAAATGGAAAAATGTCATAGATTTATTATGGTATTTTTAGCTTAAACTTTAATTTTGACTTATTTTATTATTAAGAGAGAAAAAATAGTTTAAGTGCCTTCAAAAAATATAAAGTTTAATAGCCCCAACGTCAATTATAGGAAAGCCATTATGCCGTAATGTATTACATGTGCTTGCAAAATTTAGTCAGCAAACAAAATTTTTGCATAAGAGCGCAAATTCGAAATTTTTATCATTTGCTAACAAAATTTTAAAATATATTTTAAGTTTCTTTAAGTTCAATATTTAAAACTGTTACGATTAGAGATGGGCACGTGAATGATTTTTGACTCACGCTCAAGCACGATCACGAACCAACAATTATAATTATGCATTATAATTTTTCTAATGGATAATTTGATTCCTGAAATAATAATTTTTTCTTTAAAACTAGGAAACTTGACTAAACCTTTTATAATTGTATATCAGAAAAAGTCAATTGTATTTCAGAAATTGTCAATTGTATTTTAGAATAGTCAATTGTAATTTTATATTAGAAACTGTCAATCGTATTTCAGAATAGTCAATTGTATTTCAGAAATAGTTAATTTTATTTCAGAAACTGTCAATTGTATTTCAGAATAGTCAATTGAATTTCAGAAATAGTCAATTGTATTTCAGAAATAGTCAATTTTATTTCAGAAATTGTCAATTGTATTTCAGAATAGTCAATTGTATTTCAGAAATAGTCAATTTTATTTCAGAAATTTTTAATTGTATTTCAGAATAGTCCATTGTATTTTAGAAATAGTCAATTGTATTTTAGAAATAGTTAATTGTATTTCAGAATAGTCAATTGTATTTCAGAAATAGTCAATTTAATTTCAGAAATACTCAATTGTATATCAGAAATTGTCAATTTTATTTCAGAAATTTTCAATTGTATTTCAGAATAGTCAATTGTATTTTAGAAATAGTCAATTGTATTTCAGAATAGTCAATTGTATTTCAGAAATAGTCAATTTAATTTCAGAAATTGTCAATTGTATTTCAGAAATAGTCAATTGTATTTCAGAAATAGTCAATTGTATTTCAGAATAGGAAATTGTATTTCTGAAATAGTCAATTGTATTTCAGAATAGTCAATTGTATTTCAGAAATAGTGAATTGTATTTTAGAAATAGTCAATTGTATTTTAGAAATAGTCAATTGTATTTCAGAATAGTCAATTGTATTTCAGAAATAGTCAATTGTATTTCAGAATAGTGAATTGTATTTCAGAATAGTCAATTGTATTTCAGAAATAGTCAATTGTATTTCAGAATAGTGAATTGTATTTCAGAATAGTCAATTGTATTTCAGAATAGTCCATTGTATTTTAGAAATAGTCAATTGTATTTCAGAAATTGTCAATTGTATTTCAGAATAGTCAATTGTATTTCAGAAATAGTCAATTTAATTTCAGAAATACTCAATTGTATATCAGAAATTGTCAATTTTATTTCAGAAATTTTCAATTGTATTTCAGAATAGTCAATTGTATTTTAGAAATAGTCAATTGTATTTCAGAATAGTCAATTGTATTTCAGAAATAGTCAATTTAATTTCAGAAATTGTCAATTGTATTTCAGAAATAGTCAATTTTATTTCAGAAATTTTCAATTGTATTTCAGAATAGTCAATTGTATTTTAGAAATAGTCAATTGTATTTCAGAATAGTCAATTGTATTTCAGAAATAGTCAATTTAATTTCAGAAATTGTCAATTGTATTTCAGAAATAGTCAATTGTATTTCAGAAATAGTCAATTGTATTTCAGAATAGGAAATTGTATTTCTGAAATAGTCAATTGTATTTCAGAATAGTCAATTGTATTTCAGAAATAGTGAATTGTATTTTAGAAATAGTCAATTGTATTTTAGAAATAGTCAATTGTATTTCAGAATAGTCAATTGTATTTCAGAAATAGTCAATTGTATTTCAGAATAGTGAATTGTATTTCAGAATAGTCAATTGTATTTCAGAAATAGTCAATTGTATTTCAGAATAGTGAATTGTATTTCAGAATAGTCAATTGTATTTCAGAATAGTCCATTGTATTTTAGAAATAGTCAATTGTATTTCAGAAATTGTCAATTGTATTTCAGAATAGTCAATTGTATTTCAGAAATAGTCAATTTAATTTCAGAAATACTCAATTGTATATCAGAAATTGTCAATTTTATTTCAGAAATTTTCAATTGTATTTCAGAATAGTCAATTGTATTTTAGAAATAGTCAATTGTATTTCAGAATAGTCAATTGTATTTCAGAAATAGTCAATTTAATTTCAGAAATTGTCAATTGTATTTCAGAAATAGTCAATTGTATTTCAGAAATAGTCAATTGTATTTCAGAATAGGAAATTGTATTTCTGAAATAGTCAATTGTATTTCAGAATAGTCAATTGTATTTCAGAAATAGTGAATTGTATTTTAGAAATAGTCAATTGTATTTTAGAAATAGTCAATTGTATTTCAGAATAGTCAATTGTATTTCAGAAATAGTCAATTGTATTTCAGAATAGTGAATTGTATTTCAGAATAGTCAATTGTATTTCAGAAATAGTCAATTGTATTTCAGAATAGGGAATTGTATTTCTGAAATAGTCAGTGGTATTTCAGAAATAGCCAATTGTATTTCAGAATAGTCAATTGTATTTCAGAAATAGTGAATTGTATTTAAGAATATTCTATTGTATTTCGGAATTGTCAATTATATTGCAAAAATATTCAATTGTATTTGAGAATAGTCGATTGTATTTCAGAAATAGTCAATTTTATTTCAGAAGTTGTCAATTAGTCAATAGTCAATTGTATTTCAGAATAGTGAATTGTATTTCAGAATAGTCAATTGTATTTCAGAAATAGTCAATTGTATTTCAGAATAGGGAATTGTATTTCTGAAATAGTCAGTGGTATTTCAGAAATAGCCAATTGTATTTCAGAATAGTCAATTGTATTTCAGAAATAGTGAATTGTATTTAAGAATATTCTATTGTATTTCAGAATTGTCAATTATATTGCAAAAATATTCAATTGTATTTGAGAATAGTCGATTGTATTTCAGAAATAGTCAATTTTATTTCAGAAGTTGTCAATTGTATTTCAGAAATAGTCAATTCTATTTCAGAAATCATCAATTGTATTTCAGAATAGTCAATTTTATTTCAAAAATAAGAAAAATAGTACACCCTACGTTTTGGAGTTGTTATATTTAGTTTCAATAGTGCCTTGTATTTTAATAGTTTTTTTACTTACTTTTTTTATAGTACTTGCAATCATTTAAAAGTGCCTTATTGCCTTTGATAATGTCAGATTATAATAACAAAAGCAATAGGGCCATATGAAAAAAAATTAACAAAGTTTGGTAAACCGATTTTTAGCTTAACATTCGTTTGGTAAGTGTTTGGTAACTTTAAATATTTTAAAGTATAAAGCAACGTACTTTAAACGTATGTTAGTGACATTTTTTGTTTTGTTTTCGTTATTCGTGTGTGTAAATTAAAATTTTGTGAAAACTTATAAATTGTGAAATGGATACTTTAAATTTCATAAGAAGGATTGGTAAAATTAATTATGATTGTTGAAAAATTAGTGTTAATTGTGTAATGTTTTTATAAGTAATACTATTATTCAAATCGGCAACTTTTATCGGCCAAAAATTTACAAGCCGAGGATAGCTTCTCTATTCGTTTTATAGCAAAAAAAAAATAATAGAACTCATTAAAATACATCACAAAACAATGTAAATGTTAGAACTGTTTTAGTAATGTACTTATTATCAAAACAAATCAATACAGACAGCTCGTTATTCGAATACTTAAAACATTTCTAACATAAAAAATCTGGTTAGTTCTTCTCAATTTCCCTAATTTAGTTCATTTTATATTTTTATATTATTAAATAAGTAAATCGAAAATGATTGCGTAATATTAGGATGTAAAACTTTTTTGGATGCGAAAACGAATTTTTTTACGTGAAAAAAATTTCGAGGTGAAAAAATTTTTTTAGGTGAAAAAATTTTTTTG
Source organism: Eustalomyia histrio (assembly GCA_949748255.1). Taxonomy (NCBI): domain Eukaryota; kingdom Metazoa; phylum Arthropoda; class Insecta; order Diptera; family Anthomyiidae; genus Eustalomyia; species Eustalomyia histrio. Next base: position 65,705,593 of record OX456524.1, on the reverse strand, counting down.
TGGTGAAAAAAAATTTTAGTGGTGAAAAAAATTTTTTGAGGTGAAAAATATTTGAGGTGTACAAAATATTATTAATTTCTAAGGGGTTAGGGGAAAAAAATGAGAAAATTTATAATATATACCAGTAGCTACTATGAAATTGTACTAAAATACACCAATTTGTATGGAAAATTTTGAGGTATCTTCATATTTTCACCCATAACTTTTTTACCGCTCGACCGATTTTGCTCATTTTCAATACCAAACTGCTCGGGAGGATGTACAATAATCTGGGTAAAAATAGGCACCCCCGCTTGCGTCTTCGCGTCGTGATCGCCATTTCAACAGACAGACAGACGGACAAAAAGACGGACATCGCTAAATCGACTTAAAATTGCATAAGGATCGCGAATATATAAATAAATAAAACTTGTTGTTTTGTTAATGAGTTTATACGAACTAAACTTTTTATTTGTATTTAAAAAATATTTAACATTACAATTTCAGACAAACTGCTTACGTTCACACAAAAATAATCACACCATCAACCCAGACGTTGATTCGATGAAATGCGATACGACAACCAGCACAAGTGTTCTTTCAGTTTACACTGTCCAACACCCAATGTCTAGAAATTTCTTAATATTACACTGTGCAACAACTAGTGTCTAGTTGTCCAGTGTTAACTTATACACTTTATGGGGTCTTAGACCTATATTTCGACATGTTACAAACGGAATGGCAAACTGATATATACCCTCACCATATATGGTGGAGGGTATAAAAAGAACAAAAGAACAACAACATAGAGTTTGAAACGCTAATTTATTAACCCATTTTACACTGCATTAAATATTTGATATTTGACAGGTTTTATTAACAAAAACAATAAGTGTGGGTACAGTAAAAGATATTTGAGGAATGAAACAAATATGTATTATAACATAGTATATGTTCTTACAATTTAGGATGTAATTGTAATTGTCTAATAGTTAAAATAAACAAAATAAATGAAAATTCGTTTATTTATATCGACTTTTGAACATAGGTAAATTTTATGTCATTAAAAATAAACGAAATATCATTTATTTTTACGGATTTGGTGACAGTCAAATAGAAGATACAAAGGAAACTTTATTACTTTTTGCGGATTTTGTAGTTAATTAGTTGATAGTTAAAAGAAATAAATAAAGCAAATATTATATGTTTTTACGGTTTTGTGGTTAGTTTGTTAACAGTTATAATAAATGAAAAATCATTTATTATATACGAATAATATAAGTTAATTTTATTCACTTTTTAAAGTAAATGAAAAGTTCTTTTGATTTAAATGAAAAGTTAGTAGAACGGGTTTAAAGTGATTTTTCATTTATTTAAAATAACATTTTCTGTTAATTTAAACTACAAACTATTTTGAGTGCACGTTTTATTTAATACCCATGTACCTACAATTGCTATGAAAAAGATAACATTGTAAAATTTCCCAAATGGGGTTACGCTTACAAAATTTTAACCGGCTAAATGTAAGAAAAAAAAATTGGTTCGTTGGTTTTGTCTTCTTTATTTGACGTCTAAATTTCATCTAAATTTAAATTCTCACTTGGAAGAGTTTTCTTGTAATGACTTATTTAATATAGATTCTAATTTATGAATTTTTAAAATATTTAATGACATAAAAGCATAGTTTAATGCATTCAGATAAAAAAAACTTTTCATCACAGCTTAAATATTACAAAAATAAAGAAAAATTTGTAACTTAAGCAAATAAACATTTAAATATTAGATTTTCACTGCTTCTTTAGAGTAAAGTATTATGTATACTATCATCCCATGACACGCCAATGTTAAATTCATCGATGAAACCATCAAAAATTCAGTTTCTTAAATATGGTGCAGAATATTTTCGTTTCAAATGAGCTTAAGATCTAGTTCATTAAAAATTTATTATAATTTTTTATTTATGGTGCAGAACTTTAAAAAATATTTATGAAAAAGTTTCTTCAAAATTATAAAAAAAAAGTTTCATTAATATTTATGAACAAATTTCTTCTTATTTATAAATAAGTTTCATCAATATTAGTGAAGCAGTTTTTTATATAACTGTTTTTAAAATAATTATACTCGCTCCCCGCTCCATTTCATTAGGATACACAAACGGCATAGGTTATTACTAAAAAAAATATGTACAATGAGGAACAAAAACGAGAAAATTCTCCTTATTAATGTCCTGGCCTTTAGGTGAAACGTAAAACATAAAACATTTGTTCCCCGTTGTGTAAGCACATTCACTGATGATGCACTTTTTGGAATTTTGGTCACGAACGCTTTAAAAAAAGGGGTTTAAAATGGGAAAAGTGTCCATTTAAAAAATATAATTTTTTTTCTCTGGAATATGAAATTTTACAATTGTACCAACAATAATCTAAAACATTTATTAGCTTCAGCTTTACTTTGACGACTGAAAATATTGGACTTTATTATTTTATAACACTTTTCAAACACTACATGAAATATTGCTAAAAAAAAGTTTAGATTTTCTTCAAACAAAACAATTCTCCTGCTGTTCACATCAATATCAAACTTATTAAATTATTTATATTAAACATTTAAGTAATTATTTGTATAATTAATTTCAAACTAATAAAATTTTATTATTGTTTTCTATTTTTTCATAATAACCAAACAACAACTGTGCTTAATACATAAAAACTGTCAACAACAACAATAAAAATAAATATCTATAACGATGATTTTGCATAAAACTAAACAACTCATTTAAAAACATGCGGGGGATTTTTTAAAATATTGAAAATGAACAAACAAACAACAACATCAAAAAAAAAATAACAACAATGCCACATGCATTTTCTGGTTGTTATATGAACACATATGGTGTTCATTATATGGTTGGTGTTACCATACATACGCATACACATACACATACATGCTGTGGAAACTAATACTACAACAACAACGACAAAACGGAAATTCAAATCTAAAACGGAAATTGAAAATACACCAAAAACTATTAACAACAAAATCAACATCACACACATGCACCCATGCACACATTGGAATGTGTACAACTATGTCCAAATAAAAATTTTAAATTGCACAAAAACCCCATGTGTGCTTTTGTTCTCCATTGTTCAATACCAACGACACACACACACACACACAAATATAGATACGTTTATCTGCAGATAAATTAAGTTTCGATTTGGTGCCCGATGCTCTAAATAATATTACCCTTTCAACGGTGGTGAAATTAAATCGTGCCAACTCCTGGCATTCCATTGAATTGGATTACAAAGAGGGTGAAATTAAATTCACTGTCGACTATCAACATCAACGCAATCAAATGTATGGTTTGACTTTCAATATCGGTGACAAATTGATTATTGGCAGTAGTCTAAAGTCAGCTGCCCTCGGTTTGGTCGGCTGTATACGAGACATTGAAATCAATGGTCATCTAATCGAACCCAGGCATGTGGTCAAAACGGAACGTGTAGTAGGTGAAGTGGCATTAGACAATTGCCAATATATTGATCCTTGCAAAAGACCCAATACCTGTGAGCATGATGGCAAATGTTTTGTTAAAGATGACCGTGTAACCTGTGATTGCAAGCACACTGGTTATATTGGTAAAAATTGTCATTTTACCAAGTACCGTAAGACTTGTGAAGAATTGGCTTTACTGGGCTACACCAAGTCAGATGTCTATCTTATTGACATTGATGGCAATGGTGTATTTCCGCCGGCACATGTTAAATGTGATTTTCAAAGTTTGGAAAATGCTACAAAGACTATCGTTGAACACAATTTACCCAGTCAAGTTGATGTACGTTCATCACATGATTCGGATTTCAGTTTCACAATACGTTATCGTGAATTTTCTCCAGATATGTTACAAGAACTCATATCACATTCATTGTATTGCACCCAATATATAAAATATGATTGCTATCGGGCTCAATTGGAATTACATTCGGCCACTTGGTTTACTTCGTCGGCCAAAAATTATACTGTTGATTTTTTGGGCAATGTAAAAAGGTAAGTTTCCTAATGCGATTTGAAAAATTATTTTTAAAATATTTACAAAAAAAAAAAGAAGTTTTTGTTAATATTCTCAATAACTTATGATAAATTAAAGGTGTGTTCTTTTCGAATTTTATATCTACATATAAATACTTGTAAAGAAAATGACTTTTCTTTATTTTTTGTTAGCAAATACAATTTTTAAGCAATTGGGACCGCCTTTGTACGAAAATGGTATTCGTACATATATGGAACACGCCGTAACACGAAATAGGGAAATTATATTGTTTGCACTGCTCTACCTTGTTGTTGTGGTTTTTTTTTTCATATTTTATCAAATTAAATATTTATGACCTTCTCCGAGAACTTAAGAGTGGATTCTGGTACCTAAGATAGAATAAGATGAAATGAGTTAGATTTCTGATAAAAATTTATAAAAACGTACAAAACTGAAGTTATAATGCGTTATGAAACTTTAAATGCGTTTTTCTCAAAACTTCATTTTCACACACTAGGTCCCTTTTCTCGGAGAAGGTCATAAAAATCAAATATTTTTATGACAAATATTTTAATTTACATTAAAAAGAGAATATCCAAGAATTTTCAAGACTTGGGAGCATTTTTAGAAAGTCTATATCCACTTAAATTTATATGAAATATTTATATAAACTTCGAAAAAAAACAAACCTTAAATTGAATTTAAGTTAAAAAGATTAAAAAAAAACTTAATATGCAGTAAATTATCGTTCTAATAAGGCTATAAAAACACTAGATCGGTTAAAAACAGACAATTAATTATTATACCCTCCACCATATATGGTATATATACCCTATATATCAGTTTGTCATTCCGTTTGTAACATGTCGAAATATAGGTTTAAGACCCCATAAACTATATATATTCGTGATCCTTATGCAATTTTAAGTCGATTTAGCGATGTCCGTCTGTCTGTTGAAATGGCGATCACGACGCGAAGACGCAAGCGGGGTTGCCTATTTTTACCCAGATTATTAAACATCCTCCCGAGCAGTTTGGTATTTAAAATGAGCAAAATCGGCCAAGCGGTTCAAAAGTTATGAGTGAAAATGTGAAGATACCTTTAAATTTTCCATACAAATTGATACAATTTTTCTGTATCTATTTTTTTTCTTCTATTAAGTAAGTAAAAATGTTAAAGTCGCTAACAGAGCAGACGTCTGTAAATAACATTACTAAAACTAAATAACAAAAGTTCTGTTACATAAATCAAAGACATTAATTTGTTAAAGAAAGAACATTAGTTGAAACTATTTCCCAATAGGTGGCGCATCGGAAAAAAATTCTCCCTATTAGGCACAAAGACATTTATACATAAAGCAAAGACATTTATACATAAAGATAGAACTAAATGCATTATTGCTTTAGTGTCTGTACTTAGCAGTAGATGGCGCTTAAGTAAATAGATAACAATACCCTGCGCCATGCCTAGGTCGCATGGCCCTGGATTTAGCTTTCAATTGTCTTAGTAACCACAGATATGAGATTTAATACATATTTAAAATTCTAGTACATTAAGCTGTCACTAGCAGACTTAAAAATACTAAAGTCAATTTTTGAAATGTTCGACGTGATAAAAGCATTTGTTTCACATTTTCTGTATGGAGAGAATGCACCTTCTGATGGGCCATCTATTGACAAATAGTTACAACTCATGTTCTTTCTTTAATAAATAAATTTCTTTGCTGTATTCTCTCGATTAGACAAACACACTTCAATTTTTTAGGAAAAAACATTCTTTGCAACTATTTATCAATACGTGGCGCATCAGAAAGTGCATTCTCTCCATTACGCATATTCTGCTGCAGAGCTATCCCCATTAGCCAGTAACAAAATTGAGTATTTGACAAAAAATATGCTTTAAAATGTGTTTTTTGTGCAGTCCATGTTTAAAAAGCTAGTGAAAATATAAAGCTGCCTCTAAATTGCTTTTTTCTTTTTCACTTCAAAAAATTTTTTCACCTACATAATTTTACTTCAAAAGTTTTTTAGGATATTGGTGTAGGGTACAGGTTGGTTGAAAAGTTCCTGCTCTCGAAATGAAAGAATACTGTTTTTGTTACGAAATATATTTTTTTATTCAATATTATCTCCTAGAAGCTTAATACACTTGTTCCAATGATCTTCCAATAATTTTATCCCATCCTTATAATGGTTTTCCGGAAGCTCTGCAAAATAACCGTCTACGGCTGCTATGGTCTCTTCATTCGACGAAAAATTCTTTCCACGAAGGAATTGTTTGAGATTTCTGAAGAGATTCGTACTTTATTTCTTTGAATTTAGCCATCGTCAAAACACTTTTGTGAGCAGGTGCATTATCTTGATGAAAAATGATCTTTTCTTCTTTAAACCAGGTCTTTTCTCACAAATTTTTTCATCCAGCTGATCCAAAAGGCTGCAATAATATTCAGAGTTGATTGTTTTACCTTTCTGAAGATAATCAATCAACAAAATTCCTTTTGCATCCCAAATAACTGATGCCATAACCTTCTTTGCTGTTCGTTGTGACTTCACCTGCTTTGGAGCTGAACAACCAGCTTCAGCTGTAAACGTTCTTGTTTCAATTTAGGATCATGGTGGTAGATCCAAGTTTCATCCATAGTTATAAAACGACGCAAGAAGTTGGTTTTATTCGGCTTAAAACGCTCCAAATTACGCTGAAAAATTTGTTTTCGATCCAGTTTTTGTTGAATTGTTGATGTGTGCGGCACTAACTTTCCAAACAGTTTTTTCATACGTAATTCTTCATGTAAAATATGGAGTACTCGTTCGTCTGAGATGCCTATGGCATAAGCAATTTCACGCTTAGTCAAACTTGGATCTTCACTAACCATATTATGTACCTGCTCAATGATTTCTGCTGTGGTTTTGAAGGCGAGGACTCCTTATACACTTCTAACAATTGTTCATAAATTTCCTTTGCTTTTAAACCCTTCAAAACAAAGAATCTAATGACTGCACGATATTCAATTTTTTTCATATTAACAAAAATCAATGACACGTCAACTTCAAATGGCTTGTAAACAAAGAAAGAATTGACAGAATGACTTGCAACTTTGCATGTGTTTTCAGGACAGTTATACCAACTTGAGAAAAATAAGTTTGGAGATAGCAGTGAGCGCAGGAACTTTTCAACCAACCTGTATTCAAAGAATCGGCACAGCCTAATTTAGCCATTTTTTTACTTGTTTTTCAACCAAATATTAACCACACCCAAAGCAAAAATAGCTTGACATGCTTAAACGCTTTTATTATGAAGATTTAGAGTGAATGTGGGATTCTGTCAAATTAATAGTAATTGTGAAATTGTAGTGTCCGTATTGACTGTTTTACAGTATTTCCAGCATGCAAAAAAAATTAACAGGACGTGTTAGCCCAATTTTTATGCCAGATTCGAATTCAGCGCACCCAGTCAATTTTGTTTTCCAAATTTGCAGACCAGTGTAATTTGCTTGTTTTATAGTATTCGAATAAACACAGTAACACAGCGTATGAGTAATATTAATTTCGTAATATATAACTCATACGCAATGTAGTACGTATCACATCTTTAACAATACAAAAAATGTAGATATGACCACAAAAGGAATATTTATCTGCTAGGCAACAGGATTGGGAGCAACTTCTTTGTATTGCCTTATTTCTGGGGGTAATTTGTGCATAATGACTCTACAAAATTTCTTAAGAACTTTTAACATATTTTCTCTATTGTTGATAAACAATCAACATTACTCGAGCATAAATTTCTTGCATAAATAAATAAAATACCAAACTATTTGACAAAAAAAAAAAGCATTCCAAAAAAGGAAATAAAATAAAACCGTAAAAAATAAATATTATTTTCTATTTTACTGCAAACAAAAAAAAAAGAGACTTGTAAAAGTTTGTGGAGTATCATTAATCTTCTGAAATTGACCATAAAAACATAAACATGAAAAAATGCTAAAGACTTTTTCGGTCATTCTATGGTTACACTTGCAATGCAGAGTATCATTCTAGCTTGATGGGTGTGTGGTCAAATGCATACTAAAAATTTTTGATAAATTCTCTGCATAAAAACAATAGAAAAATATTTTTCGATACAATATCAATAGTGGGAAAAAAAACAGCATCATCAAATATGCGTTTAACGTACTGTACTGCACTCATGTGTGAATAAACAAGATTTCTAGTTATATGAAATTGATGGGTGCGTTTTTTTTTAATTCTTTTGTGTTTCTTTTTTTCCTGTTTTGTGTAAAAATATTAGTTTGTACTCAAAAACATACTTCATTTTTTCCAATTTCCTCTTGCCGTATTGTACATGAAACCACTTTTTTATATATTTTTTTTTTCGCAAACCTAAATCTTTAGATGTTTACTAGTTTCCATTTTCATATTCATTTAATATATAGGTTGTTTTTTTTTCTATGTTTCAAACCACCATTCAAAACACTTTCCTATCAATCTCATGAAACTTAAAATAGACTGTATGGAACTAAAAATGTTGACCAGAAAACAAATAAAATATCTAAAACAAATACAAATCGTTACAAAGTCATAAATCATTCGATTTGCTATTCAAAAGCACATTATATTCCACTCAAAATTTTACCAAAATGCATTTTTGTTATTGTGCTTTTTCTACAAATGTTTGTTTTTATTTCTTGAAGTTTTCGTAGTTGGTACATATTGTTGTTATTGCAATGGTGGTCTCAATGAAACATGGCATTGCTGCCATACTAATGACCATTAAACTATTTGCAATAAAAAATTGTGTTAAAGTAAAGGAAGTGTAAGTTCTATGTATACGAATGTTTTTTTAAATTGTTAATCTGTTTGAATTACTTATAGTAAATAATTTCTGAGTATTATCCGAAAGCCTAAACGAACAGCGCTAAAATTTTGATATAAATATAATATTTCAGTAAATATTTAAGAGTCCAAAAGAGCCTCAGAACCGTATTTTTTATTACTATTTTAATAGTTTTTCTCTCTCCAATTCGTTGTTGGCAGGAAATTCGGCAGTTTTTTTTTTTAATTACTGGATTAAAAAAATTATATATAAACATATATGGCCTTATCTAATAATATATTATCATTTAAAAATACATACAGTGGCGTAATATATACAAAATATCATTTTGCCGCTTCTTTCGATGAAATCTTTATACTTAGCCTTCCTCTATTATTAATTATTTCCACACTCGTTATATTATTTGGATAAAAATAACCTCAAATACACTTAAGTTTTTAAAAACCGATCAATTGCCTCTTTTATTTAATTTAACGTCTTTTTTCGAATATTTTCTAAAAAAGGAATAATTAAAAATTTATTTATTTATACGTCGAATATTTTCTAAAAAAGGAGTAATTAAAGATTTATTTATTTATACGTCGACTACCTTTATTTGCTATTACTCAGCAAAACAACAAAATATTTTTGTTTTTAAATGTTGTATTTTGTGTGGGTGTAAGCTGGCTAAATAAATTCTAAATTAAATTCAGGTATCCAAATTTCTATGAAATTCAAAAAAAATGTTCAAATATTTTGTCAAAGAAATTTTAAAATCTTTTGTCAATTTGTATTTAGTTAAGAATTTATTTAGCTACCTCGTACAGCTCCTAACTGGAATAATTTAATTTGTATATTTTTTTTAAAAACAAAAGAATTCGTGTTTCCAATTGTATTACTTTTAAAAAAAAAAAAATCTGAGATTTAAATACCACATTAAGTCTTAACAGGAATCTCTAAAATTTCAGATATATGAGTTTATTTTTATATCAAAACATTGATATTCAAAATTGAAAATATTTAATTAACAACACTTATATTGACTTTCAAAGTAGTTATAGTTGTTAAAAAGTAAGATTTTATAAAAATGCTGCCAAGTCTTGGCAATTCTTGGCTTTTCTCTTTTAAATGTAAACAAAGATATTTGTCATAAAAATATTTGAAATATTTCTATTTGTAATTTGATAAAATATTAAAAACAACAAAAGCTAACATATAAATTATGTGTTTGTTAGTAAATGTAGAGCACGGCATACAATATAATTGCTAAATTTCGTGTTCCGTTAAAGTCCATATATAAAAACAAATAGTAATAAGAATAAAGCTTTTTTATAAAAAAAAAATATACAAAATTGCCCAAAATGAGAATTAAAATTAAAAAAAAAAATATCTGAAATAAAAGAACACAATTTAAATTCAAAAAATTTCAAAGAAAATTCAAAAATTCGCAATCGATACTTAAAAAGATAAATTAAAATTAAAAAATACAAAATACAAAATGCAATAAAAAAAATATTGAAGTTCAACAAATATTTATTTTATTGGAAACAATCTAATCGATTCTAAAATGATCTTTGAATTTAGGTAAAAATTTACCTCAATAAATATGATCCAATCTTAAAATATTTTTAAGCCCAATTTTTTGGGGAAAAATTTTCTAACAAAAATTTACCCTAAAAATATAATGAAAAATTACCCCTACCAAAGGAAAATTAGTCCCAAAATTAAGTTTGGGGCGTATTTTAATTTATTAGATTATGTAAAATAACAACAATTTGAAGAAATAAAAAATTACACATAATATGATGAATTGAAAAATGACCCCAAAGTATGCAAAGCAAATAACAAGAATTAATATCATTTTATATAAATCAAATATTTTAATAATGTGGTAAGGAATTTATAATACATTGCACCAAGCAGATTCTTTGACGTTTAGTCAAAAGAAATTACCAGCTTTGAAAAAGCTTGTTTCGAAAATAACGATTTAATTCCGGAAATAATCAATTTATTATTTCAAAAATAATCAATATCTTTCCAAAAACATTTTTTATAAAAGTTGTATTTTCTAAAATACAAATTATAACTTCAAAAAATGTTTAGTTTTGAAAATGGAATTGATAATTTTCGAAATATAAATGTATAGATTCTGAAATATTCTTAAATACAATTGATAAAGTTGGAAATACGATGGTGGTACTCAGTCGTAATTGCCTGCCCTGGTGGTACTGGTGGCAAAAGAGCACTTTAAAAAAACTTTCGAAATAAAGGGTGGTAAAATTTTAAGGGCCGATGTTGAATGTGAACCAGACCTAAACGTCAAGCTTTTTTCTGCATTTCATTTGGCATTTCTCAATTTCAGACTAACTCAATTTGAACCATGGAAAGATACACAATCGCGTAACGCGTTAAATTCATTCAGGTTTATTATGAGTCTGTGAAAACACCTGTACATGCTCGTCTAGTTCGTTCTGCGGAAAACACTGCTGTTGTTCGCGATAGTGTGTCATGAGATCGGCCAAGCATTTACCGTGAATGGTGTTCGATATCGGGAGATGATAACGAAGTTATTGTGGACAGAAATTGAGGATATGACCCTGAACGATATGTGGTTTCAACAGGACAATACCCCTTGCCACACATTCAATGGCCGTGTTATCTCACGTGGTGGCGATGTCAATTGGCCGTCAAGATCATGTGATTTGACATCGTTGGACTTCTTTCTTTGGGGTTATTTGCAAGAAAAGGTAGACATCGATAAGCCAGCAACAATTCAAGAGCAAAAAGATGAGATAATTCGGCACATTAACGGCATAGAACCTCAATTATGCCTCAGCGTCATTGAAAATTTGCACCATCGCATGAAGGTGTGCCGCCGAGGTCGCGGCGGCCATTTGGCCGATATTGTGTTCCATACATAATTGAACCATACCATAGTAACATAATAAAATGAAATTACAATAATTTCCTAAATAACTTGTTTTAATTAAAATCAACATCGGCCCTTAAAATTTAACCACCCTTTATATGTAAAGCGTGTTTTTAGAGTGTCACAACTTTGAGTTGACATCACTGCTTTATTTGACAACCCATTTAACAGCTGATAGTTGCTTTTTATTTAGTTGATTGTGACAACCATAACCGCATGCAGCAAGTATAATATAATAGCAGTGATCATGTTGCAACCATGTTTTTTCTCTGCTTATATGATTAATTTTTGTCTCTGTGTGGAGATGTTATTATTTTCCAAAATTCGAATTCATTTTAATATAACCAACTTTGGAAGATTTCACTGTATTATTTTGTGTGTGTGTCTGTGTTTTTATTTCAAATATTTGTTTGGTTTAATTCAACTTTTTATTGTTTTATTTACAGAGGTGCCTGTCCGTGCTCTGTTAACAAAACATGTGTGGATCCAAATCAATCATGCAATTGTGATGTTAAAGAAAATAAATGGTACTCAGATGAGGGTTATTATTCAGAACCAAATAGTTTGGGTATAACACACATGTATTTTCTACAGCAAAAAGATTTAGATGATGAGGCACAAGGTAGAATCACATTGGGTCCTTTGGAGTGTGTGGAAACAAGTATGGATGATGTGGCAGTATTAAGTTCATTGATTTTATATTTGTAAATATTTTCTTTTGCTATACAGATACACAAAAATATGTTGTTACCTTTACAACATCTCAATCATACATTGAAGTTCCTGGCTGGCGTAAGGGTGATATAGCCTTCTCATTTCGCACCACTGGCGAAAAAGCCATTCTACTATTTCAACCACCCATACGTCCTTCGTATCCATCCTTTATGGTTGCCTTAACGGGTGACTATCAATTGACATTTAATTTTACATTGAGTACGGGAACCGCTCGAGAATTGGTAATTAACTCGCATCGTAAGTTAAATGGTGGTGAATGGCATAAAATATGGATTGACTACAATGAATATCATGTACGTTTTATGATAAATACCGACTATCAAATGGTTGATCTTTTGCCAGAGGAAGAGTTTGGTCCATTCGAGGGCAGCATGTATATTGGTGGTGCAACAGCGTAAGTATGAATAATTTATTGAGTTACATTATGGTTTAATATCCCAACTGTTGATAGCATGGTCGCAAAGAAAACACAGACTTGTTAAGTATTTTTATATCATGTTGTATTGTATGAATAAACATGTCTTTATTTATATGTCATCATCATCAGCATCCTTATTGCTCTTTTTTGGTCAATGTGGTTTATAAAATATGTAGTTGTGTTAATATTGTTTTTGTTTCCTTTATTTTATGATAAAAAATTAATTACTGGTCAGTTTTTAATAAGGCATTAATATGATACATTTAACCAAAAAAAAAAAAAGAAAAATAATTATAATGGGCGATAATTGATTTAACAAAATATTTTTTTTAAAAGGAAATCATATAATATTTTGTCCATGAACAGTGGGACGAAAGAAAAGAAAAGTAAAAAGGAAAACCTATATAAAGGGTGGTCCAAATACATAATAAAAGTACACAAAACAGATTCATCGTAACAACAAAATTTCTTGGCAACTGAATATTTTGGTTGCAGCAACCGAATTATTTAGTTATACCAACCAAATGTTTTCCTGATACAATTAAATTATTTGGTTTCAACCAAAATTCCGTTGTCTTAAGCGAATTTCGGTTGCGACAAACAAATATATCAATGCCTCTAACCAAACCATTCGATTGGAATGAGATTCAGTTGATACAATGAATCTGTTTTCTCTGCATATCTTTTTAAAAATTAAACAAAATGGTATATTATGGCTTTATTGGAAATAATTTTTTTATGGAACACGATGTGATTCATGTGGCTGACGCCACTGGCTTTACAGTACCTTATCATGTCAGTCCAATTTTCCAAGACCTTTTTCTATCTGGTTCTTTCTCACGAATCGCCCGGACGATATTACACAGAGAACACAGAGTCAATGAGATAACCGAATTTTTTGCCAACCGCATGTTTCGGTTGTGGTTATCAATATTTTTATTTGTGGCGGCAGAAATTCGGTTAACACAACAGAATTTCGGTAGGAAAATAATTTTCCAATTGACCATTGAAAACATTTTGTTGCGACAATCAAATAATTCGGTTGCTGCAACCAATCCATTCGGTTGGCAAAAAAATCGGTTGTCAGGATAAATTTGTTTCCTCAGTGTAACCATAAGGGTGTGAATGTTTTCTAAATTATTCGCAATGCTTCGATCCTTAACGACACCAAGACGGCTGATAACACGATAACCGAACTAAGTGCGCAAAAAATTTATTGTTTGATGAGGTGTGTGACATTTTTTTTTACATTCTACTGAAACCAAAGATTATTCAAGTTCATACAAGTTGTTGAGATGGATGGCGAGTCGATGTTCTGGGATTGAATTGCACAATTTCACATTACCCATATTCTCATCGGTACACACCCTGCGACAACGAGGACCATGAGTGTTGTCTGCCAGTAAGCCAGTTACATGAATTTTTTTCACAAACTTGCGAAAACCAGCTAGAAAAGTATTTTTTAACTCATCTTAACCATGAACGAAGTAAGGACTGATATTTATGACGTAAGCCACAAAAAAATTTTCTGTACATGTATTGAATCATTTGGTGTCATTTGAATTTTTTCTCATTAGATTTTATTATTATTATTATTATTTCAAATGGCACTGCGCACCGCGACCATAATAGGTCTTTTGTGCTGCCCAGAACCACCCTAAAGGTTCAAGCTATTGATGAAGCCAAGAAGTATTCCAAATATCGGAAGGCGACAAGAAACGGTCACCCAAAAACCTGATCCTCCTGACACAAACCCCAGGACAATCACAGAGGACATGCTCTGACTTCTCCGATTTCAACCCGCAAAGCTGCACAAATCAGTGTCCGATTGACCCTTCTTGTGCCTATGGTACTTAAGGCCGCAATGCCCAGTAAAGTATCCAGTCAGGGTCCTTAGGTCCCTTTGACCAAGGGCATATAATCGCCCAGACCCACCACTAGGTAAAGATATAAATCTCTTGGCCTGTCGTGACTCTCTCCACATCCTAAGTCTCTCCCTAATATAGCCCATGGGTACCCTGCAAAAAGGTTTAGGGCCTATGAAGGGCCTACGGGCACCACGGTTGGACAGACAATCCGCATTCTCGTTGCCCTCATGCCCCTCATGACATCCCAGGGTAAGGGATTTGCTCCTACCGAGTCGGTTGTGAGCCGTAATACATTCCATGACAAGTTTAGATGACACCTCGTGGGACATAAGAGCCCTGAGTGCCGCCTGACTGTCAGAGAGAATATAGACACGGGATCTGACTACACGCCTCCGTAAACATTCGTCCACCCACACACATATGGCGTAAGTTTCCGCCTGGAAAATGGAGGGATATTTGCCTATGGGAAGGGCGCGGTGAAAACCGGGCCCGCACCCGTATCCTTATTCAGTTGTTTCGAGCCATCTGTAAACCATAACTGGGCCCCAACTTCGGGTTCCCAAGTCCGGTTGGTCCACATGCTCCCATCAAAAGACATTTGTAAATGACATTTGTGGGTGACAAATCATGTAAAAAAGTTTAGAAGTGAAAAAAATGGAGGTGAACAAGTTTTTTGAGATGAAAAACTTTTTTGGATGTGAAAATAATTTTATAGTTAAAAAAAAACATGAGGTAAAAAAATTTTATTGGTGAAAAAAATTTTTTCAGGTGAAAAATATTTGAGGTGTTTTATATACATCAAAAAATATATACATCAAAAAATATATTATCTATCAGTCCACTACTATGAAATTTTGCTAAAATATACCATTTTTCGAAAAAATTTAGAAGGACAATGTCCTTTCTGTTCTTGTGCCTGTCGCTTTCACCCAAGCGGTTGGCCAATAAAAATAAGCAAAATCTGGACTGAAAAAAGTTATGAAAGGAAAGGTGTATGTTTGCACAATTTCATATCATAGTCTGGTGAATACGAGATTTTTTCTTTTTCACCAAACACTTAGAGGTGAATAATATTTTATATTCATCTCAAATTGTTTCACTTCAAAAAATGTTTTTCATTTTAAGAATGTTTTTCACCTTGAACAATTTTGTTTACTACTAAAATTGTTTTCACATCCAAAAAGAGTTTTCTTCGCAAGAATTCTTTCACCTTGACGATGTTTTCTGAATTTAATTTGCTTAAATTCGGCAAAGCCGAATTTAATGTTTTTACTTGTTTTGAATCGGTTTACTATATTATACTATGATCTGCTATTTGCATTTCCTTACCTGCGTGTTACCTGGCTCTCACGTGTTACCTGGCTCCCACGTGTTACCTGGCTCTCACGGTTAAACATAATCATAATAGGGTACTTCAATTAAAGTTTAACATTTTACTAAATAAAATTGTTTGTTTTTTTACAAAATAGATTTCAATAGTTTCAAATTAAGGAAAGGTTCTTCAAAAAAAAAAAATAAATATTTATTCATTTTTAACAAAATTAGCGTTATTTCCAAAACGATTAATAATCTTCAACTTCACACGCCAATAGAGGTCCAAAAGTACCCTCCAAAAATTGTTTTCTAATTATTTTTCGCACAATCAGGATTTACAAAATATCCGAACACCCGACTGGGTAGTTTATTGTGAACACGTTTAATTCAAATTTTTAAAAGATTCGAAATAAATTAAAAAAATTTATTTTTATTTTTAATAATTACTAAAGTACAAACTAGATTATTTTTAAATTTAAAAATATACTTTTAATTAACTACTTCAACTATTAACTTGATTGTTGTTCTTTGGTACTTTTTGAATTTGATTCCATATTTCCATTTGCTTTACAAACTCCAGCCATTTTAATTTTTCAGATTCCATTAAGAGCAAACCGCTTAAAATAAATTTGGCTTTATTTAAATCTAATGGACGTTTTTCACGAAGTCTTAACTCTTCACGGTACAAATACAGAGCGTAACTGACAGTTTTGGGAGATGGTTCTTCTAGATGTCGTTTAAACTCCGGCCCTTTTAATTCTTTATATTCATTTTCGAGCGCATTACTTAAATCTTGTTTGGTTTGTTTTAAATACTGAATGCGTTTTTTAGGACGCCTCAACTCTTCACGGAACAAAAACGCAGGGTAACTGACAGATATTTGGTCAGTGGGAGACACAGCTTTATTCACTGATATTCTGTCAGACATTATTCAAATATTTTAAAAGCTTTTTGTTTGTATGTACTCAAAGGATAAAATTGTACTATAATATTTGTTGAAATTTCCCAAGTTTATATATGACAAAATTTTACATAAATCTTTTACCTAAAGAAATGGGATATTTGTGTGACCCATGTACCACTATCAATAGGGTCTTTAGATGATTGTGAGTGTGTGTGTGTTACGGTTTTTTTTTTAGCGTGTGTAGGTATACGTGTGTAGTTAATCTGACGCATAATCCATATTTTTATGATATTACAGTATGTAATCCATTTATTATTTTGTTTCGTGAAAAATCATAAAAATATACAGTTGCCTAGCGGTTTCTATTTCTCTTTTCTTCTATTTCATTCTTTAGTGCTGGTAAGTTATTGTGAATATTATTATAGTTTTTTTTTTTAATTCAATAACATCTGCTTTCAAGAAAATTTCGCATTTAACAATGCGGGTGTTAATTTTCAAAATTATCTACAGATTGGTTGAAAAGTTCCTGCGCTCGAAATGAAAGAATACTGTTTTTGTTACGAAATATATTTTTTTTTATTTAATATAATCTCCTAGAAGCTCAATACACTTGTTCCAATGATCTTCTAATAATTTTATCCCATCCTTGTAATGGTTTTCTGAAAGCTCTACAAAATAACCGTCTACGGCTGCTATGGCCTATTCATTCAACGAAAAATGCTTTTCACGAAGGAATTGTTTGAGATTTCACTGGGAGCCAAATCTAATGAATACGGTGGATGTTGAAGCAATTCGTACTTTAATTCTTTGAATTTATCCATCGTCAAAACACTTTTGTGAGCAGGTGCATTGTCTTGATAAAAAATGTTTTTTTTTTTTTCTTTAAACCTCACCTCTTCTTTAAACCTCTTTTCTCACGAATTTTTTCATCCAGCTGATCCAAAAGGCTGCATTAATATTTAAAGTTTATAGTTTTACCTTTCTGAAGATAATCAATCAACAAAATTCCTTTTGCATCCCAAAAAACTGATGCCATAACCTTCTTTTCTGATCGTTGTGACTTCACCTGCTTTGGAGCTGAACAACCAGCTTCAGTCCACTGTAAACGTTCTTGTTTCAATTTAGGATCATGATGGTAGATCCAAGTCTTATCCATAGTTATAAAATGACGCAAGAAGTCGGTTTTATTCGGCTTAAAACGCTCCAAATTACGCTGAGAAATTTGTTTTCGATCCAGTTTTTGTTGAATTGTTAATGTGTGCGGCACTAACTTTCCAAACAGTTTTTTCATACGTGATTCTTCATGTAAAAAATATGGAGTACTCGTTCGTCTGAGATGCCTATGGCATTAGCAATTTCACGCTTAGTCAAACTTGGATTTTCACTAACCATATTATGTACTTGCTCAATGATTTCTGCTGTGGTTGCAGTTTTTGGTCGTCCTACGCGTGGATCGTCTTTAAGGCTGGTACGACCACGTTTAAATTCACCAGCCCAAAATTCAACGGTGCGTTTTAAAGGTGAGGACTCCTTATACACTTCTAACAATTGTTCATAAATTTCCCTTGCTTTTAAACCTTTCAAAACAAAGAATCTAATGACTGCACGATATTCAATTTTTTTCATAATAAAAAAAATCAATGACACGTCAACTTCAAATGGCTTGTAAACAAAGAAAGAATTGACAGAATGACTTGCAACTTTGCATGTGTTCTCAGGACAGTTATTCCAACTTGAGAAAAAAAAGTTTGGAGCTAGCAGTGCCATCTCTTGGTGGGCGCAGGAACTTTTTAACCAACCTGTATACGCTATGAATAATATTCTAATATAATTCTATATAGTCATATACAAAATTCCACATTGCATCATATCTTATTTGATCCGAATAATGGCATACAAAATCTAATCTCATGAGATCCCATCTGATATGATTTCATCCGAAAAATCGGTTCAAATTAGATGATGATCTATTTATATATAATTTGATATAACTTAATATAATTTAAAAGATTTCATTTGAGGTCCGCATTAATATTTTTTATGCACCACCATTATTAAGGAAAATTGAAATATTTATATGAATATTGAAATCAATGGATTAGAAAATTAGATGTAATTTCACTTTTATAAAATGTAATGACATATTCAATTATATAAAAAAGTAATATAATTTTTTATTTAAATCAATAATTTATGTATGATTATATATAATTATATATACACAAATTATAATTATAATTCTACTATTTATATTTATATATTGTATAATTATATGTATATAAAAATCAAAAAAAACAAGTAAAAAAGGGCTATATTCGGCTGTGCCGAATCTTTGAATACCCTCCACCATAGGGGCTGAAGATTATATACGTATATACTAAATTTTGCATGAACTGTAATATGAATATGTTTTGTCAATTTATGTAACGAACTTTTGTTATTTAGTTTTAGCAATGTTATTTACAGAAGTCTGCTCTGTTAGCGACTTTAACATTGTTCATTTTTACGTTAACTTAGTTATCATAGTATGTAAGACAATAAATGTAATCGAACAATAAGACGACTTAATAACATTTTTACTTACTTAACAGAAAAAAAAATAGATACAGAAAAATTGTACAAATTTGTATGGAAAATTTAGAGGTACCTTCACATTTTCACTCGTAACTTTTGAACCGCTTGACCGATTTTGCTCATTTTAAATACCAAACTGCTCGGGAGGATGTTTAATAGTCTGGGTAAAAATAGGCACCCCCGCTTTCAACAGACAGACAGACGGACAGACAGACGGACATCGCTAAATCGACTTAAAATTGCATAAGGATCACGAATATATATACTTAATGGGGTCTTAAACCTATATTTCGACATATTACAAACGGAATGACAAACTGATATATACCCTCACCATATATGGTGGAGGGTATAAAAATGTTTAATTCAACCATATATATTTATATACAGTCGGTATAACGAATAATATATTGTCAGGCCCATTCGTTATTTTGAAATATTTGTTATATCGCAACAAATTTTTGTATGATTTTTACTTCATTTTTAGAATTTTGGAATTTTTTGAGATTACTAAAAAATTAAAAAAGGACTGCAATAATGGAACACGCTTACACTAAAAGTTTGAAAAACAATAAAGTCTCAAATTATTTTTTTATTTAGATTATTTTTTATTTTTTTAACTTTTTTTTATATTTTTTTGCCAATTGTTCGTTATATCGAGTATAAATTTTCAGAAATATTCGTTATATAAGGTAGTTAATGGAAATAATTACGTCACACGTTATACCGCGTTTTCGTTATACTGAGTATTCGTTATACCGGGCTTCGACTGTATAACTATACATGAAAGTATATATTTGGGGAATTTACAACCGGTATTGTATTTTCAGTTGGGGATTCAGGGGTGGGGGGGGGATAACGGGATATATCCCCCCAACTCGGTTACAAATCCCAAAAAAAAACTAAGTGATTTATGTTTTGCAACAACTAAAAAAAATTCCTTAATATTTCTATAATCCAAATATATGAGTGCAAATATCGTGTATTTAAAGTTTTTAAGACCACTCTCACATCTGCTTCAACAATTTTTGCATGTTAATATGACAAATTTGTTTTTTGTTTTGAATAGAAATTGCATTAAAACGATTTTTGCATTATGTTTTTAAATTTTATTTAGTTTTTTCCTTATCTTGTTAAGTACCGAAAAATCAACACTCGTCTTTTCTATATTAAGCCATCGATATGTAGTTTTATTTGTTTTTAATTTTATGTGTGGAATTGAGTTTTAATTTTTGTTGAGTTTTTGTTTTTGTATACTAATTTTATAATTTTAATTATTAAATTATTTATTTAATATAAAATTATGTTTTGAACATATGTCCTATTGCAGCAAAAATGTGTAAAAATATTCCAAATCAGTTAAAAATATAACATAAGTTTAAAAATTTGTTAATGAGTTTTGCAGCGCAATGCGTTAAAATTTCGGAACGTTTAAAAAATTGAAATTTATTTTTAAATACTTATAATTTTTGACGATTCTAAAATAAAACATATCGGTCAATCGGATTTTTAGATATAGCATGTCAACTTTTTGTGGATTTAGCAATTTTTCCTTTTTTTTATTTTACATTTTTTCTATATAGAATTAAAAAAAAATATAAAATGCTTGGTTTAACACAGACAAAAGTTGAATTAGTTAAGCTTAAATTTATATAATGACGCTGAATATGTTCAAGGACCTATGATGGATAATGTACAAAATTCACGTGTTAAAAGAAGGATTTTGAGATTTTTTATAAAGATTATGTAATGAAAGAAATAAAAATCGAAATGTGAAAATTTTTTTTCGATGTGCACAAATTTTGTGGTGGAAAACAAATTGAGGTGAAAAAAATTTTTGAGGTGAAAAAATTTTTTGAGGTGAAAAAAAATTTATTGGTAAAAAAATTTTTAGATGAAAAATAATTTGTGTTGAAAAAAATATTTTTAAGGTAAAAAATATTTGGGGTGAATATAAAATATAATATGAGCGCCCCGGTAGGCTAGTTAGTAGCGTGCTAGCTTATGAGTGCGGGGGTCGTGGGTTCGATTCCCACCAGAGGCTTCGGTCTGTTTTCGCTACAACGAGCCGATGGCCTTTTTTTTGCTAGTGCTCGGTTAGG
Source organism: Eustalomyia histrio (assembly GCA_949748255.1). NCBI lineage: Eukaryota > Metazoa > Arthropoda > Insecta > Diptera > Anthomyiidae > Eustalomyia > Eustalomyia histrio. The sequence goes on along the minus strand of OX456524.1, from coordinate 65,683,921 downwards.
ATATTAGGATATAATTTGTAATTATATGATTAACATAAATATAAATAAATAAATAAATAAATAAATAAATAAATAAATAAAAAAATAAAATATTATTCCATTCTAAGCGACTGTTGAAAAAACAAGAGCAAATAAAGGGTGTCCCAAGAAGAACGCAATTTTTAAATTTTAAATAAAACACAGATATTTAAAAAAAATATCGTGAAACTTTATTATATCGTAAAGTAGACAGAATGAGGTTATGTATGGAACAATATATCGTGCAGATGGCCGCCGCGGCTTTGCTGGCATGCACGCGATCTTATAATAAAATTTTCAATGACCGTTTTGCATGAATGCTGCGGTATTTCATTAATGCAGCGTCCAATTTCCTCTTTTAAAGCTTGAGTCGTCGTCGGCTTATTCGCGTAAACCATCGACTTCAAAAAACCCCAAAAAAAAAATCGAATGGTGTTAAATCGCACGATCTAGGCGGCCAATTCTGATCTCCAAAACGCGAAATAACACGACCGGGAAATGACTGATGCAGCAACTGAATTGTTTCTCTGGCTGTATGACATGTGGCGCCGTCTTGTTGGAACCACATGCCCTCCACATTCATTTCTTCAATTCTAGGCAAGAAAAAACTGGTTATCATTTCACGATACCGAACACCATTGACTGTTTGCGCTTGACCTGCCTCATTTTCATAAAAAAAAGGTCCAATGATTCCTCCAGCCCAAAAACCACACCACACAGTGACACGTTGAGGATGCATTTGCTTCTCGTGAATCACTTGAGGATTTTCCTCACCCCAAATGCGACAATTCTGCCTATTGACGAAGCCATCAAGATGAAAATGGGCCTCGTCACTGAAGATGATTTTATCGGCAAAATCAGCATTTTCATGTTGTCTCTCCAATACCCAATTAACGAACTCCCTTCGCTGTCCATGGTCAGCTGGCTTCAGTTCCTGAGTCAATTGAACTTTGTATGCATGAAGATGCAAATCTTTCGCCAAAATTCGCTGCAAAGTGGATTTGGAGACACCAATTTGCTGAGCTCGGTGTCGAATTGAGGTGGATGGAGTTTGAGCGACATCATCACGTACAGCTGCGACATTTTCGGTCGATCGACCTGGTCGATGGCGCGTTGTTGTCTTTACATCACTAACAGACCCAGTTTCGGCAAATTTATTCATTAATCTCTTTACAGTTGACTCTTTTGGAGCATTATTGTGACCCCAAATTGATCGCAATTTGCGAACTGTAGCCGCAAAACTTTCACCATTTTGGTAAAACAATTTCACAATGAGAACGCGTTGTTCATTCGTGTAGCGCTCCATTTTTACTAACCTCGTACCTTCTACTAGCAAACAATAAAAATTGTTCAAATGTCAAACAATGACACTTCGAATGTTGCCAGATTTAAAAATTGCGTTCTTCTTGGGACACCCTTTATTTTACTTGCTGGTCGCTACTATTAAATTGTACTAAAATACACCAACTTGTATGGAAAATTTAGAGGTACCTTACATTTTCACTCATAACTTATTTACCGCTACTCATTTTCAATACCAAACTGTTTGGGAGGATGTCCAATAATCTGGGTAAAAATAGTCACCCCCGCTTGCGTCTTCGCGTGGTGATCGCCATTTCAACAGACAGACAGAGAGACAGACAGACAGTGTAATGTTGCAAGGCTACAGAGAATTCAGCATCGCATGTCTTTTGTGCCGTTGCTAACGTGAGTAGTTTTGGGGTGGGTACGGCTAAATTCTTTACCTTGAAACAGAAATCTTGAATGCGATTAAATTTTTTGAGACATCTACTTTTTGTATGCCCAGATGTTATGGCCTGGCTACTATTTCTAACCCTATCCCAACCGCGATACACTGGCAGCCTAAATTAAGTGTGCATCGCCAAGAATAAATCAAACCATCTGCTTAGGATTACATTGTTTTTAATTATTCCATGTTAAAAATTTAAATAAAATTTAATTCATAATCAGAAAGGATTATCAACAAAAAATATATATATGTGTAAATATCAAATTTATATAAAATTCCAAAATTGCAATTGATTTATATATAAAAACTAAATTTAGGGAAATTCAGTTTTTGTTCACTTGCAATTTTGTTACTCTTAAAGATGACAAAAAAATGAATAAATTACATTCAATACCCACAACACTTCACGGTGACGAAAGATCTTTCGGCGTCGACGTTATAAGCAGAGCCTCACAAAACGGTTTTATATTACTGTTAGGACTTACTTAATTAGGATTAAGTTCCTTACGCTTGATAACTTAATTTATAAACTTGTTCACAAATAAAATTTTTGTATATATTGCTTAATTATACCCTTTACCACAGGTAAATACAATATTGATCTTAGACCCTATAAAGTATATATATTCTGGGTCCTTATGAAGAGCGAAGTTGTTTTAACGATGTCCGTCTGTCCGTCTGTGTGTTGAAATGGGTTTTCCAAAGAACCCAGACATGATGAGGACTTGATTGTTTTTTATTTCTGTTACATGTGATCCATTTCTGTTTGCTATTAAAAATCAGACAGATCTGTTAATAAATGGCTGAGATATTAGCAAAAAACCAGGACTACCTCTAATTTTGTCCGTAAAATCCCTTTGTTGAATATGTATGTAGAATTTAACGCATAACAAACACATCCATGTGTTAAAATTCTTTTCTTTCATCACCACCTTTTATACACAAACAACAAACACATACAAAGATGCGTCATTTAAATAAAAACCAAACAAATCTCTAATGAACGAAGACTTTTTATATATGTACCTCTATTAACGATGATTTCGTGTGAGCTTCAATAGCTCAGTTGTCTAGACGCTATGTCACAAATACTTTTTTTTCTCTTAGGCCGCGGGTTCGAATCCCGGTCAATTCACTTTTTTTTTTGTACATTTTTTTTTTTATTTTCTTAAGACTTTTTTTTTGTTTTTTTTTAACATTTTATAATTAATTTATATAAAATTTTATATTAATAATTCAATAATCCATAATAAATAAATACACAAACAACAAACACTATTATAGAGCTGTAATATGACCTATGGATACGTCTTGTATAGCAAAAAATCGAAAATCTTTAGTATAACATATTTGCTGAAAAAACTCGGAAATATTAGTTCAGACACAAAAAAGTTATGCCCAGAATATACATTTTTTTAATTACCTATTTTCTGGAACCATAAATCTTCCCGAGTCCAAGTTTGATCACCAAACTAAATGGTTAATTTCCTCTTAAAGGCATCCGTATTTAAATCTGTCCATTCCATATATGTCCATATATAAACTTCAGTTTTTTCCCAACCATGGTGAAGGGTATATAAGATTCGGCATAGCCAAATTTAGCCGCTCTTACTTGTTATTATCTAAAATCAAATTGGACTCAACTCTTAAAAATTTTGATTAATGATTATTTTAGCTGGATTAAAAATTCATTGTATAGGAAAACGTAGTTATTCATCAAACGAAAATTTTCCTTTTTTTTTTTTTTTTGATATATCTAAAGTCCCCGGCCTACCATAGTAAGACACATTTTTTGGATAAATTTCTTTTTTTTTATTCAAAATAGTTCCCTTCAAGGGTGATACACTGATTATAGCGACCCCCTAAATTTTCGATACCCTTTTGTAGTACGATTTGTTCATTGCTTCAAAATAGGCCTCAGTTTCGGCAATCACCTCTTCATTCGATGAAAATTTCTTCCCAGCGAGCATTCTTTTGAGATCTGAGAACAGGAAATAGTCGCTGGGTGCCAGATCTTGAGAATATGGCAATTCGAAGCCCAATTCATGGATTTTCGCCATCGTTTTCACTGACTTGTTTTTGGTCAAAAGTGAGCTCGCGCGGCACCCACCTTGCACAGAGCTATCTCATACCCAAATATTGGTGAGTGATATGATGTACACATTCAGTTGATATCTTAAGAGTGCCTGCTATTTCATTCAATTTCAATTTACGGTCATTCGAAATCATTTTGTGGATTTTTTTTTTTTGATGTTTTCGTTCGTAACAACTTTTTTTAGGCGTCCACTGCGTTCACCGTCTTCGGTGCTCATTTCAACACGTCTAAACTTAGCATACCAATTCTTGATGGTTGATTTTCCTGGTCCAGTGTCTGGACCATTTTTTCCATTTTTTTCACAATAACAAAAGTTGCTTCACTTAAAATGCTATAATTCACAAACTAATGATCCGACAGCTGTCAAATTTATACACGTGTCTTTTGAAGGTTAGGGCTTTTTTTTTCTTAAAAACACGCTACAGCCGCTACACAATTTTTCACAATTGCCTTTAAAATTCCAAATTACACATAATATTGCATATAAATTTAGATGAAGTTTCCATCACCGATTTTGCAATCAAATTTTAAGATGAAAGAACCACACAAAAAAATCATTGTTACTTTAACAACCACACATAAGGGCAAATGACCGATGATCAAACAAGAGTAAAGCTAAAAGTCCATGCCATGCATGCTGCGCTTCTTTGCGTCCTACGCGGTTGTCAAAAAAGTAAAATCATTGTGATTGTATGCTGCAAGTGACAGAGTACCAAAGCGTAGGATGCCTTGACGCGTATGACGCTAAAAGTAGGTCTACTTTCTACTTTTGTAAGCGTCGTAAGCAGCGTACGAACAGATCAGCTGATTTTGATAAGTTATTTTTATTTTAAAAACTACACAATGGATGAACAACTAATTGAAGCTATAAAAAACACGAAGTCCTTTATTTTAAATTTGTTTTATTCAACTAATTTACACTACAGCTGATCAAAACAAAAGCGGAAAAAGCTTCGCATGTAACTTGAATTTCAGTAAAGCGTATATGCTTCACCTTTTCTTTCAAATAACCCCAAAGAAAAAAGTCCAACGGTGTCAAATCACATGATCTTGGCGCCACCACGTAAAATAACAGGACCATTGAATTTGTCGCGGAAAAGAGCCATTGTTTCGTTAGCTGTGTGGCAAGTGGCACCGTGCTGTTGAAACCACATATCGTCCAGGGTCATATCCTCAATTCCTGGCCACAATAATTTCCTTATCATCTCGCGATAGCGAACACCATTCACGGTAAATGCTTGGCCGACCTCATGACACACTATCGCGAACAACAGCAATATTTTCCGCAGAACGAACTGGGCGAGCATGCACAGGTGTTTTCACAGACCCATAATAAACCTGAATAACTTTAAAGCGTTACGCGATTGTGTATCTTTCCATGGTTCAAATTGAGTTAGTCTGAAATTGAGAAATGCCAAATGAATTGCAGAAAAAAGCTTGACGTTTAGGTCTGGTTCACATTCAACATCGGCCCTTAAAATTTAACCACCCTTTACTAACAAACTACAATCTATCTAAAAATATTGTTTTTTCTAAAAAAAAAAAAAAAAAAACAAATATGTTTACTCCATTACAACAAGCAGGCGGACATCGCTAAATCGACTAGAAATAGCATAAGGATCACGAATATATTTCGACATATTACAAACGGAATGATATACTGATATATACCCTCACCATATATGGTGTAGGGTATACAAATTATTGAAATTCAACAAATATTTATTTAGTTTGGTGTTTTCGTATTTCAATTGATGTTTTTTAAATTACATTTGGAGTCATTCCAAATGTTTTTGAAACAAGGCAATCGTTTTAAAATAGTCTTTGAACTAGAATAAAAATTTGTACGTGGCTATTCCACGTTTCCATGATATATGTACTGCTTTTTGGTACTCAAAAGTCGATGTATTTCACGGTGTATCACGACTCAAAGTTGGTCACTTTTTTAAATGAAGAAATAAGCCAAAAAAAAACAAAAACAAATTTTGTTAAATTAACAAATTTTTCTGTTAAGTTAATGGACTTATTTGTATTAAGAGTAGTTTTTTAGTTTTTAAGTTTTTGCAATTGTTATAGATTTTATTAATTTAATTTATTTTTTTTTGCATTTTAGCGATTATATATTTTTCTAGTTTTATATTTTTGCTAAATTTTTGATATTTTTGAATTTTAATAATTTTAGTATTTTTTTCTTCATTTTTATCAGTTTTTAAAATTTTAACCCTCCACCATATATGGTGAGGGTATATATCAGTTTGTCATTCTGTTTGTAATATGTGGAAATATAGGTTTAAGACCCCAAAAAGTATATATATTCGTGATCCTTATGCAATTTAAAGTCGATTTAGCGATGTCCGTCTGTCTGTCTGTCTGTTGAAATGGCGATCAGGACGCGAAGACGCAAGCGGGGGTGCCAATTTTTACCCAGATCATTGAATATACTCCCGAGCAGTTTGGTATTTAAAATGAGCGAAATCGGTTTTGCGGTTCAAAAGTCATGAGTGAAAATGTGAAGGTACCTCTAAATTTTCCATACAAATTTGTACAATTTTCCTGTATCTATTTTAATTTTCTGTTAAGTAAGTAAAAATGTTATTCAGTCTTCTTCTTGTTCGACTACATTTATTGTCTTTCATACTATGAGAATAATAACATTCTTAGAGCTATATGTGTGTTACTGTTATAACTAAGTTAACGTAAAAAGCAACATTGTTAAAGTCGCTAACAGAGCAGACTTCTGTAAATAACATTACTTAAACTAAACAAATAACATTACTAAAACTAAATAACAAAAGTTCTGTTACATAAATTGACAAAACATATTCATATAACAGTTCATCCAAAATTTAGTATATCATATACAGCCCCTATGATTGCTGGAGGCTGGGCTCATATAGAATGAGGTAAGGTCCAGGGGAGCTGGATTGTCGTTAATACGTCCATTGATGGTATTTTTCTCGTTTTCGTAAAATTTGGCTGACAAGCAAATTATCGTGTAGCTCAAGTTTCTCAACAAATCTGGCTTGCAACGACATGGCGTACCTACAGAAGGGTAGAACATCGGCATTTTCATAGACGTAACTATTTAAAAATCGTTTTATGAAATTTTCATAATTTTTCCCGATGCATTTTCTTAGGAATTTCCATTAAAAATATCTACAATTCTTTGGCTACTATAGGAGATATAGTAAACCTGTTTGGGTTTTTCTGTTAAGCTTTGTTGCTTTTTCGTTTCATTCCATAAAATGTATTTATCTAAAGAAAGAGCAAAATACATAATTGCTTTAGTGCCGCTATTTTTGAATAGGTATCGCTGAATTAACTAAAACAATACCCTGCCCCATGGCTAGGTCCAAAGAAATTAATATATAAAGAAAGAGCAAAATGCATAATTGCTTTAGTGCCGCTACTTTTGAATAGGTGGCACCCCATGGCGATATAGCCTTGGATTAGGCTTTCAATTAATTTATTTACCAAAAATATTAAATTAACTACAAACATCAAATTCTAATGCATTAAGATGTTACTGGTGGACTTATTACATAATTTTAAAGTCAAAATTTCAAATGTTTGACGTAATAAAATAGTATTTTTTTTTGTTCCATTTGTATTTTTGAGAGTTGAGTGATTGGCAAATGTATATTTATGTTAATGTTTTCTTTTATAAAAAAATACACATGAATAAAGTGCAATATTGTGCTCTTAAACATCTAAATGAATAATGATTTAAAAAATTAAGGTATAATATGCACATAAAACATATATTTTTCATAGTTTTTGGCAAATATTCATATATGTTACAAAGAAAATAGAAAATCAATAATACTCTACTGCATATTGTAGTACAATATGGCTAATGGAGAATAGCTCTGCAGCAAAATATGCACCTTCTGATGGACCATCTATTGACAAATAGTTACAACTCATGTTCTTTCTTTAATAAAATAATTTCTTTGCTGTATTCTCTTCGTTAGACAAAGACACTTCAATTTTTTAAAGAAAGAATATTCGTTGCAACTATTTATCAATGCGTGGCGCATCAGAAAGTACATTCTCTCCATTAGGCATATTCAGCTGCAGAGCTAGTCCCCATTAGCCAGAACAAAATTGAGTATTTGACAAAAACTATGCTTAAAATGTTTTTTTTTTGTGCAGTCCATGGTTAAAAAAACTAGGGAAAGTGTAGAGGTGCCTCTAAGTTGCCCATACAAATTTAGTACAATTTCATAGTAGCGACAGGTACATAACATATTTTCTCACCTCAAACATTTTTTCACCACTAAAATTTTTTTCACAACAAAAAATTTTTTCACCTCAAAAATTTTTTTTTACCTCTAAATTTTTTTTCTTCCAAAAAAGTTCTTTTCACATTTAAAAAAGTTTTTCACCTCAAAGAATTTTTTCACCTACATAATTTTACTTCAAAAGTTTTCTTATATTATTTGTATCAAAAACAGTAGAGAACATCTTTTTAGGATGTTGGTGGAGGGTATTCAAAGATTCGGCACAGCCGAATTTAGCCCTTTTTTACTTGTTTTTTTTGTTCAATTTGGCAGAATTGTAATAAAAAAATTGTATTGAAAAGTATTTTTATAAATGGAAAGTCTTACTAACAAAATATATTAATACAGTCTGAATATTATGTAGTTAACTGTTTGTAGTTTAATAAAAAAGTTTTCGGTTCCATTTAAAAATAAAGAAACATACATACATTTATTTGTCGAAGAAAAATCTATAATAACTTTTTATACATTTATTCCAAATGATTTACTATCTTTTACCGATTTTTTCAGTTTCATTTATTTTTTTTTTTAATTTGTTTGAAATTTAATAAAAATTTACCCACAAAATGAAAATTTGTGGTTTATTTGTGTGCGTAACAGTTATTACAAATTTAAATTTTGTTTGCTGTCTGTTTCAAAAAAAAAAAAATATTAAAAAAATTTCAATTTGTTTTTTTATTTAAATTGGTTTTATGTATATACAAAATTTTTTAATACAAATTACAAGAACTTCATAAACACACATACATACACAAAGATATTCACACAAAAAGTGTCTATAGCTATGCATACATACATTTTAAAACTAAAAAAAAAATAAAAAAATTTTAACACATAAAAAAATAAAAACAAAAAATACAAAAAGGGAAACAATTTCAAATAAATGAAAAAAAACGTTATTTTTTAAGGAATTGGTAGGTAAAATTTTGACATTTATTTTGACTGATTATATCATTTGTTTCTTACGGATGTGTCAGTTGATTAATTAACATTTAAAAATAAATAACAAATGGCATTTACTTTAAATGAAAATTAAGTAGACCGGTTTTTAAATGAAATATCATTTCTTTTAAATGACATTTTCAGTTATTTTAACTTACAAACTATTTTAAGTGTTGAATGTTTTTGGTCATTAAATTTTACTAACGTCCCCAGCAAAAAAAAAATGGTAGTCATTCCGTGACTATAACTTCTTTCATTGCTTCCTAAACTTCAGTTTTATGATTTTTTGGTGTTATTCTAAGGCACTTCCAAAATAATTCATGTGTTCATATTTCAAATGCAGTGATCTGGATATAGTTAACCCGATGCATATCTTAAAAAATCTCTCTTCATTACTTCTAAAGCATAAGTTATAGAAGGTATATGTATATTTTTTTAATCTAAAGCATTTATTTAAATTGAAAAAATAGTTCTGATGAACTTTTTTAATTTTTTAATTAAATCATTTTTTATATTTTAGTTTAAAATTTCATGAGGGTTAGAATTTATGCAGTTTTGCAATTTTTATAAAAGTTTTGAAAAATCAAGAAAAATTTTGTAATTGAAACTAGCTGGCCTGTCGTTTGCATTTTTTCAGCCTTAAATATTTATGACGACGCAATCTGTGCATTTTTGCATTATTTTTATTATTTAACACTACACCATTTCCAGCTGTAATTCAGAATTTATTAAAATAATTTTAAAATTGTGTAAAAATTTTCAAATTGCCCAAAAATGTTTTAAAATTTTGCAAAAATTATTTAAAATCGTTCAAAAATATTTTAAAATTGTCTAAAAATGTTTTCAAATTATACAACCAGTTTTTAAATTATCCAAAAATATTTTAGAATTTGTCTTAGAATTCAATAAAATGTTTCAAAAATGCTTGTTCACTAATGCAGAATTATTTATTTGTTTTAATAATGAGTATTTGTATATCAATGCATATATTTCGCTTCTTTAAACTTATTTTTCTGCCTTCTTATGAATTAAATTTTCATCAAAGCTTAAATACTACAAAGTATATGAACATTTTCCACTCATGCATCAGAATACCTTATCATTGTATTATCATTGCTTCCTTAGAGTAAAGTATGAGTAATGCTAGTAGCTCTATTTGAATACTTCCATCCCATGACACGCTAATGTTAAATTAATCGATGAAACCATTAGAAAAGAAGTGATGCCTTTGCCATAGTAGTGATAATTTTATTGCTTCTTTGGCAGCTTCATTTTTGCTGGGTCAGAGTTCCCGTTGGGAAAACAACATAACCACGTATTTGATTACTAAGAACAAGACCGAGCCGAAAAATATTTTTTTCTTATGATTTTTATAAGATCGCCGTCTCTTTAGGAGACTCTTGCTCTTCCAAAACTTCGGTTTCTGATAAGATTTTTTGCCAGATCGAAATACATATTTCAGCTAAAAAAATACGTAAATATAAAAAAATACATAAATATAAAAAATACATAAATAAACATGAATTTATAACCTATCGAATATAGGCGGCAGATTTTTCCAGCTAGAACTTTTCCATTTTAGAGCTTATTTCACTCTAGTGTTTTTTTAGCGCATTTTTATGCTGCATTATGCATTTATTTGTTTTCATTTTTACGTTTTTTTACTTACGCATTAAAAATTACCTGCATAAATTCCACTGTGTGTGTTAAGATTTTATTACCAGCATTCCAGTAAGGATGCTCCGTCATAGATATTTTTGTAAAATTACACTGTGAAACAAGTTTTGGTTCATTACAAGTAGCCTCCATAATTCCAACGCGAAATGAAAATAGACCATTTCATAAACAAATCCTTCAAAGGATTTGCTACAAAGTTAGCTCGGACTTTTATTTTATGGTTTTTTTTAAGACCTGCCCGACTGTGAAAGCGCAAGACAGGTTGTTTATTCTTATCCAGATTATTTGTTATTCTCCTAAGTAATGTCGTAACTAACTTTTCACAATCCTTTGCAATATTTCTTTGTAAAATGGAGCTACTTTGAATCAATAAGGCTGAGATTTCTTGTTACACAGTGTTATCTGTAAGCTTCTCATGAATTTTATTCATAAAGTTGTTGAATTAAATAAGTGATTTTTTTTGATAAATATGTATGCATTCATGTTTATTTTATGTTTATAATGTCTCTTGCACCTGTCATTAATTTTAATCTCATAATAAATACACGGTAACCACTTGAAAATTAATGTAAAACACTTGTATAATTAATGTTAACCATTTTTTTGTATTAAACGACTATGCAGCATACATACATACAAACATTGAGGAAAAAATGCAATAAATATAAAAAAAAAATACGAAAATTGTAAAAGTCAATAACAACTGATGATGCTTTTCACCATTTGATCATATACCAATATTTCGTCAGGTGAGATGCAAAATAACATAACGAATAAATTTTCCGAAACCGGTTTTATTGTTGTAGATCAACCCCAAATCTGACTAGAAATCTGGTGAGCAATCTTGATTTTGATTGGTTATTGGTGTTTGTGTTAATTTTTGGCCTTTAGTGTGTAAAACATTTCATTCCCGCTCTGCCCGTTTTAGGGGTGTTTTTGACGATTTGTTAGAATACAGCCAAAAATTATCGTTATGTGTGGGAGTAAGAGGGTTAATATGTTCCACAAATATATTTATGTTAATATTTTCTACAAGTTACTGAACATACCCTACACCTCAAATGTAAAGAACACATAGTTTCCTATCCCATATGCTGCACGAACAGGCCAAAGGGGGAACTTTAACACTCCTCCCACCGATGTGATCTTTCAAAAGTTCAAAATTGTTGTACAGTATAATCAAAACTACCAGTTTTTTAAAATTCTGCAAAAACATGAAAATGTTAGTTACATTGTTTTGCACTTCACCCAACGGTACAGGGAATCATACATATTGCTTACACTCAGAAAAAAAAGTTAGTAGAAAAGTTTGTAAACGGTTTTCAATCCCACTTTACTATTTTTGTACTGATTTTTAGTGAAAAAATTATTATTTAGCAAATCTTTTTGCTATTTACATTTTACAAATTACAGAATTTTTACAGAATATCTACAAATTTTCGTTGCTAATTTCAGAAATCATTTTACAAATTTTTGAAAACCGATTTGCTAAAATTAGCAAAAAAAATTACTAATTTTAAAAAAGTCGATATTGAAGGAAATGTTATTTCTAATAATTTAAACTTATACATAGAAACTTAAATTGCCCTAAAATGCTAAATAGGATTAAAAAAGGGATCGGAAGTGAAGATACCGACTCATGTCTAAAAAGAGGACATAAACTTAAAATAGCACTAAAAAGGGTTTTTTAGTTCTAAAAATCAGCCCTAAAAACAATTAAATTTAACCTTAAAAGTAAAATATTGACTAAAATATTTTACAAAATAGAAATTACCAAATTAAAACAAAATGATAAATTCGTTTATGTTTTAACAATTTTTAAGATTTTTAAGCCTTTGATTTTTTTTTTTTATTTTGTATAAAACATCTTTTAAAAAATATAATCAAAATTTTTGATGCTCGATAAAAAAAATAAATCTAAAACTTTGTACTAATATTCACAATAATTAGTAATTTTTTTTTGCTGATTTTAGCAAACAGATTTTAAATTCCACTTTACAAAAAGTCTACTAAAATTTAGTAGCGGCTACTATTTTTTCTACTAATTTCATTGTACTACACGTCAGCAGACATGTGTTGCTAAGATTAGCAAAAAAAAATACCGCTGGGCTCAAATTAGCAGAATTTCCCGTAATAACAGCAACATTTTTAGTTGCCATTACAGACTTTTTTTGGTGAGTGTACACTTTTTGCTTTTACGAACATCTGGTAGCTTAAGTGTTCATTAGCGGTATACCCGTCTTAAAATTGCAATGAACCATAAATAAGAACGTCAATCAGGGTGAACATTAAAAGAGAGTAAATATCAAAAAAGCATGAAAAAAAATTCAAGTAAAATGTATGAAATAATGGTTAAGGGAAATTACATTATTTTATTATTTAACAAATTGTAATTTAAATTTAATATGAATGTATTTTAATTGGAAAAAAAGAATTATAACGAAATATTTTTTCTTTATTTATTCAGTTGTGGTAACTGAATGCCAATAATGGGGAAAATATAAACCACACAAGAATTCTAAATAAAAATTAAAGACCGCTTTGGCAAAACTCATCAGGATATCTCATAGGTTTGTTTATTCTTGTATCAATAGTCATTGGGTAACATATTCAAATATATGCATTACTGTTTTTGATGTTTAACAATGTTTTTAATACAACACAAGAAGTCTGCCAGTACGAATTGTTGGTCATATCAGTAAAAACATGTTAACATGGCCACAAAACAACAACACCATACTAGTGTTTTGTGGCATTTTAATGATTCAAACATGAATCAATGAATTCTTAAATTTAAATGAACACAAACATAAGCCCATAATTGTCATCCAGGAGGTAACATGAGTTAAGTGTGTTCAAATTATAAAAAAAATGCATGGGAATTTTTTATTTGAATTTAATTTGTTTTTGGCTAAATTGACTAATTCTTTTTTTATGCACACATAAAATTACCAAAATTGTATCGTTATTTAATTATAAACATAAAATATGTATATGAACCGATACAATGTCACATCATACAGGTTGGTTGAAAAGTTCCTGCGCTCGAAATGAAAGAATACTGTTTTTGCTACGAAATATATTTTTTTATTCAATATAATCTCCTAGAAGCTTATTACACTTATTCCTATGACCTTCCAATAATTTTATCCCATCCTTAAAATGGTTTTCCGGAAGCTCTGCAAAATAACCGTCTACGGCTGATATGGCCTCTTCATTTGACGAAAAATGCTTTCCATGAAGGAATTATTTGAGATTTCTGAAGAGATAGTAGTCACTGGGAGCCAAATCTGGTGAACACGGTGGATGTTCAAGCAATTCGAACTTTAATTTTTTGAATTTAGCCATCGTCAAAACACTTTTGTGAGCAGGTGCATTGTCTTGATGAAAAATGATTTTTTTCTTCTTTAAACCAGGTCTTTTCACACGAATTTTTCCCAAAAAACTGATGCCATAACCTTCTTTGCTGATCGTTGTTACTTCACCTGCTTTGGAGCTGAACAACCAGCTTCAGTTCACTGTAAACGTTCTTGTTTCAATTTAGGATCATGGTGGTAGATCCAAGTCTCATCCATAGTTATAAAACGACGCAAGAAGTCGGTTTTATTCGGCTTAAAACGCTCCAAATTACTCTGAGAAATTTGTTTTCGATCCAGTTTTTGTTGAATTGTTAATGTGTGCGGCACTAACTTTCCAAACAGTTTTTTCATACGTAATTCTTCATGTAAAATATGGAGTACTCGTTCGTCTGAGATGCCTATGGCATTCGCAATTTCACGCTCAGTCAAACTTGGATCTTCACTAAACATATTATGTACCTGCTCAATGATTTCTGCTGTGGTTGCAGTTTTTGGTCGTCCTTCGCGTGGATCGTCTTTAAGGCTGGTACGACCACGTTTAAATTCACCAGCCCGACGGTGCGTTTTGAAGGTGAGGACTCCTTATACACTTCTAACAATTGTTCATAAATTTCCTTTGCTTTTAAACCCTTCAAAACAAAGAATCTAATGACAGCACGATATTCAATTTTTTTCCATATTAAAAAAAATCAATGACACGTCAACTTCAAATGGCTTGTAAACAAAAAAAGAATTGACAGAATGACTTGCAACTTTGCATGTGTTGTCAGGACAGTTATACCAACTTGAGAAAAAAAAAAAAGTTTGGAGCTAGCAGTGCCATCTCTTGGTGAGCGCAGGAACTTTTCAACCAACCTGTACAATAATAAATATTGAAAAAAAATATTATTTTCTAAGCTGCACTTAATACCCACAACCAATTATTGCCAGATAATTTTTTACTCAGGCTGCCAGATCAAAATTTATAATTTTGAAATAAAATTCTAATAAAATTTAAATAACTTTTGGTGAATGAAATTCAAACAATCGTAAAAGTAACAAAAAAAATATGTTATAAACTAAATTATTTTGCTGTATTTTATATTTTCCCGATTAAAATCTTGATCTGGCACAATATTTAATCATATCCAATTCCTTAATATCTAAATTGATCCAAAATAAAAGGCTGATCAAATTAGATCCAGCAATATATTTGGGGATTTAGAAGGAAATAAGTTGATTCGAAAAATGGCAGATTAAATAAGATCCAGCAATATATTTAGGGATAAAGTAATATCCACATTTATCCGAAAAATGTCAGATCGAATTGTATCAGATTAGATCCAACACGGAAACTATGTAGTTTATTAAAAAACGTATAAAAAATATAAAAAAAAATTAATTATAGAACAATTCCATATGAAAACGATCAAAATTGGCAAATTTTTGGACGACCCCTCTCCGATTTTAAAATAAATAGTCTCAATCGATTGCCCAGCAAAAAATAATGTACCTACATATTTTTTTTTTTTTATAGTGACTGGTTTAGTGGTGGTGTACACCACTGTCATGTGACAAAATTGAAGAATTCTTCATAAGGGACCTCATTGAAAGTTGTTTTAAAAAAAAAACTACTAAAGCGATCGCAACGAGTGATAGCTCGTTGGAAAGGTATTGAATCAGGCTTTAATTGAAAAATAAAATTTTCCTAATTTTTTTCAGAAATTTACCTTTTTTCCCATGAAAATTAAATTTTCCGATTTTCCACAGAAGCTCCTAAATTTTCCGGCTAATTTTATTTTTTTTGGATTCCTCATAATTTTTGCTTTAAGAATCAGCAATAAAAAAATGGGCCCCGACTCCTTGCTTGGACAGGAGAAGAGCATTTAAGAGACCACCTTGTTCTCATTGTTTTTATATTTTTTATAATTGAATTATTTTTAATTATTTAACATTATTTTATTTTATTATTAAAAATACATTTTAAAAATTATTTTACAGTTAGAAATACATTTATGAAGAAAAAATCAATTTTTTTTATGAGCCCCAAGTTGAGTGTGTAGTGAATATGGTCTGCCTGCATTCACAAGATCGGCCATAAATCCATGGATAATAGCAGCAGTGGCATGTAATGGCACACCAAACCCGACTGAGGCTACAGGTCATAAAATGTTTTGTAAATTTATTAAATTACCAGGTAATAAATATTTCGCCTAAAATGACACGTGCAGAAACAAGTCATAAAACACGGATTTTCCATAAATATGGCGAAATATTAATTACCTGGTAATTTAAAAAATTTACAAAACATTTTATGACCTGTGGTCGGCTTATTGGCAGTAACCAATTAAGTCCCTCTTTAAAAAACATTTTATGACCAGTAGTTCACGCAAATTGTCCTATTAAAGAAAAGCAAATATCGCTTATTTTTTTTTACCTATTTTTTACCAAAAAATAAATATAAATACTTCTCACACTCTGAGTCAAATTTCAGTTGAATACTAAACGTGAAAGTGTTAAAGTGTTTTTTTTTTTTTGTAAAGTAAAGAGTGAAGCTGTAAAGACAATTTAAAGTAAAATGAATAAATTTTGCTGCAATCCGTTTAACAAGAGTGGACATCGTTCGAAAAAGATAAAAGTATTAAAATTAACTGGTGTTTCGAAGCGATACATGAATGAATTAAATATACAATACGGTGAAGAAGCACAATTCATTTGCCCCAAGTGTAAAATCGATTTGTCTCAACAAGCAAATGCATTGAAACAAATGCAACCACAATCCGAGAGTGAAATGACAATTGAACAAAATGTTTCATCTGATAGTGAGGCAGACATTCCGATGGTCAATATGTCTTTGAGTCCTTTGAATGAGGCTATTACCACTTTAGGTGAAACGCCTATTAGAAAAAGAAAGTTGCGAAGTGAAAAATACAGGAAAGATAAAAAAGGCAAGGTTATGAGTGCAATCGCGACAATATTTGATGAAGGCTCTGATAACGAATGCAGTCAAGCAGATGACGTTGATGACGGCAAACAAATGATTGAGCAGTTGAAAAGAAAATTCAATTTAGCGACCACTTTTCCGGAGAAATATCTCATTTTATCTGTGCTGCCTCAATCATGGTCTATACGCAAGATTTCTGAACAGTTTTAAACATCTTTTTACATCGCGAGAAGAAGCAAAGAATTAGTTCGACAGAAGGGCATATTGGCGACTCCCACCAAGAAATTTGGCTCAAGGACCCTCAGCGAAGCAACAGTGAAATTGATTCAAGATTTTTACTGCAATGATGACAACAGCCGCGCCTGCCCAGGTACACGTGACTATGTTATCACACGTGAAGATGAAGCAAAATTACACAAGCAGCGCAGATTATTATTATGTAATCTATCCGAAGCATACCATCAGTTCAAAGAGAAATACCCAGCAGAAAAAGTGCGATTTTCTAAGCTTGCCATCCTACGACCATTAGACAGGCACTCAAAAAGAACACGATGCCATGGAGCGACGACTTCAAAACAGATATAATAATGTCAAAACTATAACTGGAACGCAAAAGTTTCATTGCTTCATACCAAATATTTCTGATATGTCAATTAATGTAAAGCGGTACTCTTCGTCTGCCGACGTGCTAAATTTAATGTTACTTTAATTTAATAATGATGCCAAGACAATTGAAATTTTTAATAAATATTGTAATTAAGTATAAGCAGCAAAATAAGAAAGATTTTTTCTTCATAAATGTATTTTTAACTGTAAAATAATTTTTAAAATGTATTTTTAATAATAAAATAAAATAATGTTAAATAATTAAAAATAATTCAATTATAAAAAATATAAAAACAATGAGAACAAGGTGGTCTCTTAAATGCTCTTCTCCTGTCCAAACAAGGAGTCGGGGCCCATTTTTTTATTGCTGATTCTTAAAGCAAACATTATGAGGAATCCAAAAAAAAATAAAATTAGCCGGAAAATTTAGGAGCTTCTGTGGAAAATCGGAAAATTTAATTTTCATGGGAAAATTTAATTTTCATGGGAAAAAAGGTAAATTTCTGAGAAAATTAGGAAAATTTTATTTTTCAATTAAAGCCTGATTCAATACCTTTCCAACGAGCTATCACTCGTTGCGATCGCTTTAGTAGTTTTTTTTTTAACAACTTTCAATGAGGTCCCTTATGAAGAATTCTTCAATTTTGTCACATGACAGTGGTGTACACCACCACTAAACCAGTCACTATAAAAAAAAAAAAATATGTAGGTACATTATTTTTTGCTGGGCAATCGATTGAGACTATTTATTTTAAAATCGAAGAGGGGTCGTCCAAAAGGTGATCGCTTTCATATGGAATTGCTCTATATATTTTAAATTGTATCAGGCTCGAGATCATAACTTACTGTTACTATCGAATAGTAAACACTATTTTTTTTTCTTAAATGGAAAAAATTGTAAGGATCTGCTCTAGAGGTAGTGCACATACCCGAGCAACCAGGTCATCTTCAGCCTCCTTATGAACCACCCAACCTACAAATAAACCAGGATTTAAACTCGATCTGCCGGATTAGTCCTGATTTAATATAATTATATAACAGTGCAGCTTATATTTTATAATTGATCTTTTTAATACTTATATGTATGAAAATGTATTTTTAGTCTGGTTCGAGATCATTGAAATTTTTTTTCCTTATTTTTATTTAGTAACCTAGAGAAAAATTTTCATTTGTAAAAAAAATTCTACATTAGATACATTTATATACAATTTTATTATTATTTATTATCTTATTGACTAATTGAATTAATTATATTTAAAGCAAAAAAATATATGTACATTAGGGCGGGTTAATTTTTTTTTTTTTTTTGATGAAGCGTATAGCAAAAACGTAATCTATAGGTGATTCTGAAAAATTTTGCTCAAGAGATCATAGCTCTAAGTCGGATTTGGAGCCCCCAAAATTTCAAAATATATATTTTTCCATATATACATAGAAAAATTTAATTAAATTCGTCATAAAATCGGATAGAATTATAGAATTTAATGCTTTAAATTCATCTCTTTTGTTTCTATGTTGTACATGTTTCTGGTATTTATCAAGCGAACCAGTTAATTTTTTTAAAACACTCTTTCTATTAATGATTTCAATATTTAATTAACACCAAATTTGGATAAATTTATCTGTTACGTGAGAAGTAAAAGTTTCATACGAGAACATTTTGTTTTCAAATTTAGCACGATCACTTAAAAAAAAATATATTTTAAAATGTGACATTTAGTAGACAAACTAAGATCATTTAAATCACTTGATAAACCAAAAACAACAATATCTTGATGAGGCATGTTAGTCAATCTAGAGTCAAAACTTGTTGATGTTGTTGCTTCTATTTGCGAAGACACCGCAGACGATGTTGATGGTTCTTGATTATCCATAATAACTTTGATATTATCACTGCAATCTTTGATTGTGTCACACTAAATTTAAAAATAAAAAAAATATTGGTATTGTGATAACCGAGTTTTTATTTCAGTATTTTGGCAAACTGCGTGCGCATTGCACGATGAACGATAAAGGAACAAGGAAAAACAAGCTTGGCAACGTTTAGTGTTGGTAAACGTCATTACTTTGTAACGTCATTATTCAGTGTTACAAAGTTGCTCAATTGAACAATGCTGCCAGGTACCAATACAGATTCTGAAAGGTGATAAAAATACCTTTCAAAGAAGCACAGATTGAGAAATCTACTATAATTCTATCCGATTTTATGACGAATTTAATTAAATTGTTCTATGTACATATGGAAAAATTTCTATTTTGAAATTTTGGGGGGCTCCAAATCCGACTTAGAGCTATGGTCTCTTGAGCCAAATTTCTCAGAATCACCTATAGATTACGTTTTTGCTATACGCTTCATCAAAAAAAAATCGTTCCATACAATTTGACCTTAATGTACATATATATGTAAATTTTCACCACTTATATCCCATCAAAAATTAATAGTTCTTGTTGTCCCGAAATGGTTTAAAGTTTTAAAGTTTTGTAAAAAAAAATATTAATAAGGAAATGCGGCCATATAAAATTATATCTTACATCATATCAAAAATACTCTAGATATGGAACACAAACTTGTTTGCATATATTGAATCATATATAATTATATATTATATCATATCAAAAAATATTTCATATATTGGAACATATATTAAACCGTATATAATTATATCTCAAACCATATTAAAAAATATTTTTGATAATGGCCCATATATTATTGTATCTCAAATATTAGGTAGCATATATAATTGTAAATGGTTCCGTATAAGCCATATATAAGTATACTTGATGCTTTATAGGTTATATATAAATATATACAGTGAATATCGTGCAGTCATTAGATTCTTTGTTTTGAAGGGTTTAAAAGCAAAGGAAATTTATGAACAATTGGTAGAAGTGTATAAGGAGTCCTCACCTTCAAAACGCACCGTTGAATTTTAGGCTGGTGAATTTAAACGTGGTCGTACCAGCCTTGAAGACTATCCACGCGAAGGACGACCAAAAATTGTAACCACAGCAGAAATCATTGAGCAGGTACATAATATGGTTAGTGAAGATCCAAGTTTGACTAAGCGTGGAATTGCTAATGCCATAGGCATCTCAGACGAACGAGTACTCCATATTTTACATGAAGAATCACGTATGGAAAAACTGTTTGGAAAGTTAGTGCGGCACACATTAACAATTCAACAAATACTGGATCGAAAACAAATTTCTCAGCGTAATTTGGAGCGTTTTAAGCCGAATAAAACCGACTTCTTGCGTCGTTTTATAACTATGGATGAGACTTGGATCTACCACCATGATCCTAAATTGAAACAAGAACGTTTACAGTGGACTGAAGCTGGTTGTTCAGCTCCAAAGCAGGTGAAGTCACAACGATCAGCAAAGAAGGTTATGGCATCAGTTTTTTGGGATGCAAAAGGAATTTTGTTGATTGATTATCTTCAGAAAGGTTAAACAATCAACTCTGAATATTATTGCAGCCTTTTGGATCAGCTCGATGAAAAAATTCGTGAGAAAAGACCTGGTTTAAAGAAGAAAAAAATCATTTTTCATCAAGACAATACACCTGCTCACAAAAGTATTTTGACGATGGCTAAATTCAAAGAATTAAAGTACGAATTGCTTGAACATCCACCGTATTCACCAGATTTGGCTCCCAGTGAAATCTCAAACAATTCCTTCGTGGAAAGCATTTTTGCAAATGAAGAGGCCATAGCAGCCGTAGACGGTTATTTTGCAGAGCTTCCGGAAAACCATTATAATGATGGGATAAAATTATTGGAAGATCATTGGAACAAGTGTATTGAGCTTCTAGGAGATTATATTGAATAAAAAAAATATATTTCGTAACAAAAACAATATTCTTTCATTTCGAGCGCAGGAACTTTTCAACCAACCTGTATTTATATATGATAATATATTATTAGATAAGGCCACATATGATTTTATCTAAAATTTTTTACTCGAATAATTATGTTTAAAAGAATTTACAAAAAAATATTGCCTCCGTAGCGGTTTGCTTTCTTATTAAATTTTTTTTTTTTTGTGGTAGTTCACTTATTGACCTCTAAATACCCTCTCTATATATAGTTTTAAGCTCTCTTTTTATCTTTAGAATAAGGCAATCAACATTTTGGGCTGTATATCCATTTTTATATACCTTTCACATCAAAATAGCTCAAAAAGTTTCAATTGGTCGCAGTTGTGGAACATTTGGTTCATTAATTTTGGAACAAATTCAACTTTTGCCATTGATTCTAAATACAAATAATTTTACCCAACTGATGGTAAGATTCTGCACTGCAGCCTACTGTTTCAGCATTCAGCTTATCTCAAGCTTTAGAGTCATGCAAACTACATTTCCCACCAGTTCCACGTTTTCGCTCAACAGCATTATTATTTTCAAGCAGTGTTATTATTTTTGTTGGGATTTTCAACACCAAAGCAAAGATCCATATGGCGTCAAGGTAATGCTCTGTATTTGGTGGTACCAGAAGGGTCTTATCTATGTGCTGTTGAAATCGGGCCAAACGATTGCAGTGAACCTGTACGGAACACAATAGCTTCGGGAGCATTGACAGGAATAAGCGAACAGACCTGAAGCCGTAATATTACATTACGACGATGCTCGGCCACATGTTGCAAGACCGGTTCAAAACAATTTAGATAGAAGTTGTTGGCCAATATTTTGAATAAACTTATATTGTACCAATACCGCATTTTGAAGTTATATCGTACAGCCAATACTTTTTGAATTTTTCTACAGGAAAGTGATAAAAATGAGGTTTTATGAGGGACAAAGGGCCTGCCCGAACCGCTTTGGTTGAAAACATGGAATTTGAAATATGTGTTCCCTTGAGTATATTCCAATTTACTGATGAGGTTATTTTTTGAATTTGTTAAAAATGGACCTTTCAAAGGCAAATGGTCGCCCACTTAATGGCCTGTCCAAACCGCTTTGGCTAGAAACCTGAAATGTGCTTTCCTTGGGATATGTACAATAACAAATATTTTTTTGTACTCCTTCATAAATCTTGTGAAAACCAATCTTTGTTAACACATCTCCGTAAATAAAGAAAATAAAAAAAGGAAGTTTTTATATATAGGCTTTTTACGTAGGTTTTACCCCTTAAGTGGTATAAAAGGGTGCTTGAGGTCAATGATTTTTGATGTAAAAAATTGGTATCATTGCGACAAAAACATTGATATATAACCCTTTAAGATCCGACTGTAAATACAGAAGATATGACAAAAAAATTAAAAATGCACTACATTCGGCAACAAAAAAAATTAAAAAAAAATTAAATAATAGTTCCGCTGGAATTATTGGAATACTTTCCTAGCAAAAGTTTATTGCTTTTTGCGAGCTTTCATTTTCAAATATTAGGGTAGTTCATTAAGGTGGTAGCAACTGAGATCTGGTGGGTTAATATTAGAACGGGTTACTTGAGGTCAATGGCTCCTTCGAGGAAAACATCGGTCTCCGCGAGACAAAAAATATTGATATACAACACTTTAAGATCCGACGGTAAATGGCGAAGATATAAAGAAAAATATAAAATGGCGACCCCTACGTTCGGCCAAAAAAAAAAAAAAAAACATTTTCGAAATTTTCTTGTTAAAATACTTTATATTTGAGGGTGTACGGTGAACTTTTTTTTTGAGGTACGGTCTAATGATCATGTATGTTCATATATATTTCGATTTTTACATGGGTTTTTATTTTTAGAGACAGAAAAGATGTAATTTTACAATTAACAGAAAATATCAACTCATACTAAAAGTCTGTATTTTTTTATATATTGTGAAAGTGAAACTTAAAATATTTTTACACAGAGGTATGGGAAAATTCGCTGATAAGGTACCTTTTCGAATATCCAATAAGAAGGTGTTAGAAACTGAGTTCAAATAGCCAAACAGCCGGATCTAGAAGCTTAAAATCTGTTTGTCCTCCAACGTAGACATCCACTAAAACGGGATTTTTAAACATTTTTGCAGGCTACAAATCTGACATTTAATACACTAGGCAACAGCCATTTTGTTATTTGGTTCTAGCATACTTTTTCTCATGGATTTGGACCTACTGAACACGAAAATGAATTTTAAAAATTTTTCTGTCGGTTGGTTTGCGAGATACAAATTTTTTAATTTTTTTTTTTTAATTTTTGGAGGTACACTTACTATTTTGAGCATATCTTTAGTCTTCTTTGACCTATTTTATCCTACTACTACTCAAATTAAAGACAATTGAGCCGTCTACAACTTATTCTCAGAAAATTTTCAAATCGGGTTAGTAGTTTTGATGTTGGCGGCTTAAAAAGGTTAAAAAACTGCGTTTTTTTAGTAAAAATGTGGCTGAAAAATTCATATAAAAATTCATATAAAATGTAAAACGCGATGTTAACAGCGATTTTAATTTTTTTACGTATAGCTGACACTTTTCCAAAGAAAATAAGCCCTTACTTAACAAAATCTGATGACAAATGGCCGACTTATTATTTTTTTGGTAAACGACCGAAATTCCGCTATTTCACGATTTTTTGATTTTCATTATTTGCACAGCTTACCTACCCAACGCAAACGAATAAATACATTTGAACTTAATTTAAAATAAACAAAGTAGTCTTCGTATATTTTTTTTTAATTTATTTACAGCACTACATGCTCAATGTATCGCACAATTAGCTAAACTAACGAAATTAAACTAACTAATTAAATTAAGCAAATCAACGCACAAAAAAATGAGTAAAAACAAAGATATAAGTGTACATTTTATGCCATGTGGAAAAACTGCTGACTTCTTCTTTGTTTTTTGTATTCGCTGCAATCGGTCTCACGTATTAGGGTCCAAATATAGTCACCCATCATAGCCGTGTCATAGTTGCCCTGATAGCGTCGTTCCATAGCCTTCAATTCCTGATGAAAGCGCTCGCCGTGTTCGTCGCTCACGTCTCCTAAATTCTCAGGGAAAAAATCCAAATGAGAATCCAGAAAGTGTATTTTAAGTGACATGTGCACTCCCATGGCTTCATAGTTCTTTACCAGATCCTCAACTATGTCCTTATAATTCGGGCTTTTGTTGTTTCCTAAAAAGTTTTCCACAACAAGCCTGAAGGAATTCCATGCTGCGGCTTCGATGGGTGATAACAGCTTTGGGAATTTTTCATCTTTCAACATTTTTTTTATCTCGGGTCCTGCGAAGACTCCTTCTTTAATTTTTGCCAGCGAAAGGTAAGGGAAAATTGACCGTAAATAGGCAAAAGCTTCACCTTCTTTGTCTAATTTTTTGGCAAAATTTTTAATCAAACCCAATTTTATGTGCAGCGGCGGAAGTATTATATTTTCACGGTTCTCTATTAGTGGTTTGCGCTGAAAATTCGCTTCTCCAACTACAGGTTTCGTTCGTACCGGCCATTTTTTTTTTATATAATGCTGATCATCAGCGCGGCTATTCCAAAGGCACAGAAAACAGCAATGTCGCGTATAGCCTCCTTGGAGTCCACACAGAATGGCCACAACTTTAAGGTCGGCGCATATTTTCCAATTGTATTTCCTATACTCTATGCATTTCAGCAAAATGTCCATAGTTTCATAGTTCTCCTTTGAATGAACCGCATGAGCAATAGGAACAGATGGCTTTTCATTCCCATTATGTAAGAGAACTGCCTTCAAGCTCTCTTTGTTGCTGTCAATAAACAACCTCCATTCGTTGGGGTTGTGAATTTGGTGAAGCTCTTGGAACAAGCCTGAAATGTCGCTGCAAAAACATATTTGGTCTTTCTTTGTATAAAATTTTGCATACTCCTTGTGACGGTTTCTGTACGCTGATACTTTCACTTCTGAAGCCGCAAATCCACACTGTATCATCCGAGACGCAAAAAGTTCGGATTTCTCCTTAGTGAGACCAAAATCGCGCACCCAATCGTTTAGTTCGGCCTGTGACAGTAATTTTCGCTTTGCACCCGGCTCAAATTCGCTTGCATTTGACTCAGACTCTTCTTCTGACGATTCTGCTTTTTGAAGAGATGCACCAGGGCACACTGGATATGGCACATCATGCGAATGTGGTACTGGAAGCGCAAACGATCCCACTTGAGCGTAGTTCCATTTAAAAAATCTTCCTACCCCACTGTTTGTGGTGAGGCAAAAATAACAGTCTGTGGAATGGCATAGCGGCTTTTTCCACATCATTGGTGTATCGAATTTCATATGGCGGCTAAAATTAAAATAAATTACTATATTCGCTATGTATAATGTGTTTAAATAAAAATTCTTACCTTCCGCCAGCTGCCCAGTTGGTTAAGATTATATAGCAAAGATCACACAGCGACTTAGGTGTCCATGGTTCTGTGATATTTGGTGAAATACCAAAATAATTCAAATAGTGCAATTGTACTGCTGGAGTAAACTTGTGTGCGTGATTTTTTTTTATAAACTGGCCACAAACATTGCAGAAATTGTCTGGATCGTTCAAACACTCGAACACACGTAGTCTTTTACTCATTGTCTTCCTTGCGTTTTCTAAATATTAACTTCTTTACACTTTCACAGACAGTTTTGAAATGCAATTGATAACCGTGTCTCCTTATGTTTAAATATGTATGAGCATGTAGTGCTGTAAATAAATTAAAAAAAAATATACGAAGACTACTTTGTTTATTTTAAATTAAGTTCAAATGTATTTATTCGTTTGCGTTGGGTAGGTAAGCTGTGCAAATAATGAAAATCAAAAAATCGTGAAATAGCGGAATTTCGGTCGTTTACCAAAAAAATAATAAGTCGGCCATTTGTCATCAGATTTTGTTAAGTAAGGGCTTATTTTCTTTGGAAAAGTGTCAGCTATACGTAAAAAAATTAAAATCGCTGTTAACATCGCGTTTTACATTTTATATGAATTTTTCAGCCACATTTTTACTAAAAAAACGCAGTTTTTTAACCTTTTTAAGCCGCCAACATCAAAACTATTAACCCGATTTGAAAATTTTCTGAGAATAAGTTGTAGACGGCTCAATTGTCTTTAATTTGAGTAGTAGTAGGATAAAATAGGTCAAAGAAGACTAAAGATATGCTCAAAATAGTAAGTGTACCTCCAAAAATTAAAAAAAAAAAATTATAAAATTTGTATCTCGCAAACCAATCGACAGAAAAATTTTTAAAATTCATTTTCGTGTTCAGTAGGTCCAAATCCATGAGAAAAAGTATGCTAGAAACAAATAACAGACAAAAGTTTGTTATTTGTGACCTAGTGATATAAGCATTCCTGGAATTCATACTGCTTATTTATTCCAATTAGAGTGTGGCAAAAATGTGGCTACAAAGAGGAAAAGACACACGTACGTACAAACCCTTTAAGCCAGAAATCTAAAACTTTAAATTCAAACATTTAATAGAAAACTTTCAACAAATTTGATTAAAATATATAATATAAAATATATAAGAATACCCTCCACCAATATCCTAAAAAAATGTTCTTTACTGATTTTGATACAAATAATGTAAAAAACATTTGAAGTAAAATTGTGGAGGTGAAAAAAATTTTTTGAGTTGAAAAACTTTTTTGGATTTAAAAACAAATTATTTGGTGAAAAAAAATTTTAAATGAAAAAAATTTTTTCTGATGAAAAAAAAAAAATTATAGGTGAAAAATATTTGAGGTTAATACAAAATATTTTTCACTTCTAATCGACTGTTGGAAAAATATGAGAACATACGAGGGCGGATCAATAAGTCCGTGACTTTTCGAACTTCCCTCGTAGTTATATGAAATGCAACACTGCTCCCATCAAGTACCACCTGTTAATAGACTATTGTCAAATGAGCTAGTTCCGTCATTTACTTTGCGTTAAACAGCTGTTCAAAACATACCACCTCGTGGATTTTTTTAAAAATGGAAAAAAGTGAATTTCGAGTGCTGATTAAAGATTATTTTTTGCGAAAAAAAAACCGTCAATCAATCCAAGGAAAAGCTTGATAAATACTATGGGGACTCTGCACTATTGATTTCAATGGTTAAAAAGTGGTTTACAAACTTTCGTTGTGGTCGCACAAGTACAAATAACGCTGAACGTTCTGGAAAAATGTCGAAAAAAACCACAATATGGTGTTGGCCGATCGAAGAATAAAAGTGCGTGAGATTGTTGATGTCATAGGCATTTCATATGATCAGTTGGATTTAAGAAAGCTGTCTGCATGATGGTTGCCGCGTTGGCTCTCAATTTACCATTAACGTAATTATGTAGTGTGTATAGTCTCAATGGCAAAATTCCATCAATTAAGCTACGAATTGATACCTCATCCGCCATATTCTGCGGATTTAGCCCCCAGTGACTATTTCCTATTTCCAAAGCTAAAGAAATGGCTGTGTGGAAAGAGATTTAGCTCCAACGATGAAATTATTGATCAAGCAAATACCTATTTTATGGACCTCGAAAAATCCTATTTTTTTTTTGCAAGGGATACACAAATTGGAGAAACGTTGGACTAAGTGTATTGAGCTAAAAGGAGATTATGTTGAAAAATACATTTTTTCGTTTTGCAAAAAAAACTGTGTTTCATTAAAAAAGTCACGGACTTATTAATCCGCCCTTGTATATTGTGTACCAGTTGTAGTAAAATACAACAATTTGTATGGAAAATTTAGAGGCAACTTCACTTTTGCACTCAAACCCATTTTTAACTGCTGCACCGATTTTGCTCATTTTCAATACCAAACTGCTCGGGACGATTTCCAATAAACTGTGTAAAAAAAGGCATCTTCGCATCTGCACGTCTTGATCGCCCTTTTAACAAGCAGGAGGACATTGCTAAATCGACTTAAAATTGTATAAGGGTCACGAATATATATAATTTCTGGGGTCTTATACCTATATATCGACATGTTACAAACTGAATTACAAACAACGTATTACAAGTCAACATTTGGCTAGAGATCTGATACTTGAAGTATGTGTTCACTGGTGTATGGGCTATTTCACAGAAGACACACTTTTTAGTATTTCCAATCAAGACTTTGTATAAATGGGATTTAAAAGGGGTAGAGTGTACCCAGCCCAAAACTGCTAAGGGAGGATTTTTCCACACAGGCAGGAGAAAAGTCTCCCACTTAATGCCATGCACAAGTCCCTTGGGCTAAGATGTCCTTTCTTCGATTTCTGTTCAAAAAATGGTTAAATGGTATTTAATAGGAAAAAAGTTTTCTCTTGAAAGGAAAAATCAAAACCTTTAATCTAACAATTAATGATTCATTTAAGATTTACTATAAAAAGTTTACACAAATATTTTAAAAGTGAAAAATTCCTTAGAAAAAAAATCTTTTCTTTTAAATATGTATGTATAGTTATAAGGCCATATGTTTCTCCTAGGTATCTACAGAGATTAAAACATATATTTAAATGTACCGATATTTAAAACTACTAGTAATGAAGTGTCTAGCTTTAAAGCTAAACAGATCGATACTTGTTTTTTTTTTTATTTTTACTTAAGGAGTACAACTAGTCAATATTGACTAACTAGCAGTTTAAATTTCATAATACAAAATATATTTATTTATTTATAAAGGGTGTCCCAAGAAGAACGCAATTTTTAAATCTGGCAGCATTCGAAGTGTCATTGTTTGACATTTGAACAATTGTTATTGTTTGCTAGTAGAAGGTACGAGGTTAGTAAAAATGGAGCGCTACACGAATGAACAACGAATTCTCATTGTGAAATTGTTTTACCAAAATGGTGAAAGTTTTGCGGCTACAGTTCGCAAATTGCGATCAATTTGGGGTCAAAATAATGCTCCAAAAGAGTCAACTGTAAAGAGATTAATGGATAAATTTGCCGAAACTGGGTCTGTTAGTGATGTAAAGACAACAACGCGCCATCGACCAGGTCGATCGACCGAAAATGTCGCAGCTGTACGTGATGATGTTGCTAAAACTCCATCCACCTCAATTCGACACCGAGCTCAGCAAATTGGTGTCTCCAAATCCACTTTGCAGCGGATTTTGATAATAGATTTGCATCTTCATGCATACAAAGTTCAATTGACTCAGGAACTGAAGCCAGCTGACCATGGACAGCGAAGGGAGTTCGTTAATTGGGTATTGGAGAGACAACATGAAAATGCTGATTTTGCCGATAAAATCATCTTCAGTGACGAGGCCCATTTTCATCTTGATGGCTTCGTCAATAGGCAGAATTGTCGCATTTGGGGTGAGGAAAATCCTCGAGTGATTCACGAGAAGCAAATGCATCCTCAACGTGTCACTGTGTGGTGTGGTTTTTGGGCTGGAGGAATCATTGGACTTTTTTTTATGAAAATGAGGCAGGTCAAGCGCAAACAGTCAATGTTGTTCGGTATCTTGAAATGATAACCAGTTTTTTCTTGCCTAGAATTGAAGAAATGAATGTGGAGGGCATGTGGTTCCAACAAGACGGCGCCACATGTCATACAGCCAGAGAAACAATTCAATTGCTGCATCAGTCATTTCCCGGTCGTGTTATTTCGCGTTTTGGAGATCAGAATTGGCCGCCTAGATCGTGCGATTTAACACCATTAGATTTTTTTCTTTGGGGTTTTTTGAAGTCGATGGTTTACGCGAATAAGCCGACGACGACTCAAGCCTTAAAAGAGGAAATGGGACGCTGCATTAATGAAATACCGCAGCATTCATGCAAAACGGTCATTGAAAATTTCATTAAAAGATCGCGTGCATGCCAGCAAAGCCGCGGCGGCCATCTGCACGATATATTGTTCCATACATAACCTCATTCTGTCTACTTTACGATATAATAAAGTTTCACGATTTTTTTTAAATATCTGTGTTTTATTTAAAATTTAAAAATTGCGTTCTTCTTGGGACACCCTTTATATCAAATTAATTACAGCAGACGAAGTTTTTGACAAAAACCTCTTACTGGTTGAAGCGCCATTTAAGGTCGTGGGGTTTGTAGCGGTTTAATCTTCTTGGCAATCCTGAAGTATTTAAGAGGGCCGGTGTTGTAAAAGTTTAATTTCATGTGCTTCTGCTTTGATTTGTATTTCAGAAACAATTGTTTCTATTTTTAGATCACGATGAATATCGGTGTTTCTTACGTACCATGGAGCTTTTACTAAATTTCGTAATACTTTATTCTGAAATCTTTGTATGATTTCTATTACACTATTCTTCGCACATCCCCAGATCTGAATCCCATAGGTCCACACTGATTTAATGATTTGTTTATATATCATAATCTTATTATATAACGATAAAGGCGATTTTCTGCCAATAAGCCATCTATATTTTCTATATTTTATTTCAAGTTCTTCTTTTTTCTTCTTCACATGCTCTTTCCAATGTAATTTTGCATCGAGTGTCATTCCAAGGTACTTCGCAGTATTAGCAAATGGAATTATTTCTTGGTCTATGTAAATTGGTTTGTAATCAATTATTTTATTTGTGAAATCTACGTGGGTAGACTTCAAGCTGTTTAATTTAATGCATCATTTTTCAGTCCATTGCTTTAATTCCAAAAGGGCAGATGGGAGTTTCGACGTAGATGTGGTAATGTTCTGTCCAATTGACATAATAACGGTGTCGTCTTCATTCATTGGTAGATCATATGTATATAACAAATATAGTAAAGGTCCTAAAATGCTGCCTTGGGGAACTCCTGAATTTATAGGGTAGAGGTTCGAGTAATTATCCTCCTGTTTGACTCTAAAGTATCTGTTTGATAAGTAGGATTCTAACAGTTGACAGTATTGCTTCGGAAGAAGTAGATTTATTTTGTATAACAAGCCCTTGTGCCATACATCGTCAAAGGCTTTTGACACATCCAAAAATACAGCTGAGCATATTTCCTTTTTTTCTAATGCAATCTCGATCGAGTGGGTTATACGATGTATTTGTTCAATCGTTGAGTGTTTTTCTCGGAAACCAAATTGATGCTTTGGTATTATATTTCTATTAAATATAACATTTTTTAAACTTTTACTAAATAGTTTTTCAAATAATTTACCCATGACAGGGAGTAGAGAAATAGGACGATATGAGCTAGCTTCCCTTGGATTTTTTCCTGTCTTTGGAATCATTATTATTTCTGCTACTTTCCATAGACTTGGGATGTGTTTGAGTTTTATAGCAGCATTGAATATGTTTGCGATTTTAAATACACCTTGATGAGGTAATTTTTTTAAAAGAACGGCAACAATTAAATCAAAGCCAGGATTTTTTTTTGATTTTAGGCGACTAATTTCCATTTTGACTTCTGTAATACAAAAAAGTGGAATGTCTTCTGCTACTTGATTGTTTATTTCTTCTAACTCGTGGTCATTATTTGGCCAAGAGCTAAAAACAGTTGAATGATATTCAGCAAAAGCAAAAGCCTTTTTAACGCTAGATTTAGCCCAACTACCATCAGATTTTCTTATAGCAGATGCTTGGTAGACTGGTCGTTTAAGTTTGGCTATGGAAAGGCGAGTAATCGGTCTTGTTGTCATAGGATAATTCTGACAGGTAATGATTAAAACTCACATTTTCGAACTATTTTATTTCTCTTCTAAGAGTTTGTGTTGCATTATTTAGAATAGTTTTATCTAGCGGAGAACGGGTTTGATGTCATTTCTTGCGTAACTTTCTTTTAGTGGCTATAAGATCTCTAATCATTTGTGGATATGATAATGAAGTTCACCTAAATAATGATCAAGGGCAGAGAATTACATGTGATCAAACTAAGGTTGATTGTTTTAAAAACTATTTTTTAACGGACTTAAAGGACCTCAAGAGAGAAATTGAAATTTATCCTTGAGACAGTTGTAATTCGCTACGGACGCTTTCTCATTCACTGAATCTTTTCACCCTTGATAACATTGATATTGATGATGTAATTGGGGTAATATTAGGGATGGATATTAATAAATGTCCAGGTTATGACAATATTTCACCAAAATTTGTCAAGGAATGTCAAGTAGAAATTGCTCCAATTTTATGAGATATTTTTAACAAAATGATAAATAATTCAGTTTATCCTGATGTTTTAAAAGTCCATAAGTTGGTACCAATACCAAAAGGAATAAATGTGAATACTGTAGATAAATATCATCCGATTGCCGTTCTATCTTCAATTGATACAAATTTTGAGAAAATATTGTATGATAAACTGCTATTTTACCTGGAGGAGAATAATTTTTTGTATGATTTTCAATTTGGATTTAGGCGAGGATGTGGTACCGAGGATGATGTCCTTAATGTTGTTCAAAATGTTTGTAAGGGTCTTGATGATGGTTTTTCTGGAGTTGCTGGAATATTTTTTGATTTTACTAAGGCTTTTGACCTGGTAGATCATCAAATAATGCTACATAAGTTAAAGTTGTTGAGGATTGTAAACTTTTGTTGTTTGAAAGTTATTTTACAAACAGAAAGCAATATGTAAGTATAAACAATTCAAAGAGTTTTGTTGGTTCGGTTGATTATGGTGTGCCGCAGGGAAGTAGACTAGGGCCGCTATTATTCTTAATATATTTAAATGATATAAAAAACTTAACTTAAGTGGTCAGCTGTGTATGTTTGCTGATGATGTGTGTGTGTGTGTTATATCCATATAAGTATGATTCGGTAGTCAAAACACAAATTGAAAGAGATGCTTCACTAATTTTTAAATTTGCGAGGTTGAATTGATTATTGCTCAATCCTAATAAGACCAATCTAATTCGCTTTAGACCACATTCTTTAAGTATTAACAATATGTAGAAATTGGGTATGAAACCCATTCGGTTAAGTATGTAGGAATTACTCTTTAAAGTAACTTATCGTGGGATCTGCATATAAATGATGTAAAAAGGAAGATATCTCCAGCAATTGGAATTTTATACAAAATGAAAAACAAACTGGAAAAAAGATCAAAACTAATGATATATCAATCCTTGAGTCAATCTCACTTAAATTATTTGGCCATTATATATGCTCACAATAAAAATCATACACTACTTAAATCACTTCAATGTATGCAAAACAAAGTGTTAAAAATTATATATAATTTACCGCTGTTGTATTCAACTATTCCTTTATATAAGGAAGTAAGCAAAACAATATTACCAATTTATGGGTTGCATGAATACCAAGTTTTAATGTTTGTTTTTAAATGTATATATAATATTGGTTACCACACTATACCCTTTACGCAAAATCAAATAACTTTTAATACAAGAAACAGAACAAATTTTAGAATTCCTAGATGCAGGTTAGAAACAACCAAGCAGCGAATCGATTATATTGGTGGAATTAAATTTAATAACTTGCCGCCAGCTTTAAAATAAGTAGATCGAATTTACATTTTTAAGTCCTCTTGTAAAGAATACTTACTTAATAAAATTGAAACGCTTTTAATGTAATTTTTATTAAACTTTTATTAAACTTTTATAAAATTTGTAATATATATGATAAGCTACTTTTTTTTTTTAACATATATTTTATTTGTACAGTTATCTCTTAAATTATTTTGCCAACTTGCCTCAATAATGCCTTTATGCCGCTGAGGCCAAATTGAAATTTGTAATAATGAATTTTGTCTAAATAAAATATGCAGCTAAAGGGTGTCCCAAGAAGAACGCAATTTTTAAATTTTAAATAAAACACAGATATTTAAAAAAAATCATGAAACTTTATTATATCGTAAAGTAGACAGAATGAGGTTATGTATGGAACAATATATCGTGCAGATGGCCGCCGCGGCTTTGCTGGCATGCACGCGATCTTTTAATGAAATTTTCAATGACCGTTTTGCATGAATACTGCGGTATTTCATTAATGCAGCGTCCAATTTCCTCTTTTAAGGCTTGAGTCATCGTCGGCTTATTCGCGTAAACCATCGACTTCAAAAAACCCCAAAGAAAAAAATCTAATGGTGTTAAATCGCACGATCTAGGCGGCCAATTCTGATCTCCAAAACGCGAAATAACACGACCGGGAAATGACTGATGCAGCAATTAAATTGTTTCTCTGGCTGTATGACATGTGGCGCCGTCTTGATGGAACCACATGCCCTCCACATTCATTTCTTCAATTCTAGGCAAGAAAAAACTGGTTATCATTTCACGATACCGAACACCATTGACTGTTTGCACTTGACCTGCCTCATTTTCATAAAAAAAGGTCCAATGATTCCTCCAGCCCAAAAACCACACCACACAGTGACACGTTGAGGATGCATTTGCTTCTCGTAAATCACTCGAGAATTTTCCTCACCCCAAATGCGACAATTCTGCCTATTGACGAAGCCATCAAGATAAAAATGGGCCTCGTCACTGAAGATGATTTTATCGGCAAAATCAGCATTTTCATGTTGTCTCTCCAATACCCAATTAACGAACTCCCTTCGCTGTCCATGGTCAGCTGGCTTCAGTTCCTGAGTCAATTGAACTTTGTATGCATGAAGATGCAAATCTTTCGTCAAAATTCGCTGCAAAGTGGATTTGGAGACACCAATTTGCTGAGCTCGGTGTCGAATTGAGGTGGATGGAGTTTGAGCGACATCATCACGTACAGCTGCGACATTTTCGGTCGATCGACCTGGTCGATGGCGCGTTGTTGTCTTTACATCACTAACAGACCCAGTTTCGGCAAATTTATCCATTTATCTCTTTACAGTTGACTCTTTTGGAGCATTATTGTGACCCCAAATTGATCCCAATTTGCGAACTGTAGCCGCAAAACTTTCACCATTTTGGTAAAACAATTTCACAATGAGAATGCGTTGTTCATTGGTGTAGCGCTCTATTTTTACTAACCTCGTACCTTCTACTAGCAAACAATAACAATTGTTCAAATGTCAAACAATGACACTTCGAATGTTGCCAGATTTAAAAATTGCGTTCTTCTTGGGACACCCTTTATATATGTAGTTGAAAAAAAAAAAAAAAAGTATTTTAAGAGCAGTATAGTTTTCGACTTCTCTTTCTAAATCCTCAATATTATTAATAAGGGAACTTGTGTCAATCTTATCTCTTATAATAGATCTATAAAGCTTCCAGTTAGTGTATTTGTTGGTTAGTGTGGAATTGAATAATTTTTTTTCTATATCACAGAAGTAGGTGAGATAAATCGGAGAATGATCTGAATTGAGATCATATCCACTTTTTATTTCAAGATTTGACTTCGAAATTTTTCGTGTTATAAAGAAATCGATCGAATCCGGGATTTTATCTGGATCCGATGGCCAATAAGTCGGAGATCCCGTAGACACGCTTTTGCTTCCTGTTACAACTAAAGCTTTATACAATTCTTTACCTTTGGCATTAGTTAATCTTGATTCCCAATGAGTATTTTTGGCGTTAAAATCACCGCCCATTATGAACTTAAATTTATGTTTATTTATAAGTATCTTATATTCATCACATTTTAGTTCATATCTTGGAGGACAATATACAGAGGTGAATGACGTATTTGCGTTATTTATTTTGCATGTGATTGTAGTTGCTTGAAATTCTGCCATGCTGGTTTTTTCTTCTTCATAATGTCCAATGTTGTTTTTCACAATAATTGCGCTTCCTCCTCTCGCATTATTACTAGGATGTTTAGTATGGTAGACAGAGTAATTTGTAAGTCTTATAAACGATTGTTTTGTAAAGTGTGTTTCACATATTAGGCATATATCTATGTTTTCTTTTTCTAATATGACCTGAAGTTCATTTTTATGCTGTAGCAGACCATTTGCATTCCATTACATTATTCGAATGAACTTTTTTATTAACATAGTGAATAAAACTTGTTTTCTAAAGTTTTTATTCGAAGCTCTATTGAGTTATTGGAGGCTTCAAGGGTTTCTAATTTGTCTAAAATTTTCTGTAACACATTAGATCGATACTTTTGACAATTTTTTATATATTTTTTTTTTGTTTCAAAAATACAAATTTTTAAATCTTGTTTATTGTTGTAGAAGAAATTGAAAATTAAATATGTATCCAATATTTTTTTTTTTTTTTTAATATAAAAACCACTTTTAAGTGGCCCTGAACATTAGAGAGTTAAATTAACTCCCAAAACCATACATTACCAAACTTCATATGACCAAAATAGTCCGCTATTGAAAGGATTCTCTGTATTTTCAATAAACCAAACAACTGTGTATATCCTAAGGCAATATTATATAAAAATCATTATCCCCAAAAAAGTTCTTTTCCAAATCTACAAGGAAAACATTTGCATATAAATTCTTTGAATTGAATGAATCTATTGTTGCATTCTTTCTAAACAAACAAAGAGACATGCAAATAGTGTCATGAAATGTTTATGAGAGTGAGGATGTGTGTGTAAAAGACATTATTGTGCCTGTGTGAGTTTTGGTATGTAAGTGTGTGTGTGTGTGTGTGAACACTTAACACAGACAGCATAAAAGTGCTTAATTGCTTGTGATGGCATTGAATAAATTTTTAATTGCTTAACACTTTACATGTTTACAGCCCCTAATAGAATTTTCACAGTAACGGTCATGTGTTTTTATATGTGTTTGTGTGTGTTGTGTAATTTTATATTCTCACAATAAAAAGCCAAACATGCAAATGAAATAGAAAAACAAAAATACTTTTAAAACTACGCGCAGAGAAACAAAAGTCATGCAATTGATTTGCAGCTATATCAACCTACAATTCAGTTATTTTAAATGTTAAATATGTTCTTTAATTGCTAAACCACATTAAAATAACTTCGAATTTGTCACAATGGAAAATTTGCACAATTTTCCTCTCTGTGTATTTTTCCACTATGTATTGCATGTCTATGTGTATTAACGGGTAAAATAGAATGTTTATGTAACTTTTTGTAAAAAAATTAAACAAATTCTATACCAGAAATAAGTTCATTAGGGTGGATCGAATTTGGCTTTTGTTGGAATTTCGATTAGGGCAAAATTTCGCTTGCACAAATATACACACTGAAAAAACTAAAATGGTGTTTTAATTACAATATTTATTTATTCAATTAAACATTTAATTGGATTTTGTTTAAAAAGGGATTTTTAATATCAATTAAACTTTTTTCAAAAAATTTAATTAAAGTATTTTCAATTATACCTCAAACCCAAAATTAGCCGACTTGACGTATAGATCATGATAGTAGTTTGAAAAAAAAAAGTTTCTTTAATGAAAATTGGCAACCTTATAGAACATATGTTTTAAGTTTCAAAGCGAAAAGTTGTTTTTGTTTTTTATTTTTGAACCATCAAACATAATCGATCTCTGAAAATTTGTGAACATGGAAAAAATCGGTCACCGATATGTAATTCAATACTTTCATTTGAAAGACCTCAGCCCATTAATATAAAAACCGAGCTAGATTTTACTCTGCAGGAGTCTACTACTTCAATTACGACTACTTAGTCCTG
Source organism: Eustalomyia histrio (assembly GCA_949748255.1). NCBI lineage: Eukaryota > Metazoa > Arthropoda > Insecta > Diptera > Anthomyiidae > Eustalomyia > Eustalomyia histrio. The sequence continues at coordinate 65,645,922 of OX456524.1, read as the reverse complement.
CCATAAGTTCCGTTTCAATTTAAATATAGTGGAAAAATTAAAAAATCTATTATCAATTTTTTATTATATAATACAGGTTCTGAAAATCAACATCTTATTCAAAATGGTCACCTCTCGCTTTCATGCACGCCTTTAGACGCTCAGGCCATTGGGCTATAGCGGCACGTATGATCTCGATGGGTATTGGTGAAGCTGTTGAAATAAGAGCTTTCTTAAGACTCTCCAAATTCCGGTGGCGAACTTTGCAGGTCATATCCTCTAGCTCTGATCACAATTATTAATCAAGAGGGTTTAAATTTGGACTTCCCGTGGGCCGATCTTCAGCAATAATCAAATCTAGAATATTCTAACGTAAACACTCTTAAGTTGTTTTGGCTTTGTTTGCCGGTGCAGAGTATTGTTGAAAGACCCAGTGTACTCTATCAAAGAGGATTGTTGTTAAATCTTTCACCACGCCTTCCAAGAGATCTTGTTGGTACATTTCTGATTCAGATTTTACACTTATTTAGCAAATATACAAATAACTGACGCCCGCCCAAATTATAACGGATGTTTGATGACGACCTCTCTGAACCCTTGGCACAGTAAATTTAGCATCTTCTGATGTTCTAGCATAGACTTTGTCATTTTGCTTATTAAAAACTTCCTCGACCGTAAACATTTTTTCATTCGTAGGTTATTGTCATGACCGTTGCTTGTTTGTCACTGCAAAAGCTTCTTATATCTTTACAATCATATTTGTTTTAGCCGGCGAGTTATAAGATGGACAGTGCACCTGTGATAAGCCTTCATATGAAAATCATCACGGATAAGTCGTGACATGGATCTGGAAGACATATCCATTTCTTAAGCCATAATCTTTTGCTTTCTTAAGGGATTTCCGCGAATCCGCTCTTGAAACGATTCTAAGAAATGATCGATTTTTTATACGCCGAGTTTATTTAGCAATGTGACTTGTACTATTTCCGTATTTGTGCAATGCAATCACCACAGTGCGATTTTATTTATTACCCCACTCCATATTAATTAGGTAAAACTTGAAATCAAACTGATTTGAATTTATTTTGCAATAGAACATTGTACCAAAAAATAGGAATAACGGGATCATTCAATTTAAAATTCCAAAGCCAACTGATTTGCAAAGCTTGTAACAAAACTTATGCCAAGACTAAGTATAAAATATAAAATTTGAGCTGTGAGTAAGATGGGTGCTGCGTTTGCTCATAATATAGATTGATAAAAAAAAACATTTTTTTATCAATACAATACACCAGTTCACACATCCACTTTTGCGATGGCCAAAACCAATGAATTAAAGTTGGAGTTGCTTCATCACACACTTGTTCGCTCCCTCGGATTATTTTTTATTTCTAAACTTGAAAAAATGGCTCGGTAGTAAAGAGGTGGAGTCTGCGGCAGATGGCTATTTTAAGCACCTATACACTCACCGAAAAAAGTCTGTAATGGCAACTGAAAATTTTGCTGTTATTACGGGAAATTCTGCTAATTTGAGCCCAGCGGTATTTTTTGCTAATCTTAGCAACACATGTCTGCTGACGTGTAGTACAATAAAATTAGTAGCCGCTACTAAATTTTAGTAGACTTTTTGTAAAGTGGAATTTAAAATCTGTTTGCTAAAATCAGCAAAAAAAATTACTAAATATTATTAATATTAGTAAAAAGCTTTAAATTTATTTTTTTTATCGAGCTTAAAAAATTTTGATTATGTTTTTTAAAAAATATTTTATACAAAATGAAAAAAAATATCAAATCAAAGGCTTAAAAATCTTAAAAATTGTTGAAATATCAACGAATTAATCATTTTGTTTTAATTTAGTAATTTATGTTTTAAAAAATATTTTGGTCAATTTTTTTTTACTTTTAAGGTTAAATTTTAATTGTTTTTAGGGCGGATTTTTAGAACTAAAAAACCTTTTTAGTGCTATTTTAAGAGGATGTCCTATTTTCAGACATGAGTCGGTATCTTCACTTCCGATTCCTTTTTTAATCTATGTAACATTATAAGGCAATTTAAAATATAACTTGGCACGGTTAAAAGAATTGTTTAAACATATGTAAAAACAATTTTAAAAAACACTTGTCTTTAGTATTAGCTAATAGCTAATTTGGACATACGGTAAACAAAGGAGAATATAAATAACACAAAAATAGTTAGTAAATTTCATCTGTACTCAATAATAAAAATCAACTGTATGTTAGCAAAAAATAGCTTTTTCCGTTGATTTGTGAATTAAATAGAGATATTTACAATTGGTATTTCGGCACAAAGAATGTTGATGAAAGTCGTAGCTGACCAGAAAATGCATTCCATTCGGCTGGTGTCTAATAACTTTTTCTGTGTATTCTCCATGTTTACTAAAATTAAAAAATAAGGAAACAATTTTTTCATTCGAAAAAAACTTTTCCTATGATCTCGAGTCAAACTAAAAATACATTTTCATACATATAAGTATTAAAAAGATCAAATATAAAATATAAACTTCAGTAATATTTTTTGCTAATTTTAGCAAATCGGTTTTCAAAAATTTGTAAAATGATTTCTGAAATTAGCAACAAAAATTTGTAAATATTCTGTAAAAATTCTGTAATTTGTAAAATGTAAATAGCAAAAAGATTTGCTAAATAATAATTTTTTACTAAAAATCAGTACAAAAATAGTAGAGTGGGATTGAAAACCGTTTTTTCTACTAACTTTTTTTTCTGAGTGTACAGCTTATTGAAGCTAAGAGAAGATTATGTTAAGAAATAAAGAAAATTTTTTTCCTTATTAGTGCCACTAATTTTGGTACTGCCCTCGAAACAATTCAAAAGTTTTAAGGTTCTTTGATTGCCGTTCAAGGTTCAGCGATTATCTCTCGAGGGTTTGCGAATATACTTTGAGATTCTGCGATTATCCTTCCATGGCCTGTGAATATCTTTCGAAGTCCAGCAAATGGTATTTGAGGTTCTGCAAATGTCCTTTGTGGCGAATATGCTTCGAGTCTGTGAGGTTAATAGGTCACATCCATACATGGGCGTACTGCATTATATTTTTACTGCATTACGAATAGCAGTAATCAGTAACTTGTTACTGATTACTGAAAAAAATAATGCAGTAACCAGTAACGTGTTACTGATTACTGAAAAAGTTGCAGTAATAAGTGAAATGTCAACAGTAAAATTTTATTATATTATAAAAAATATAAAGCTAATAAGCCCCTTAAATTACACGGTTTTCTTTAGGGGAAGTGATAAAAAAATTAGGCCATTAATTTTTTGGATTTTTTTTTTAATTTCTATTTGTTTTTTTTTTTTTTGTTAAATTAATTTTTTTAAATTCTAATATTTTGGAAATTTTCAGTGAGGGCACATTTACATTTTACATGTGATTTGCCGTTTTATTTACCTTCTCAACAATTTGAAAAAATTCAGTAAAAGAATCAAGTTAGCCGTTTGAAGTTTCACTTGATCAGTTGAAATGTTTTGTTCACCACTTTCGAGATTTTCTTTGCAAACAAAATCTGGATCATTTACTAAATCGTCACTATCGAAATCTGTATTATCACTCATTTTTTTTTTTTTTAATTATTCACTTTTATTTTTTGATATTTAAATACTCGTACTTTAATATTTAAATACTTTAATATTGAAATACTCTTAATATTAATACAAATTCACAGAGTAATACTAAATTTTACGTGTTAAACGTAGTACTAACTAGTGCATGGCCGTTAAAGATTAGTAAAGTCTATAAAAATGAAATTGTAACAAAGATGAGAACAGAGAGAATAACAAATTAATCAACAATAAGCAAAAAAGGAGATGTTAAGAGACAATAATGCAGAGAGTAAAGCAAACAAATTTAAAAATGACAACAAGGCATATTTTTTTATAACACGCAATTTTAGTTAGTATATTTAATGCTATTTAGTGTATAAATGATTTATTGGTACAAATTTACTGATTACTGCATTTTTTTCAGCAGTAAAAAAATACTGTTTACTACAATATTTTTTCAGTAATCAGTAAAACGTTACTGGTTACTGCATTTTTTTCCCAGTAATCAGTAACAGTTTACTGGTACTAAAAATTACGTTGCATTACCAGTAAAAATGTATTTTTACTGAAATTTTACTGGTACTGTTAAGTGCCCAACTATGGTCACATCCTAGGAGCATTCCTGCGGACATCCTGTGAATGTCATACGGACCATGCGCTCGCTCTTTCAAGACTCAGCCAGAGGCGAATCGGGTCTTGACATTCAAGAAATAGACATTAATTACTTTTTTTACATTTTTGTTTAAACAAATCTTAAATTTGAATTCTTTGCAAAATAATTTTTTCTGTGCCCAGAGAATTGTTAAGAAAGTAAATTTTTACTACTGTGATTGATGTTAAACCGCTAATTCTATATCAATTTCGAAAAAATTTATTTTGTTCGAAAATCATAAATTTTCAGCAGATTAATTTCGAATTGCATGAAGAATATTAATTCTAATTAGCCTGAAAGTTTTCGAAAATAGTTTTTACATGCATCTACTTCACTAAAAGGAAAAGCTTCCACATACACTCAGAAAAAAAGTTAGTACAAAAATTTATAAACGGTTTTCAATCCCACTTTACTATTTTTGTACTGATTTTCAGTAAAAAAAATTAATATCTAGTAAATTTTTTTGCTATTTACATTTTACAAATTACAGCGTTTTTACAGAATATTTACAAATTTTTGTTCCTAACTTCAGAAATCATTTTAGAAATTTTTGAAAACCAATTTGCTAAAATTAGCAAAAAAAAAGTTACTAATTTTAAAAAGTTCATAATGAAGCAAATGTTATTTATAATAATTAAAACTTATGCATACAAACTTAAATTGCCTTAAAATGTTGCATATGCTGGAAAAAGGAATCGGAAGTGAAGATACTTTTCACAGCGGACTCATGCCTAAAATTTGAATTCCCCTTAAAATAGCACTAAACAATTTTATAGTTCTTAAAATCAGCCCTAAAAACAATTAAAATTTTACCTTAAAATCAAAAAAATTTACTAAAAGAATTTTTCAAAACAAAAATTAGCAAATTTAAACAAAATGATATGTTTTTACTATTTTTTAAGCCTTTGAATTTTTTTTTTTTTATATATTATTTCTAAAATATTTTTTGAAAAAATTAAATAAAATGTTGCTCGATAAAAAAATATATTTAAGTTCGTTAGGCAATTTCAGCTTTAAAGTGTAACAAGTGTATCTAAGAATAACTGAGTTAATTTGTGCATTTTAATATTTTTTTTATTTTTTATAAATTCATTGAGTTTACAGCAATTTACTAAAATTTAGTAGCGCTCACTAATTTTTTTATACCAATTTGATATTATTTTGTTAATTTTTTTTTTGCTGATCTTAAAATCCACTTTGAAAAAAGTTTGCTAAAATTTAGTAGCGGAAGCTTATTTTTTCTACAAATTTCATTGTACTTCATGTCAGCAGACATGTGTTCATAAGATTACAAAAAAACGGCTGGGCTCAAGTTAGCAAAATTTCCGGTAATAACAGCAACATTTTCAGTTGCCATTACAGACATATCTTGGTCAGTATAAGTGTCATCATTTTTATAAAACTTTTTCATTAAACGTACACTAAAAAATTTCCCTCAAAATAGTTTATAAATTGTCCTCAATTAAAGTAAAATTTTATTAAATCTTAGAATAACAAATTCCTAAGTTTGAGGAAAAACGAAATAGTTTATATACCCAAAAATAGTTCATATTTTTCCTAAGTAATACTTCTTGATTTTAGGAAAAAACAAGTCAATGAAATAAAAATGTATTAATTTTAAGAAAAAACATCTTAGTCTTAAGAAATTTGCATACTCAAATGTAATAAAATTAAGTTTAGTTCAAAAAAAAAGATTTAGGACATAATTTACTCCTATTTAGTTAAAAAAATATGTCTAACTTAAATCGAGAAAGTACTTGAACTTAACTTAATCATTTTTTTCGCGAGTAGTAAAATTAACTAAATTTTAGAAAGCCATTTCCAAATTCAGTTTTTAAGTATACCACTTTCTAATTTTGAAAAATTGTTTTCAAAAATTAGTTCAGACAATTAAAAAAAATTAATAAATTATTTCCTATGTAATAATAAAAATTTACTTGATTTTAGAAACAGTTGAACTATTTCTAAGGAAAATTTTCATGCAACTTAGTTCAGATAAATTTTTAAAATTTTAATAAAATATTCTTTTTTTTTCAAGTAAAAGTTTTCTAATATTTAAAAATAATAAAATTTGGTATAGGATTTTTTTTAATATTCCATTCCAAAAAAAAAAACAAACTACACTCAAAAAAAAAGACATGAACTAAAACGTAATCAAAAATTTCCTTCAAAATAGTTTATAAATTGTCCTTAATTTAAGTGAAATTTTATTAAAACTTAGAAAAATTTTCTTAAAAAGAATAAAAATTCCTTAGTTTGAGGAAAAACGAAATAGTTTATATACTCAGAAATAGTTCATATTTTGTTATTTTTCTTGATTTTAGGAAAAAAACAAGTTAATTAAATACAAATTTATTAATTTTAAGAAAAAACATCTTAGTTTTAAGAAAATTGCATACTCAAATGTAATAAAATTAAGTTTAGTTCAAAAAAAAATTTAGGACATAATTTAATAATAACAGTTGAACTATTTCTAAGGAAAATTCTCATGCAACTTAGTTCAGATAAATTTTAGTAAATATTCTTTTTTTTCAAGTAAAAGTTTTCTTATTTTTAAAAATAATAAAATTTGGTATAGGATTTTTTTTTTTTGTTGTTGGAAAACGTTAAAATTATTTTTAATATTCTATTCCAAAAAAAAAAAACAAACTACACTCAAAAAAAAGACATGAACTCAAATGTAATCAAAAATTTTCTTCAAAATAGTTTATAAATTGTCCTCAATTTAAGTAAATTTGTATTAAAACTTAGAAAAATTTTCTTAAAAAGAATAAAAATTCCTAAATTTAAGGAAAAATGAAATAGTTTATATACTCAGAAATAGTTCATATTTTTCCTAATTAAAATTTCTTGATTTTAAGACAAAAACAAGTCAATTAAATAAAAATTTATTAATTTTTAGAAAAAACATCTTAGTTTTAAGAAAATTGCATACTCAAATGTAATAAAATTAAGTTTAGTAAAAAAAAAAAAAAGATTTAGGACATAATTTACTCCCATTTAGTTCATAATATGTGTCTAACTTAAATCGAAAAAGTACTTGAACTTAATGTGTGTTCATTTTTTGTTCGCGAGTAGTAAAATTAACTAAATTTTAGAATGGCATTTCCAAATTCAGTTTTAAAGTATACCACTTTCTAATTTTGAAGAATTGTTTTCTAAAAATTAGTTCAGGCAATAAGAAACAAAAAGTAATCAAATTTTAGCTATGTAATAATAAAAATTTACATGATCTTAGAAACTGATGAACTACTTCTAAGGAAAATTTTCATGCAACTTAGTTCAGATAAATTTTAAAAATTTTAATAAAATATTATTTTTTTCAAGTAAAAGTTTTCTAATTTTTGAAAAATAAATAAAATTTGGTATAGGATTTTTTTTTTTTTGTTGGAAAACGTTTAAATTATTTTTAATATTCTATTCCAAAAAAAAAACAATAAATTAAAAACAAACCAGTTAGTTTTCCTAATTCTCAAGAAAAAATATTATTATATTAAAGAAATTTAAGTAACAATTTAAAAAAAACTATCGTGCATGATTGTAATTTTTGGTTCGTGATCAAAAATCTCTCACGTGCCCATCTCTAAACAGTCTTAAATTTTGAACTTAAAGTTGCTTAAAATATATTTAAAAATTTTGTTAGCAAAGGGAAAAAAATTTGGACTGCGCTTTTATGTAATAAATTTGTTTGTTGACTACAATACAAAATATCGCAGACACATTTTATACATTTCGGCATAATGGCTATAATTGACATAGCACTTGTTAAACTTTATATTTATCGAACTTAATAATAAAAAAGATAAGATTTGTATATGTCAATTAAGGTTTAAGCTTAAAATTATGACATTTTTCCATATTCCAATAATAACAAGAAATTTAACTGTGATATTTTGTGTTTTTGCAACAATTTCCTTAAATTAGTTAATTTAAGAAGACAAAGGACCCCCAATGTTCCTTAGCCATAGATGCCGTGTGTCACGTGATGCGTCCATTTTTGTAGTTCTCTCAAGCAGAACCTTTAATTAACTACGAAAAGGATCTGACTTTATAACAATTTATTACGTTTCAGAATATCCTGCAGTACATGTTTTTAATTTGTTTATCTTTTTGCTAATCAAATTTAATTTATATTTTAAATACATGAAATTAGTATAATTCAATTTATTTTTAAGAAAAAATTGTATAGCAAAAAGCTTCTTAAGAGTAGTGTCCTCACAAAGCGGAACTCCTCCGAAAGTGGGATAAGTGTAAAGTACTTTAAAATATATGGTAAAATATATCACCTTTACCATAGAAGCAGGATAAGGATAATTTTCACTTAAAAGAAGTGCTATTTAACTTATTGTTAGAAAATATTTTCTTATTTTTAGGGAGTTAAGTTTTAGTTTTTAGTAAAAAAAATTATCTAATGAATTTAAATACATAAAATAAAATTTGTCTTAAAACCAAGAAAAGATTTCCTAACTAACAGTACAATATTAGATGATGTATGAACTAATTAGGAGGAAATTTTACTGTTTTCTAATAGAAATTTACTTCTCACTGGTAAAATTCTTCTATAATTTCAAATTTTAACCAAATTTTAAGTAAAATTTGTTTTTTAATTTCAAGGAAAAATTTATTAGATATTTGTAAAAGGTGTCTTTGGCGCCGTTTTTATTTAAATTTTTCCTCTAAATAAGTTACTTTTTCTAAATTCTAGTTCATTTTTTTTTTTGAGTGTACCCACAAAAACTCATGGTTTGAACAGGATTATATTTCAAACATACAAAGTAAAAGTTATATGCAAGATTGCTTTTAAACAGTTAAGAAATGATTATCCGTACAAACGAGCTTTTTCCATTAATTTTTAGGAGGGTAAATTTTGTATGCAACGTTTTGCAGGTGCTAATTTAATAGATAATTATTTGTTTTTTTTTTTTAAACATTCTAAAACGTTCCTTTTTTAAAAATTCTGTATAAAAAAATATAGTATTTACAAAATGTAAATGTACTTTATTTACATATAAAATACACTAAAAATCTGATGTATGTAGTATATAAATGCAGAACTTAAAAGAATTATTTATTCAATTGAACATAGATTTTTCGAATCAATGAATCCGATTTGATTATTTTCTATAACAAAATATTTAAGAAAATAATTACCAAATAGCAACTAGAGAGAAGTCAGTCATGCCTGAGCGTGAGTTGAAAAAAAAAATGTACGTACCTGCTCCGTTAGTCGAATTTGTTTGATTGTAATTTTTTCGATTACTTTATTTCTTCGTTGTATACATTTATTTTCTTATTTTTAGATTTAAGCAACATTTTTATACAAATAAAATACTTTTGTAGCAGCCAGTTATTACTTAATTACCACCAATTTTTTTATTTTTATATAATTTTGATTTTTACAATTTAAACAAGCATGCATGTCCATACATGTACATTAATAAAATTTGAGGTAATAAAAACATATGTGATTATAGATCATGTATAGTCCAGACCTTCACTTTAAATACTTTGTAAGTTAAAATGCAATTTACAAGAAATGACATTTCATTTAAAACACGGTATTTTCCTTTTTATTTAAATCAAATGGCTTTTTTTTTATTTATTTTTAAATGTTGTTTAAATAACTGATATATCCGTTAGAAATAAATGATTAATCAGTTGAAATAATGTTAAAATTTTACCTACCAATTCCGTAAAAAAGAACTGATTTATTTGAAATTGTTTCGTTTTTTTTTTTTTTTTTTTGTGAATGTGTATGTATAAGTGTTTATGAAATTCTTGTAATATGAATTAAAATAATTTTGTATAAAAACAAACAACTTAAATAAAAAAAAACAAATTGGCATTTTTTAATAGATTTTTTTTTTCTTTTTTGAAAAAGACAGCAAACAAAATTTAAATTTGGAATAACTTTAACAGGCACAAATAAACAAAATTCCGTTTTGTTGGTAACTTTTTATTAAATTTCAAAGAAATGAAAAAAATAAAACTAAAATTAACGGTAAATGACAGTAAATCATTTCGAGCAAATGTATAAAAAATTTAAAATACTCGTAGATATTCCTTTGAAAAATAAAAGTATATTCCTTCAATTTTGAATGGAATGCCCAATATGTTGTACCCAAATTTTTTCAACATCCAAAAAATGTTTTTCATCTCAAACGTTTTTCTGTTTTATCTCGACAATATTTTTATAATTTTTGTTTTTATTTTGTCTGTGGAGGGTATAAAAAATACGACAAATCCGAATTTAATGATTTTAATTTCTTAAAATTCAATACAGCAGAGACATTTTTAAAAGCGATCGGATTCTTTTAAATTTTTTTTTTCACGGGTATTTGAGGTTGGTGAATAAAAACTTTTTTTGTAATTTTTAATTTTAGTAGATTCGCCATTTTTAATTAAAAAAATCCAACTTAAGATTTTTTTAACAATTTTAAAAATCGTTTATTAATTGATTTCAGTCACTTTTAAAAAAATTTTCAACCTACTTAAATATTTTAAATAATTTTTAAATATATTAAATAATTTTATGAAATATAAATTAATTAATAAATTTATAATAATACCACCAATTTTGGAGAGCGAGGTTTTTTGAATTATGTGCCAATCGGTCTGTGCAAAATTGCTGCAGGTTTAAATAATCGTTTATTATTTTAAAAATCATTTAAAAATATTTTTTTTTTCTCGAACTTTCCTCGTAGTTATATGAAATACAACACTGCTCCCATCAAGTACCACCTGTTAATAGACTAGTGTCAAATTTTGAGCAAGTTCCGTCATTTAATTTGCGTTTAATAGCTGTCCAAACATACAACCTCGAGTATTTTTTTAAGAATGGAAATAAGTGAATTTCGAGTGCTCATTAAACATTATTTTTTGCGAAAAAAAACCGTCAATCAAACCAAGAAAAAGCTTGATAAATACCTTGAGGACTCTGCACCATCGACTTTAATGGTTAAAAAGTGGTTTACTGACTTTCGTTGTGGCCTTACAAGCACGGAAGATGCCGAACGTTCTGGACGCCCAGTTGAGGCCTCTACACCAAAAACAATTGAAAAAAATCACGATATGGTGTTGGCCGATCGGAAATTCAATGTGCGATATATTGTGGAAGACATAGGCATCTCATATGGCTCAGTAGTTTCAATTTTTAACAATCACTTGTGTGAGAGAAAGCTTTTCGCAAGATGGCTGCCGCGCTTGCTCACAATCGACCACCAACGGAATTGTGTGATAGCTTAGTTTCCATGGCAAAAATCCATGAAGTAGACTACCAATCGCCCCCTCATTCGTCTTATTCTCCGGTTTTAGCCCCCAGTGACTATTTCCAAACGTAAAGAAATGGCTCGGTCGTAAGAGATTAAGCTCCAACGATGAAATTATTGATCAAACAAATGCCTATTTTATGGACCTCGAAAAATCCTATTTTTTGGAAGCGATACAAAAATTGGAGAAACGTTGGACTAAGTGTATTGAGCTAAAAGGAGATTATGTTGAAAAATATATATTTTTTTTTTTTTGCAAAAAAAATCTGTGTTTCATTAAGAAAGTCACGGACTTATTGGCCCACCCTCGATCCAATATTGAAGATTTGAGCGATCGGTGGCACGATTGACATAGACGTCAAAGGCCCGAAAAACTTATCCCCCCAAATTTTATGTGGATTTAAATTGTCGATTATGTAGTTTTAAAAATAATTTAAAAATATTTGCTTTTCAATGTTAAGTGCCGATTGTTGAAAAATAATATGGCGGAACCAAGATGGCGGATAAATTTTTGAAAACTGGTCGTATTCACTTGAATCTCCTCTAAAACGGGCTTTTGAGATTAATGAATAAGAATCTGAAGTTAGTTAAACAAAATTCAATATGACAAATCTGCTTACTTTAATATTTAAAATCCCTATTTGGGATACGCCATTCTGAATTTTGAAAATCAAACTTCAGATTCTTATTTAGCAAACCATAAAACTTGTTAATAAAAAATTTCAAGAATATCCGATCTCTTTAAAATTAGTTTAAATTTAAATCCTATAAAATAATTTTAAATTATTGTGTTATTCTAACTGTAACTAACTGACGCTGTAAATATGAAGTACATTTAAAAAAGTTTGTAAGTTAAAATAACTGAAAATGTCATTTACAAGAAATGATATTTCATTTAAAAACCGGTCTACTTAATTTTCATTTAAATTAAATGTCATTTGTTATTTATTTTTAAATGTTGATTAATCAACTGACACATCCGTAAGAAACAAATGATATAATCAGTTAAAATAAATATCGAAATTTTACCTACAAATCCTTAAAAAATAAATGTTTTTTTCATTTATTTGAAATTATTTCCGTTTTTGTATTTTTTGTTTTTTTTTTAATATACTCGTACAATACAAAATGTATGTATGCATATGAAGCTTTAAACACTTTTTGTGTGAATGTATTTGTGTATGTATGTGTGTTTATGAATTTCTTGTAATTTGTATTAAAAAATTTTGTATATATACAACCAATTAAAATAAAAAAACAAATTGAAATTTTTTGCATATTTTTTTTTTTTTTGAAACAGACAGAAAACAATATTTAAATTTGTAACGGACACAAATAAACCACAAATTTCCCTTTTGTGGGTAAATTTTTATTAAATTTCAAACAAATGAAAAAAATTGTAAATAATAGTAAATTATTTCGAATAAATGTATAAAAAGTTAATATAGATTTTTCTTCGACAAATAAATGTATGTATATTTCTTTATTTTTAAATGGAACGGAAAACTTTTGTATTAAACTACAAACAGTAAACTACATAATATTCTGAGTGTAGTTTTTTGTTATATATATACATATTTATACCCTCCACCATATATGGTGAGGGTATATATCTGTTTGTCATTCCATTTGTAACATGTCGAAATATAGGTTTAAGATCCCATAAAGTATATATATTCGTGATCCTTATGCAATTTAAAGTCGATTTAGCGATGTCCGTCTGTCTGTCTGTTGAAATCACGATCACGACGCGAAGACGCAAGCGGGGGTGCCTATTTTTACCCAGATTATTGAACATCCTCCCGAGCAGTTTGGTATTTAAAATGAGCAAAATCGGTCAAGCGGTTCAAAAGTTATGAGTGAAAATGTGAAGGTACCTCTAAATTTTCCATACAAATTTGAACAATTTTTCTGTATCTATTTTTTTTTTCTGTTAAGTAAGTAAAAATGTTATTAAGTCTTCTTATTGTTTGATTACATTTATTGTCTTACATAATATGAGAATAATAACATTCTTAGAGCTATATGTGTGTTACTCTGATAACTAAGTTAACGTAAAAATCAACAATGTTAAAGTCGCTAACAGAGCAGACGTCTGTAAATAACATTGCTAAAACTAAATAAATAACATTACTAAACTGAATAACAAAAGTTTGTTACATAAATTGACAAAAACATATTCATATTACAGTTCATCCAAAATTTAGTATATACGTATATCATCTTCATCCCCTTTGGTGGAGGGTTTCAAAGATTCGGCACATCCGAATTTATTTTTTTTTGACATTTGTAAAATTTTTGTTTTTTTTTTATAAAACCAGAAAAGGTAAAATATATTTAAAAAAAAAAACATAAAATGTGTGACTTAAATGATAAATCAAATTAGTACAAAAAAAAGTTGGAAACATGTACAGTTTATTTCAACGCTTACAGTATAAGAAATAAATTAAGAGACAAAGCCAGTTCAAAAAAAAATTAAGAAGATATTAATAATACAACTCTTTAGCAGTTCTGGATATTTTTTATTTTTTTTTTTTTTGAAAAATTGTATGCTAATGACTTAATAGGATGTTGGTGACTTTGTCAGCGAATGATGGGTTGACGGAATAATTTGTCTGTATGTGTGAGCTAGTGTTAGTATGCGTGAATAAGCAAGTAAATGTACGATAGTAAAAGTGTTGACATCAATTTATAGCGAGTGTTTTTTTTGTGAATGAATAGTTAATGTTGCATTTAATTCAATTTGCATTTTTTTAAGCCTTTTATACAGAAAATACATGCAAAAAAGAAAAGAATTTATATAAAAAATACTTAACAATAGTTTAATTTTAATTATTTTTTTTTTTTTTAAATATTTCTCTTTCTTTTTGTTTTACACTTTAGAGAACTTTTAAAAAAACTTTCCGTTAAAGCTGGTTTAATTGGTTGTTTCCGTGGTCTAGTGGTTAATGGTGAAATACTCGATATCTACAGTTATATGTCTGTTCATCTATCAGAAATCATAAAAGATTGTAAGCCATCCTGTGTACCAAATCCTTGTAAAAATGGTGCTGAATGTAAAGAACTATGGAGTACATTTAAATGTGTGTGCAACAATTCATGGGCTCATATTGGGGAATTTTGTGAAACAAGTAAGTACTTGTATGTATGTGGGTGTGTGTGTGTGTATTATAATTGATTTATTCATTGATTCTTAACAAATCTACCACACACACACACACACTTACTCACTGAATTTATGTACATAATGTTCTTTTAATCAACCAACCAACCATCCCCATCCCATCCATATATACAGATGTTAATGAAAAGGCACTTACTTTCATTAATCGTAAATCATTTTTGATGCGTAATTATTTGAGTGCCACTACACAACCCACCGCTTTTCAGGGTATTGTTGAGGATGAACGTGAAATGCTCAAAGGTATTTTACATTATGACATACTCATTAATCTGCGAACTTATGATACAAACTCATTGGTTCTGTATGCAAATGATCATTACAATAATTTTGTACATTTGTATATAACGGATGGTCGCGAAATTGTCTTTTTATACAATTATGGCGATGAGATTGTCAATCTGACAGTAGTGGATGATAGTGTCAGCACATTGAAAAGTATACAGGTTGCCATTATACGCGAAGAGCAACAAACGCGTATGCATGTTAACGAGCAGAGTATCAGTATAGACCGTGGTACATTATTATTGGATGAATATGCAAATAAACCATGGATTAATTCGGAAAAAGGTGAGTTTTTTTTATATAAAATAATCACATTTTTTTTTTCTTTAACCACAATATACCTTCAATAGAATGTTTTCCATACCAACTACCCTATTTCGAAATTCACAGTAATTATTATCATATACAATCATATATGGAATTATTTCATTGGCATTTAAATTTTATTAGCATTAGTTGAGTAATGTTAACAGGAAATAAAAATAAAAGTTTCTAGCATTATCATTTATCCTACCAATGCTAATGAAATCATACTAAATACAATTGTTCAAAAAAAGCATTAGTTTTCTTTACTTAGGCTGTGCTATAAA